>VWZZ01007643.1:739930-769922 GCA_013399095.1 Psophia crepitans | reverse complement strand
ACTCCATTCACCACCACTCTCTGGGCCCGACCATCCAGCCAGTTATGAACCCAGCGAAGAGTGTACCTGTCCACACCATGGGCCGCCAGCTTCTCCAGGAGAAGGCTGTGGGAGACCGTGTCAAAGGCTTTGCTGAAGTCTAGGTAGACTACATCAACAGCCTTTCCCTCATCCACCAGGCGGGTCACCTGGTCATAGAAAGAGATGAGGTTGGTCAGGCAGGACTTGCCTTTCACAAACCCATGCTGGCTGGGCCTGATCCCCCGGTTGTCACGGACATGGCACGTGATTGTCCTCAAGATGACCTGCTCCATCACCTTCCCTGGCACCGAGGTCAGGCTGACAGGCCTGTAGTTCCCCGGATCCTCCTTGCGACCCTTCTTATGGATGGGTGTCACATTAGCAAGCCTCCAGTCATCTGGGACCTCTCCCGTCAACCATGACCGCTGCTATAATCGATCAAATTTAGATACTTCAAATATACCCTATTTCACTTTCAAATCATAACAACTTCCTAAACATCCCTTACCACTGGAATTACTTGAACTGAGTCCAGAAGCAAAGTTTTAAATCTGTTTAGAAGCCCTCAGAAATCGATAGAAATGGGTTTACTGATCTGAATAGGCTTCCAACAATGATTTTTCCTCATTCTGTGTAGTTTCTTCCACTGAAGTCTTCCCTAATGTTGTTTTCCCTTTTCTACCTTTTTTGTCCTATTTAATCTACTTTTAACATGCTAAATAAAATCATTACAATTCCATTTAGGAACCTGTAAATCTTAAAGGAATTCTCATACGGTTCTCCAGGCAGAAAGTGAAAAATAAGCCTTTCTTACCTATAGAATGGCCTGCCAGGTAATCCAAGGGGATCGATGAAAGCTCTTTCTAGAAGCATGAGCTGGTCATTCAGTGATCTGACAGCAAGTAGGCTACAAAGAAAACAGAGGAATATGTCAGCTGTGTAGTGTTTGGCCCACTCTCATCCCATGTCCCAATGTACCCAGCTCTGGATTTGCGAAGAAGATCCAAGATGCTGAACTTAAAGTGTAGCCCACAAGACAGCCCATGTCAGCTAACCTGCACAACTAAATTACTCTGATCTGTACTGTGAGACAGTCCGGTTCACAACCTGCAAATCTCTTAAAGCTGTATTTAAAGGTCAAAGAATAGTGCCAAAGAAGATAGAGACTTTAAAGCATTTTGTCTCATGCTGCATCTAATTCCTTTATATCCTTTCCATTAGGATGCTTAAGCAGACCACTCTCTTCTTTTGTAGGACAGTTTTCTACAGACCCTATTTTCCACAAAGCCAGCCAGCTGCAAATTCCTTCAATAAAATGGTATTTATTTTTATGTAAAACCACAACATCTGAGAAACAGGAACCTTGTGATGTTAGAATCACCTTTGGAGTCATCCACGAATTCTGTTTTTCTGATGGCAGACTGTAAATACCCTAGAGCAGAGACCGTCTGCGTCTGTGTGCTTTGAATAGCTCTGAGCATACTACTGATGCTTAACAAATAAAAGAACTGTGAAGAAGATTATACTTAATATATGTGGGTTTGGTAGTTTACATTCAAAGCAACTTACTGTAGAGCTTCAAAGGCATTCACAAAAAAAAAAAAAAGGTAAAATTTATATCTCAGTAAGCCTGGAGTAACTCACTACCATCAATGAGATTGTTTCAAGTTTACGTTGGTGTAAACGGAAACCAAAACCGGTTGGTTGAATTAATGCTTCGATTTAGGCTGTCAATGAAACCACTTTGAAAATGTCACATATACATCATATGTCATGAATGCCATATGTTACATAAGAAATTATTGTTAACTCATTTATCTTGAATGTTGCTGCCATTAAAAAGATTGCTTTTATTCTCACTTAGTCTTCCATAAGCATAAGCATAGAGCTGAATTAGATTCTTCCCAAGAAATGTAACATACATGCATGTATATATAAAAGGAAGTTTGGTTTCTCATTCTGGGCATGGTGTACAAAAGAATAAATTAAGAATTAAGTCAAATGCAAATTAGGCCTTTTGGCATAGATGATGCATAGAAATTTTTGAAAGCTTGTCAAAAAGCTTGCCACAACTGCAATCATGGTACGGCTTATTTTTATTTTCATGAAGTGATACCAGTATCTTGAAAACTAGGGTGCTGGCAAATGAAGACCACAGGTCAACTTTGTTCTTTAACGACAATCCAGCAACAAAATCTTAGGACGTGTCTCTGCTTAGTGGGAGTTACGCACTTGAGCTGGCTCTGCTCATGCTAACCAGCATTCTAGTCACATCCATGTATCACCCTGGCACTGCTCCTCAACTAAAACCTGTCAGAGTTGACACTAGTTAGCTTGGACACTTTTCGAAACTAACATGGCTAGATTCCCAGGCTCTGCAGTGTCTCTGATGTCCACTAATTCAACGTTTCTACACTTTGTTTCCTAGAGTAAACAGATCCTTAAAGACATGACTCCATAAGGGCTTAAAATGAAACAAATGACTGACAGCCATTTGTTACAAAGGTTATTCAGGGGACTAAATGCAAGTGAAGACTATGCCCTCTGAGCCCAGAGGAATACATGGAGTATTTGACTGGAAGAAAAAAAGGAGTTAAACTTACTTATTGGTATCTGTTCGTTGCAATCTTTCATGAAAGCTAGCAGCAACTTCTGTAAAATTCTTCACAGCTGAAAAGAGAGCATCTGGAGGGAGCAAGAAGGAAGTATTTAACTTCAAAATCTGAAGAAAACGTTTAACAAATCAAATCATTCAAATTAAAACTTTATCTTTCACTGTGACCATGATCTGTCAGTTCTCACTGACTGAAAACCAGATGACCTCATATTCCTACGTTAAAACCTATGTAATTCGCTGTGAAACCTTGCCTTGGAGACAATAGAAATCAGCATTTTTTTAATATTGTTCATTACTTGCTACTTGAAGGATGTACAGAAATACCAAAAACTAGAGTATGGATTGCCAGAGCCAGACTGTTCAGGTAGGTCTGGAATTTTACACATCCCAACAACATGTGTTTTACTGGTAAGTCCCTCCACATGTACAGAGCTTTGAGAAGGACTGAAGTATCTATGTGTGTGTATGCGCACACGCGGACCCGATACTGGCCATTAGCAGCCAAGTCCTAAACAAATACTACATAATGTTGCCAATAAAATAAAGGCTTCTCAGGCAGGAGGCATATCGTGAGTCTCTATAATATGAAATAAAATTTCACAAGTCAGTACAAGATCCCTATGTGGGATAGGGATTGAGCATTCCTGCCTGAACAAGCCCTGAGGCAAACTTCTCAAGGTGCTTGCACTAGCCCTCGTGTGCCAATAAACTAAACAAGAGAAGTCCTGACTGGCTCTAAGGAGAATCTTTTTTACCCTGCGGACAGTCAAGCACTGTGGTCCAGAGAGGTTCTGTAGTCTCTGTCCTGAGAGGTTTTCCAGACCATCTGGGATAAAGCACTGAGCAACGACCTCAGAGCTGACCGTGGCTTGGGCAGGTTGACCTAGAGACCTCCTGAGCTTCTTTCTTACTTGAACTATCTTATGATCTGTGTTGGACAGAGAACCATCCAACATCATAAGCTGTAAAGCAGTGTGATTTTTTTTTTTAGGGATCAAGACAAAGATACCTTGTTGACAACATTGGTCAACCATGCACAGGTCAAAGAACTGGTGAATGTGTTAGCTCTACCTGGCAGTGGCATAGTCTCTACACAGGCATATTAGTGACAAAATACTCAAATTTCAAATTATTGGAGGCTGTGGCTCTTCTTTTATTTACTGTTCATAGAGCACAAGGTAAATACCAGGTCATGACTAAGACATACATTAAGATCAAGCACTGCTAGCACTAACAGAGAAAGAGTGCGATGAAAGACAGTACGTACCAAAGGATACGTTGTATGTTGCCAGTTCCTCTTCATGATTCCTTGACAAATTATAGATGATGTGAGCATAGTTGCTCACAGCTGATGCATAATCTCTACAGTCGAAAGGAAGCACAACGGAGTTGGCCAATTCAAATACCAGTCCTCCCCGTACCTGAGCTACTGTCAGATGATTCTTGAAAGTGGGATCATAAAACCTCTCCACAATTTCATAGGTTTCATACACGCTGTGGTAAACTGGATAGCTGCTATATTTTTCTACATTCTGCAACAAACCCAAACAAAAACATTACTCAGCTCTGGGTACTTCGGCTTTGCTTGAAAACCTTTGCTGTGGGATTCAAGGCACTCTAAAGTTTTCAGGTCACATTTATCCTATGTAGCCACAACAGACAGTCGAATGAGAAGAACTGCTCAGTGATGGCTCTCTTAGACATCAGCCTCTAATAGATAAACAGTCATTTGGAGATGTCTCTCCACTGGCTATGTGCAGAGCCTTAAGAAGGTAGCTAAGAACAGAAACATAACTTTTAGCTGGCTAAATTAAGGTGAGATTGCCCTTCTTCTCTTTACTTGGATCTCAAGTCATTTCTGTTTGTGTTTTTTCAGAGGAAAACACCACATTGAACAGATTGCTCCTTGAACATTTCTCAATTAGTGTAATCTCACAGTAGGCTCCAGAGTCAAACCCGTATTTTCCACATAACATGAACCATTTTGAATTCAAAGCTTCAGAAGTTATTACAAATCATTCAACAGTCATCATAACCCTTCATCAACCACAGGTAATTTTGAGCACATCCATTTACCCTGAGCAAAGGTCCTTTTGTCTGACTGACATCAAGTGGACCATTCCTGTTTACTAAATATTTGTGTTGTAGTAGCACTTACAGTAATAAACTGGGGCTCCACTCTGACACGCTAAACTGAACTACTCCAAAAAGCTGGCAGTTCAAATGGCTCACTTACAGGTGATATTACTCAGACAGTTACAGGGGAGACAAAATTACAAAGACATAAACTTACCCAATTTTTACTGTAACGTGCTCTGCCTGAAGCGATGCCAAGACGTTGAAAAAAGACTTCAAAGTCATTGCCAGAGCCCAGTTTGTTTATTCTTTTAACAAGAAAGAGGAAAATGCCTTGAGTGACAATACTTAAAGTATAATTTTAGCTTGCTTGCAAGTACTGTGGCAATTATTTATTCTGCAGTTGCAGTCACTGCAGTCTTTCCCTAGTGTGCTCTTTCTGTCAATACACCATGAATTGCCTGTGACCCCTACATTACATGCACCTCATCAACTGCATTCTCAGAGGAGCAGAGTCATCATTCTCAGGGTCAGAGAAATTAAACCTTCGGGAGGAGAATTTAACTCACTGTCTTTAATCATTGAGAAGACCTAATGACCCTCCTTCTGCTGAACTTCCAACATTCCAACCTCTCAACTCAGAAAAATGACAACAGTACCAGCATGACTCCATCAAATAGAATCAGTCTTTGAGATTCTATAGAGAAACCCTGGTAAATTTGAAGGACAGTGTTGTAAAATCCCTCCTGGTGTGCCCCCAGGCACCCAGACTCAGAGGCCTTCCAGGAGACTGGAAGCAAGTGCAAGGGAAAGCTGCTGTGTTAGCATCTTGCGTGCCTGCTGTTGGCTTGTGCATACAACTCTTATTTGTCCAAGTCTCTACAAACTACACAAACACTTTACTTTTCAGATATAAAGCCTCGTTTTCATGCTACAAAGGCAAGTACACAAAACTCTTGTACAATAGTGTATCAGCTGCAATCAATAAAACTCTGAAATTTATACCAGCCAAGAATCACACCATTTCTTTTAAGCGCCCAGTTTTTCAAGTGGATATTTCTTTAAAACCCACACTCTACAAGTTACAGTAACTTTTGGGATATTGTTTATTTTCTCTTGTCACTGACCTGGGAACCTCTTTATATTCTCTTGATGGATTTTTTTTATACCAGCTCTCATAAAGAGATTTTCCTTCAAACCCCTCATCAGGACTTGGTATCTAGAAAAAGTATATTGTAAAAAAAGGCAAAGGGTACAATTTTAAATGTTACCAAGCAACAAATCTACAGGCTGTCATCACATAAAGCCTAAGGCTTAGGACAATGAATAAGTCTCAGTCTTAAGTCCCTTAATCTTTGTGCTTTTCCATTTTAACATTTCAAATGCATAGCATTTTCCAGAGGAATATTTTATTTGCTAAAAATAGGTAATTTTAGATGGGAGAAAACATAAGGAAAACAAAAATTTCAAGATGATATTTACATTCTGATATTTGTTTACGGAAATTTCATCCATTTAATTTAAATATTCAACAGAAAAATCCCTCACAAAACCAAAAGTTTTTGTTTCACTTTGACAGGAAATTTCAGTTTTGTCATGGTTTCATTCAAAACTGTTTCTGCCTTGTTTTGGTTGACAAAAATTATTTTCATGGATGCAGCAGTAACCTTAGAAGGGCAAAGTGTTCAATAGTTAGTGTTTATGACATCAGAGCTCCTGCAGAGGTATACAAATCGTGACCACCCTGAAGTTCATTCCTATCGCTGCTTTCCAGATTACTGAGCAGCTTAAACACTGTGGGTATTTTGTCATCTTTCCTTTTTATTGGTGAGCTGCTGAGGTTTTATTATCTTTATTCTATTAAAGATTGTTATAATCTATTCTATTATTAATATCTATATCTAAGAATTACTCCACCATAGAAACCAAAATAAAACTAATATATTTGGGGTTTTGGTCATGAAGCTAATTGTTCGTAGAACAGCATTAACACTTTTTTGCCAGAGATTAGCTTTGGATGGGATCACATGGGGCCTGCTTTCTGATCAGCATTCGCTTCAGACATCAGCTACCAACAAGCTGTGGTTACATGCATTCATCAGCCTTTGTTGCTGCTTCCCAGCTCGAGGAAGAGTTACACAACCGTGTTGACTGGTATTTAGGTCAAGATTTTAATGACGGCTCTTGGTGCCCAAACTGAGGCTTTTCTGACCTGATTTTCTGACCGTTCTGAACACCTACACTTAGCACAGGTTACCATGGGAACTGCAGGTGCTCAGCTCTTTTGGAGTTCAGGACAGAAATATCTTTATCTGGGCACCTAATTTTAAGAGAGTTAGATTTTATTTATTGTCTTTCAATTGCCAGAAAATGATTACACTGAATTACTACACTTTACTTTTATACCAGTCTAGTGCCAGCTTCCAAGAGATAACAAATTATCAACCCTGGAAAAGACAGATGACTGAATATATACAGCAGATGAAGATAGATATAGTAGATTCATACAATACACACAGTAGTTGAAGGCACTTTATATAAGTATATAAAATGCACATGAAGACGACTAATTAAATGTTCATGCTTAATACAGATGAACAGAAAAAAAAAACAAAGAGAAACAAAAAGCCCTTGGTCTCAGCCTCTGAGACCCACTCTCAAAGCAAGAACATCTCACACCTAAGGTGGTGAGGCTATTTCCTGAAAAAGGTCCCTACCTTTTAATTTCGTGGGTGTCACGTAAGTATGTGCGGGAGCATCACGGTGAGAGCCAATGAGTATCTAACAGAATACACTGAGGCTGAGCGCACTGACCAAACCTGTCACATCATGCTAAACACAACACTGTAGAAAGCCTAATTTCTTCCTCAAAGAGGATCAGACTCTCCCACTGCTGCAGGCACCGTAGTTGGTCTGGTTTGTGCTTGTTTCTGTCCTCTAGGTCATGGCAGTTTTTTATAATTTTGTTCTTAGAAGGAATACTTGCACAGGAGGAAAAATCCCCTCATCCCCTAATCCTGAACAGCTAATAATTTAAAGGTGTAAGATTGAAATCCTTTTGCCACCCCTAGGAAAAAGCTCCAGTTACTTAGCTATTGACTTAAAATGGGTACTACAGTCAGAAAAGAAAAACCTGACAGTATTTTATACACAGAGACACATCCAGTAAGCACTGAACATGCTGGCTAAAAATTTCAAGTAATATTACCTCTTTAGTCAGACTGTACACCAATCTGTACATCAGTGGCGTGCAATCCACTCGTAGTGTGTAGTTTCCTGAAAAACAAGAAAAACTAAAACTATTTATTCGAAGAAGCAAGTTCTACTCAGCTGAAACCTCATGCCATTATTTCATAGAATCATAGAATCACAGAATATACTGAGTTGGAAGGGATCCATCATCGAGTCAAACTCCTGGCTCCACACAGGACCAGCCCAACCAGAGCAGATGACTGAGAGCGTTGGCCAGGCACTGCTTGAACTCAGCCGAGCTTGGTGCAGTGACCACTGCCCTGGGGAGCCTCTTTCAGGGCCCCACCACCCTCTGGGGGAAGAACCTTTTCCTGATCTCCAACCTAACTCTCCCCTGTCACAGCTCCATGCCGTTCCCTCGGGTTCTATCGCTGGTCACCAGAGGGAGTTGATCAGCGCCTGCCCCTTGGCTCCCCCTCGAGAGGAAGCTGTAGGCCGCCATGAGGTCTGCCCTCAGTCTCCTCTTCTCTAGGCTGAACGAGCCAAGGGACTTCAGCCTCTCCTCATATGTCTTCCCCTCTAGAGCCTTCACCATCTTAGTTGCCCTCCTCTGGACACTTTCCATTAGTTTTATGTCCTTTTTGTACTGTGGAGCCCAAAACTGCACAAAGTACTTGAGGTGAGGCTGCACCAGTGCAATGTTGAGTGGGACAATCACGTCCCTAGAGCAGCTGGCAATGCCGTGCTTGATGCACCACATGACATGGTTGGCCTTCCTGGCAGCCTGGCCACACTGTTGACTCATGGTTCAACTTGCTGTCGACCAATTTTTTTAACAAGAAAGGGACTAGAGAGCTACACTTTCTACCAGGACCAAGCTGATTCTTCCTGTAGAAGAGTTCTCCTGTGATCTTGTCAGTGCATTTGTATTGGTTAGGATGAATCACAGCACAGCTTTTGAAGCAACCTTGCAGAGCTTTTCTTATGTCCCTGTGTTTTCTAACGCACATTGTAAGAGGAGAAGCTGACTCTAAAGAGTTGCCATAGAACTGCTGACTTCCCAAAGAGCGTAGCTACTGTAATGGATTTCTTCCCTGAAGCAACAAGAGTATCTGAAAGATACTCTATGATTCTGTCTTACGATTTCTCCCCATATCTACTCCTGAATTCATGCAACAACATTATCACACTGAAGCTTTCATGGATCTCCAAGCCAAAATGCCTCCCGCTCATCTGCATATAGCATCACTATATGCTATATTGGAACAGACTGCCCAGAGAGGTGGTTGAATCGCCGTCCCTGGAGATACTCAAAAAACATGTAGACGTGGCAGTCCAGGACATGATCTAGTAGGCATGGTGGTGTTAGGTTGACGGTTGGACTTGATGATCTCTTTCCAACCTTAGTGATTCTATGATTCTATTCCTATAAACACAACTCAAAAATATGTACCTTCGATGGAGGAATCTGCATTGATATAAGCCACTCCCCGTGCTTGCAATACTTTGGCATTTTCCTATGAGAAGGAAGAAAATGCTGATGAACTTTTTTTTTCCTCAGAACTATTTTGTCATCCATGTAACAGCTGTGTCAGGGAAAGACATCGCATACTGCAAGGAGCCATATATTCTTGGTAGTTCAAAAGAAAACCTGAGAGAGAGCACGCGAGAGCGAGCGCGTGCGTGTGTGTGTAAGGGAGGGAGGGAAGAAAGGAAGAACTGTTACTGTTTAGTACAGATTTATCAAAGATCTGCCACTCTGCAAATTCCTCTCTGAAAACTATTGTTTTACCTCAGCCCACTCTGTCGATCCTAACAAGCCAAATTCCTCTGCATCCCAGCTTGCAAATATCACTGTTCTCCTTGGCCTCCATCCTGCAATAAATGACCATGAAAACTGTATTACAGAAATAAAACCTGCTTGTTACACGAAAACTAACATGAAACAAATGTCATTTTTTGGGGCCTCATCTTTTATCCTGATCTGTGGAGAAAGAGGTGTGTTGAACTTCAACACCAACTTCTTCACTAACCTAATCTAATAATGGTTTGCTAATTTTGTAGCAGTCCTACTTCAATATTGTGCCAAATAATTTATCTTTTTTTCTCTCAGCTTTAATTGCAAGAAAATTTTCTAAAATTTAAAACTCTGAACAAGGAAAAGTAATGTGCTTGTGCAAAAATTCTTGAAAGTTTTTCAACTCTTTCTGCTCTGTTCAATTTAGAACACATTGTATATCTGTGTCTACTTTGACGGAAAAGTGTTTGGTATGTTTTCATATCTATTACTGAATTTCTTTGACCTGTCTCCAAAATGCCAGATTTCAAAACCTAAAGAATTCCCTGTATCTTTTCAGATCACCTTCAAAACAAAGACCTTTCACTTGAAGTTCTGCATTTGATTTAAACCCAGACCCAATGGAACAGGCTTTATTGTCCTGCCTCTGTGCCTTTGCCCAAAGTTTTCTTTGAGGCTATTGAAACCTTTTCGTCTTTTGCTCCCTTTATTTTTAGCTGCTTTTTTTTTTCCCCCAGCTTGCATTCCAAAGAGATTTCCCCCTGATATAACTGGGAGAGAATGGAAAGAAAACTCAATGACTAAATGTCAATAGGTTTCAAGTGTAATGGGTAGGCAAAGAAAGGTCGTCTAGCACAGCTTTTGAGTTATGTCAGAGCTGCTTTCGATGGGATGTCAGACAGGGAGACAGCATTTGCTCTGACAGCAGCACAAACTTGGTACAGTTGACATTTGTTCCTACTCGAATGTAACTAGGCATGAGGTATTTTTAACCACTACCTCCTGCGATGTTTGCACAGCTCATTCTCTGCGTTACACAGACATGATTTCTTTATTCTTCCGTTCATCTCCAAACGACAGTCAAGTACTGAGAAGGCTCTCGATATTGCCCTGATGCAGCCTTGATCAGTCCACCACTGTATCTATTTTATAGGACCACTGAAACATTCAGTCTGACCAGTCTCAAATACACAGCAATCAATCGTACCTAAATGCTGTATTTATTTTGGTATCCTCCATTTTGTGGTTTTTCATTTAGATGTACTTTCTCTTAAGTAGAAGTACCTCACATATACCAAGGCTGTAACTGGAACTAGCTAACAGCTGCAGAGCAGTGTGCCTATTTGAGATATCAGTGAGATACACGTGTTTAATTTAAGCATATGCTTACATTTCAGAGAAATCAATGCTGAGAGCAGAGATTTTGGTGTGCATTATTCTTTCACTACCTTACCTTTCCTTTTCAGTTTTCCGAAGCTTCTCACAATCTCGTGAACCACAGCTGCCCCACTCTGAGGATCAATGCCACCAAATACCCATGAGTCACGGTGGCCTCCCAGGATGACGTATCTGTCTAGAGAAATTAATTATGGAGGTTTACTTAGAAAAATTTTTTTCCTGCCATAGCGATGTTAATTGGAAGTCCTTCCTAACTTTCCATGTAGGTATCAGGCAACAAAGCTTAATAGTTTATAATATATGCAACAGGAAGGCAAAAGACGTTTTAAATCTCCAAAGACATTTTTCTGACTTTTCAGCCAGTGCTAAATAATTTGTCAAACACAATAACTCGATCCCATAAGATTTAAAATCTCCTAAATTCCATAATGTTATTTCAATTGTTAGAAATACTGCAGCTTTCTACTATAGAAATATCTTTCTGTATTTTACAATAGTGTGTTTCATGGTAAAGCTGATCCAGTAATTATATTTGTACAACACGTCAACATTAAGGTGTGCTGAATGCAGTATTTCTCTCAAAATATATAGACTTAGTCTCAAAAAGGGTTGTCCAAATCATGACAGAGATGTGATTAATAAGATCAAAGTCAGACTAGGTCTCTGCTACTGTAAGATGGTTAACAGTTGTGTTTCAGGCAGCAGAGAAGTGATGCAGTTACAAGTTAAATGATCATCCTAGGGTTGTCTATATATTTGGGTTTTTAGAGTGTAAAATCACACTGGTTACAAGAGACTGTAAGACAGCCAAAAAATCAATAGTGGTGGATATGATGGCTTCAGATGGAATGCAAGATCCATTCCTGCATCAGTAGGGAAGAATATCCACTTAATATTCTTTCAATTGCAAAGTTACTTGGCTGAAGACAAATATTTGTGTCTTGGTTATGACCCCTCCTTGCAAATCAGCGTTTACAGTGAAAGTGCTGACATACTCTGAACCCTATGAAAGCTGGTGCAATAAATATTTCAACACCAATAATCATGCCATGCAATATTTCAGAGAAAACTATATTCCTCATTTCCCCCTTGTACCTATGAAGTGCACACAGAGGTCATTGCACGCTCACACTGCACTGAAGGCAAATGAATTTACCTGGTTCCACTGTGCCTCTGATGGTACCAATCACATTGTAAATCCTTGTTATTTCGTTGTGGCTATGAATGTGCATCTTCACCTTTCTAGTGTATTGGGAAAAAAATCCAAAAAGAAAATCCACTAGATTAGATAATAAAACATCTTGACACCTTTCAAAGGTGTACGATATAAATTGTAAGGAAAGCATTTTCACCAAATTTATCCTCCATTAAACCAAAGTAAATCTGAAAAGATTTCTGTGTAGCTTTTTTCTGGATTTATACTTGTGCAACTGAAAAAAGCATTTAGCCCTTGTAAGCTATTTACTGTTATTGATGTCAGTAAGATTTATACCGATCACAGGCTCAGAACTTCAAAGATTTTTTGCTAGCAGCTAGTTTTTAAATTTAGAAGAGTGAAAGAAAAATGAAGACCATCTAACGTTAAAAAGGTAAACAGTTCTAACCATTTAGAGACTGGTGCAAATCAGAACTGACTCCAGCACAGTCAATACTGATGTGGCACATCAGGCAGCAGAAAGTCAGACAACCTGAGTTGCATCAGCAGACTTTGTTTATCTAAACACAGCTGGAGGTGCAACAACTCATCCTCAAGGGTTGTCCATATATTTTTCAGAAATAATTTTTTTATGTGGTATGATTAAGAGACAGGAGAAAGGTCAAACAGTTCACATCAAGTCAGTCCAATAGCTCAGCCAGTACTGAAACACCTGGACTTTAGTCCTAAACTGTAATTATGCAATCAGTTTTAAAACAATCCGGCAATAAAAACGACAATGTAGTTAAAGGGTTTTTTTCCTGGAGAACTTTCCTTGCAGGCTAATACTGGTTTATATAAGGCAATAGGTAAGACCAGAAGCTGGACACACATGAATTGAAAAAAGACAATAAATTCAGTTCTCAAAAAACTAATCAGTCTCATCAAATCCTATGTCAAAGGCTAGATGCTTTTCACATGAAACTGATCCAAGACTAGTTGGAAACTAAAGCAATTCAGTCACATCCCTCCAATCAAGATGTAAATCTACTGAAGCTTTGCACTGAGCGCATTTCAGCCCAGGAAATGGTCACAGTCAAAGGAATGATGCAAATAACCCCAACTACTCTACATTTGGTCAAATTCTACTGCAATACCTGTTTTTCTCTGATTCCAAGCATGCTTTCCTTATGAAACAAAACTGACCTTGTAGAATAATTAGCTGTGAAACCAGGACCAACGTTATAAGATACATTCAAATTTCCTTTCCAGCTACTATGTGGTGGTGCGTATCCTCCCATATTACTATTTTGGAAAAAAAAAAAAAAAATCATTATTAGTTACAGATATCTTACAATAGCACCAAACACAAATGAGAAACCAGGAACCACACTTTGTTAGGTCCCATGCACACACAGACCACAGTGATGGTCTTTGTCTTGGACAATTCATACTACAAGCTTCCACAGGAGAATAATCTATAATAATCTATATAATTAATATAGAGNGGCCCCATGGACTTGTGGCAGTCCAGGTGAAGCAGGAGATCTCTAACTGTTTCGACCTGAATCGTGGGGGGTTTGTTCTGCTCTCTGGCCCAGACGTCCTGGTCCAGAGGCTGAGTACCCTGACTACAACTGGTCTGACTGTGCACACAGAGGTCACTGCACGCTCACACTGCACTGAAGGCAAATGAATTTACCTGGTTCCACTGTGCCTCTGATGGTACCAATCACATTGTAAATCCTTGTTATTTCGTTGTGGCTATGAATGTGCATCTTCACCTTTCTAGTGTATTGGGAAAAAAATCCAAAAAGAAAATCCACTAGATTAGATAATAAAACATCTTGACACCTTTCAAAGGTGTACGATATAAATTGTAAGGAAAGCATTTTCACCAAATTTATCCTCCATTAAACCAAAGTAAATCTGAAAAGATTTCTGTGTAGCTTTTTTCTGGATTTATACTTGTGCAACTGAAAAAAGCATTTAGCCCTTGTAAGCTATTTACTGTTATTGATGTCAGTAAGATTTATACCGATCACAGGCTCAGAACTTCAAAGATTTTTTGCTAGCAGCTAGTTTTTAAATTTAGAAGAGTGAAAGAAAAATGAAGACCATCTAACGTTAAAAAGGTAAACAGTTCTAACCATTTAGAGACTGGTGCAAATCAGAACTGACTCCAGCACAGTCAATACTGATGTGGCACATCAGGCAGCAGAAAGTCAGACAACCTGAGTTGCATCAGCAGACTTTGTTTATCTAAACACAGCTGGAGGTGCAACAACTCATCCTCAAGGGTTGTCCATATATTTTTCAGAAATAATTTTTTTATGTGGTATGATTAAGAGACAGGAGAAAGGTCAAACAGTTCACATCAAGTCAGTCCAATAGCTCAGCCAGTACTGAAACACCTGGACTTTAGTCCTAAACTGTAATTATGCAATCAGTTTTAAAACAATCCGGCAATAAAAACGACAATGTAGTTAAAGGGTTTTTTTCCTGGAGAACTTTCCTTGCAGGCTAATACTGGTTTATATAAGGCAATAGGTAAGACCAGAAGCTGGACACACATGAATTGAAAAAAGACAATAAATTCAGTTCTCAAAAAACTAATCAGTCTCATCAAATCCTATGTCAAAGGCTAGATGCTTTTCACATGAAACTGATCCAAGACTAGTTGGAAACTAAAGCAATTCAGTCACATCCCTCCAATCAAGATGTAAATCTACTGAAGCTTTGCACTGAGCGCATTTCAGCCCAGGAAATGGTCACAGTCAAAGGAATGATGCAAATAACCCCAACTACTCTACATTTGGTCAAATTCTACTGCAATACCTGTTTTTCTCTGATTCCAAGCATGCTTTCCTTATGAAACAAAACTGACCTTGTAGAATAATTAGCTGTGAAACCAGGACCAACGTTATAAGATACATTCAAATTTCCTTTCCAGCTACTATGTGGTGGTGCGTATCCTCCCATATTACTATTTTGGAAAAAAAAAAAAAAAATCATTATTAGTTACAGATATCTTACAATAGCACCAAACACAAATGAGAAACCAGGAACCACACTTTGTTAGGTCCCATGCACACACAGACCACAGTGATGGTCTTTGTCTTGGACAATTCATACTACAAGCTTCCACAGGAGAATAATCTATAATAATCTATATAATTAATATAGAGGAATAGTCCTGGGCATTGAGATCAGCTTGCAACAGCCAACAGCTACCCTGGAGAACTGTTGGCCTCCAAAGGTTTCCCATATAAACTGTCTCTTCTAACTGGTCCCTGGAACTTTCTACTGCCTTGAATTGCATCTGCATTTGAATTAGCAGAGTAACTTGGACCATTCTAACAGTTTAACAGCATAGGCAGTTGTCTTCCAGTGCCTGTCTTTGGACACTGTTTAATCTGGTTGCATAGACAAGAGTTGATGTGTTTCAAAGATGTCTAAAATTGGAGAAACGTGATCAATCCAAGTCACCTGTTCTTGTTTCATTGTCAAAGGGTGAGATGTTTTTTCTCAGGTAACACAACTGGGAATGCAGTGATTCAGTGGACAGCAATCATCCATAATTATTCACCTATTCCAAAGGATTTGTATTTTTGACATGAACTTGTGAGAAACATAAAAAAGGTATTAAAAAGTATGCTGGATATTCTAGTTCTTATTATTTAAAACATACTTATTGGAAATGAAAGCATGTCCTTTACTGTGTATGCATACTTCAGTCAAGCTTTATTCTGCAGAACACTTCAGCATGTCTTCAAGTCCTCAGTATATTTTTTATATAAAAATATGATAGTAGGAATAACTAGAGGTTATGACCTCTCAAGCCAAAAGTGAAAACAAGGACCCAGTATTTTTAGAGGATTTAGATTTCACTCATAATTATTAAAACCAAGTTCTAGAGTAATTTATAACGTATTTAAAAGAAATATCTTGCTACATCATATTTATACATATTAATCACCTCTACCACTAATAGTTGGCAGTGGAAAAAAGAGGGGCTTTAACCTATATCTTTATCATTATGAGTAGTTATCCTCATAACAGTGCTGACTGTAAAGTTTTAAAGAAAAGACAGTTTGGAGATATGTTAGACCACAGAGGTTTGGGAGGAAACAGGAAAAACACTAGAACACTGTTAATGAACATCAGGTATGCAAAAACACCAAAGGCAGTAAAATTCTGCCTCATGAAAAGATAAATAGCTTCAATACTTCAGAGGAAACCTGCATAGGGAATCAAGATAGAATTTATTTATGTATTTATTTTTACTCAATATTCAAACAGAGGCATCAGACAGAGTAGAACCATTGCGGGCATGATTTAGAGGTAAAATTCCTGTACAAATGCACATGCAAGATTATGTTCACTTATTGCCCTAAACACCTAGTCATGGTACTATTGCCAGCCCTGGCATTTCCTGCTCTGTATCTCTACAGTTGATATAGACAATTACTGCTACGTTTTTAGGGGAATGATAACACTTGGCCAACTCAATCACAGAATCCTAGAATGGTTTGGGTTGGAAAGGACCACAAGGATCATCTAGTTCCAACTCCCCTGCCATGGGCAGGGACACCCTCCACTAGACCAGGGTGCCCAAAGCCCCATCCAACCTGGCCTTGAACACTTCCAGGGATGGGGCATCCACAGCTTCTCTGGGCAACCTGTGCCAGGGCCTCACCACCCTCACAGGGAAGAATTTCTTCCTAACATCTAATCTAAACCTCCCCTAATCACATCTTAGTTTTTTCAGAGAACTCTGTTTGTTAAGGTAATTATGAATTTGAATACTGTCCTCTGGCAAGATGGTAGCCTGCCTTTATGTCACTTGCATGTTTAGCAAGCACACTTACTTACACGTAGATGTCTAGTAATTAGTTTGGTAGCACCACTTTAATTTTGTGCAACATAATACACCTGATGAGAGTGTAATACACCCACGCCTTCATTCAACAGAGAACAGTACAGATACTGTCCCATCAAACATGCATGGCAATTACTTCTTTGGACAAATTAATTACTTCATTTGTGGTCTTTTTTGCAAGGCAGGTATCATGGCATTCTAAAAAATTTTTGCCTTTATTCCAACTGGAGGCACTTTGTACCTTTGGTATACTTGACTGATGGTGATATATTACAAACGATCCTTTACAGATCACACTGCACTTACCTGATATGTAGTAACAGATAACATGTTTACCTCCTATAGAGAACCTCGTAACAAACACAGACTACCTCAACAGCTACAGTAAAAGCACAGTGCAAAAGCCTTTTCCCTCTCTTTTCAAATACTCTCATAACTTTCAAAAAACAGCCTGCTTAGAATTCCTCCAGTCTCCCATACACTTACCGCAGTAATGACTCAGCATCGTGATAGCCAATGGGATGAACTGGAATTTTTGGGAGACCTACACCGCTGGCTTTGTCTAATCGGTGGGTATATTCTGAAAGCAAAAGACAGACATTTTCATATTTACAACTCTCAGAAGGAATCTGTACATAGCACAGTCCTAACGCTGGAGTCGGGGATAATCATTTCACATTCCTCAAACTCGGGCTAATATTTCTTCAGCGATTTTGTTCTTCATGCTTTACCAACATGTTTTCAGAGAGACACTAACAAAGGTTCTCCCATGGTGTCTGTAGTCATGCATTTAGAGCTGGGTGGAACATTTCACAGTATTTGTTAATTTTTTGTATTGAAATGCTTTTAGACTGAAATATTTCTCTCCACGGCAAAGAACTTCAGACTAAGCCATAAATGACTGACAAGAGCAAAGAGAGAGCTCATTGTCTGATGTTTGGAACTAGAAATGATGCAGATAAAATCTTATACACTGCACTACTGAATATTCTGTTCTGCTGGTTTTGTGAAAAAAATGAAGTCTAGGTTTTGTTCTGACAAATCTCAAAATCAAGAGCTTCTTTTTACAAATGAGAATCTAAATTTTCAAAATGTGGACAAAATTTGATTTTTGCAAGCCAGCAGGTATGGAATAGTTTCCTCTTTAGTACAACATCCACAGGGACCCTTGTTGAGGGAAGCAGACAGAGATTCATCTATGAGATCACTGACTCTAGCATGAGGAACCGGTAATCTTCCTCATGGTCTGCTCCTGCCATGCTGCCACTGTGAACACATATCCAGTTCCAGCTAAATTGTGCTGAGCAGAGGCAACTTTCCCCATCACATAGGGACAACTCTTCTTGGGGTGACTGCCTCCCTCAGATATGCTGGCTCAAGTGCTGCCATAAATAGTTCTTAATGCATTTCAGTCAAAATGATCTGTGTTAGGTGCTAAATGAAACAGCTTCCGTAGAGCTCAGATAAGCAGCTGAGAAAGCATGAGGTGAAGGTGATGAACGAGTGGGGAATGGTCATCTTCTCAGAGGCCTCAGCTGTAGCCAGGTGACATGCGTCCCAGCATGAAAGATCTCAGCATGGCTAGCAGGGACTCTTGTGGAGAGAAAGCAGCCCAAATCCTGCAGAAAGGAGAACTGCAAAAACAAAGAAACCTGTGACCTGTGCAGGCTGGCTCCGTGCCAACTTACTGATGAGAAGCAGAAAGAAAAGACTAGGGCTTCAGCTGTCGAATACTTGTGTCATGATCTCTGAGCTAAATTGGGTATGTTAAGCAGTCCAGCACTGCAGTGCACATCTTCCTCTCCTGCACCATTTACAGAACTGGCCTACGTGAATCATAGAATCATAGAATCATTAAGGTTGGAAAGGACCTCCGAGATCATCAAGTCCAACCGTCAACCTAACACCACCATGCCTACTAGATCATGTCCTGGAGTGCCACGTCAACCCGTTTTTTGAATGTCTCCAGCGATGTCGATTCAACCACCTCTCTGGGCAGTCTGTTCCAACACCTCACTACTCTTTCTGTGAAGAAGTTTTTCCTAATATCCAACCTAAACCTCCCCTGAAGCCCAAACCAGTCTCTTCTGAGCAACTGAAAGACCAAGAAAATATGTGCTTTGTTCCAAGGGAAAGAACATCCCTGTCATCTATTCCCCCTTTCCTGAAACCAGACCCTCAAGAGTATGACTCTTCCAGTGTCACTCACCTTTTGCAGGATAACCCGGTGTCAAGGGATCCCCTGCTCCATTCAGGTTTAGCACATTCCCACGCTGGGCTCCTCCGCCTGGAAGGTTCCAGCCATCTGGATAAGCATCTACTCCTGGGGCGCAGTAGTCAGCAGGGTCAGAGTACAGAATAACTCCCTTGGCACCTGCCAATTCAGCATTCTTTACCTGCAAAGCACATCTCCAGTCCCTATCCAGTCCTTTATAGTGTGACAACAGAGGTCAAGGGGCAAAAGAAAGTATTATAAATTACATTCATTATTCCTCAGGGCCTTTTACAGTGCTTGGGCTAAGTAAAGGCTCCATAATTATCTCATAAAATTTCCTGAAAAAATATATATGCAGGTATCAGGTCCTGTATGAAAGAGTTTGCTGTTGCTTTGAATTTTAGTTGAGAGAGAAGTGCAGTGACATGGAAAACATCCTTCACAGTATTACTACAGAACCAGAGTTTCTATTCTGTCATCCAGGTCAACAGAATCAACTGGCCATTGAAATGTACACGTACCGGATGGAAAAAACGGCATCACATTGACGCAACCTTCTCTTTCACTTAGTCGTGCATTCACCTTATTTACCAAAATGATCTCCTGAATGTATCCCAGGGTTCAGAGTACACAGTAAGATTATTATTGGAGAGCTTGAAACTGTCTTTGGCAGTGAACAAGACTGACTCCAAAAAGTGTGTACCTTAGGCTTATTATGGCAGAAAGACTGACCCGCATGCTGTTTTGATTAAAAAATGTGTTCTCATGCAACTTTATTATTGTATAATACTGTTTAGTAGAAAGAGAGAAAATATATGTCATTCTGACATCCCAATCTGTTTTGCTACTAGATATGACAGTGATGTATAGTGACTGAGTGACAACTAACACTCAACAATTTTAAATTTAGGTATTTTAATTCAGAAATACCATAGCCCTTTTTAGGGAACACAGTACTTGCCTTCATCCTCTATCCTATTCTTGCACACCATAAGGAAGTTAGAAAATGACAGTACAGTTCTCCAGATTTTATACAGGCTACCAAATTCTTCAGTTTATAAACAGCCATCAGAAATACTGCTATAAGAATGAACATATCACCCTTTCGTGTCAACGAGGGCATGCCATGGGACAACTGCCCCTCGAGACATTAGTAACTCTGAGGTGTTTGTATTGCATTTTAAGAAAAGATTCATAGACAGCAATATCTTCTTCAATTTTTAAGTCTCTCCATTCAGATAGTAAACAATTCAGTGAAATTATTATGGACCCAGAATGTAACATGTCATTTTTCACTGGTGAAAATGGTGCGTATGTAAACCAGAGAGTTACCCACTTAAAAGCTCACAGAAGATTGGTCAATGGCATACAGAAAGAGCTGGCATTCCAGCGAGGAGATGGATGTTTGATACCCTCAGGTAACTAAGAAATAAAAATTCTAGTCCTGCCCAAATAAAGGTCAAACTAATTTTTGTACAAGAACCAAACACACTTAAAATAGATTGTCTTCTTACATTCCTATTGAGGAAATGAGTGTACGCCTGAAGTATGCACATGATTATGTCCTTTCCTGTCAGGCCACGGAAATCTGCAGAAATTTATAGCTGAAAAATATTTATATGATAGGGACATAAAGAAACACAATATTTAAAATAACCTCCATATAGTTATAGTCTCTGTCTGGTGTACAGAAACCGCTATAAAGAAACAATACAGGCATCTTAAAGCACAGCTGAATGAATAGGGAAGAACAGTCTAGTTCAAAGTTAGAGTGTATTATTACCCAAGAATGTTAGTAATATTTTGGAACAATTTACAGTATGCAAATGAATATAAAAATACGTAAGCTTTCCCAATTTACTTACTTTTATCCTATATACGTATTATATACATATCAAATACGTATTTTATGTCTTCTACTAAAGAATCACCTTTGAACACAGCTCCATGAAAACGCTAGAATCTCCAGAACACTTTAGCTAAGTGTTTCAGTCTCTTGAAATCAACTGAAGGACAGCACAAGTTAACATTTTTATATAGAAGCGTTACCTTATTTCCTCTGAAGATCTTTCCATATCTGGCAATAACAATCTTTCCTGTACAGTTAACTCCCATTTCACGTTCTAGTTGAAAGAAGTCCTCGGTGCGGCCATAATTCACATACACTAACTCACCCTGACAGAAAGAGGTAGAATTTGAAACAGGAATGTCAGTGAGCATGTCAAAAGGAGGATGTGACCTAGTAAGAGAATAAGCTGAGAACAATGAGCTCCAGGACTGGCTCTGGTCTGAATTCTTCTTTGATCATGAGACAACTAGGTAGGCAAGTGACTTGTGAATGAATTCAGACTCCTACCATCCAAAGCTGCCAGACTTTGTCCACAGTGGAAAGCATGAAGATATGGCTTCTGAATCAGAAACTTAGAGTAAGTGCTCAGAGTACAGCATTTACTTCTCTTTGTAGTTTGGTTAAGCTGGGACGGTGGAGGTATTTGGAGGCACTACAGTAAATGATGATTGGATTTTATAAGATAGACTGAATGATGCCAATATCCTACGAAATTCTCAGAACTCGGTTCTGATTCAATACAGCAGAAGCTACCGGTGTTTGACTGTCAAAATAAATACACCTTTATGTTCAATACTTAGTGTGTGATTCATCTTCCTTAATGTCAGCTACCTCAAAGTTGTGTGCATTGTCTAAGAAGGTCCTGTAGTGCACTCCATAGCCAGTGAAGAGCTGGGAAGTTCTCTGAAACCTCACCCTTTCCAGCAGAATTCACCCAAAATCTGTTTTACACACCTATTTTAGGATGGAATAAATTGCTGTCTGGACATACCTCTCATTGTTTAAACCTTAAAGACTGTTTTGGGGTAAATACCTATAAAAAAAGCCTCAAAGATCGGTTTAAGGAAGATGCCTGTAATTTCAGACAACTAAAATTAGGCAGGAAAATTAGCAGCTGCAGGAAAAAGTAATAGTGCTAGCAGCGCCAAACTGTATTTCCACAACTCCCTGATTATAGCACTCACCCAGAACACGTGTGAGCTGTATTCTTGGCCTCTTGGTATGAAGAACTTTTGACCATTTCTTCCACTTTCCAAGAAGGTGGCCTACTTGTGAGGCTACAGTTAGCCTGGGATGCAGACACTTTACAGACTTCTCCCTTCATTGAACTGGGAGCTTTATGCAGGAATCATTCGCAAAATCAATGAGCAGAAAGAGAACCTAGGACTGATGATTGCATTTGGCAAGTTCCCAATCTCTCTCTCCACAGCTTAGTTCTGGGTTTTAATAGAATGGGTTTTAACATAAAATACATAAACAGGCCTGGGAGAAAGCAGAAGAGCCCTGAACCCACTGAGTATTCCCACTGCTGAGCTCTATACATGCTCCCTCCTGTGCTGTTTGCGGTACAGGTGCAGACAACTCCTCACTGGAGAATGCTATTGCTAACAGCACCAGCTAGGTACCTGGAGCTTTTGTCAAAGTATTATGTAATAAAAGTGAATGTTAGCATCATATTTTGAAAAGACAATCTGCCTTTTAGGTATTGGGTTTTTTTCAGAAACAAAGTTCTTATATTTAATTGAAATAAAATAATGTTCTAAAGGAAGCTGCAGCTTCTTAAATTTGTTTTTATTATTCCCCATATCCTATCACTTACTGTAGCTCTCCACAAACCAAATATAGCAGTGAGGTTATTCCGCCTTTCTTTGGGGATATTATGTTACGATACGAAGTCAGAACCCATGAATTTTACCTCACATTATGTTCCAAAATTCCCACTGCAATTCTTTAAAGACTAAAAGTTCTCATATCAGACTATGTGCCTGGTTCTCCAGCTTCCTTTGAGTATCTGAGGCAAATGAATACAGGATACCTTTTGTCTTCTGGACTTGCACAGCTTATTAACAAATTTGAGAAAGTACATTAATACTGAGCTGTGCAAGTAAAAGCATTGTTAGCAGGTTTCAAAGTCAGATCCAACTTTAAAGCAGAGATTGGGCCAGATGACCTCCAGAGGGCCCTGCCAACCTACATTACTCTATGTATAAACAGGGAAGTTATTGAGAACACCAACAAAGAAATTCTAATCTTACAACATATTAACTGAAACCACTAATGATAATAGGATAGAAAACTCTTAACACAGGCCAGCTTTATAAAAGAAAGCCTGTCAGCTGGTACCATCTGTACAAGACAGAAAAGATTAGTGATAAGCTCAGATCACAGCAACACTTTTACCGCCACCTAGAAATACTAGCAAAAGTCATTTTCAAGCATAATGTACACTGTGCAGTTATACCCGTCAGTGTCAGCCCTGGGCAAGCAGCATTTTTAATATTAGAATGTTTATTTTTCTACGTAAATGTTACAGTCTTATTTATTCATAAAGATGGGAAACAATGATGCACAGTCACAGAAATATCTGGAGAAGCTTACAACAGCTGATAGCAAACGTATTTTTAAAGGAAAAGGTTTTTCCAGTTCTCACTCAAACTGGAGAAAAAAATTAAACCTATACGTATGGCTGCTTAATTTGAACATTGCTCCATCACAAAACTCCCCATAACATCAGAGTTAGGACATCTTTCCTACTGGACTTATGTCAGGTTTTAACTAAAGCCTAGGACCCAGGAATTTCACATTATTCTCTATTGCTCTGTGCTATGCTGTGCTACACTACACTACACTATGGTATTTCATCTTTTCTGTTCCTATTATTTCTATTTCTGCCTCTATTTCTATTTATACTTCTGTTCCTACTTCTATTTCTGTTTCTGTTTCTACTTTTGTTTCTTTTACTATTCTACTATGTTACCTCAGGCACTCCTTGGGCTGAAAACGCACTGTAAGGTGGCACCACATCTCTAACAGCCTCATATCCTGGAGGAGGAGGCTCAGATAATGATGTGTTGAAAATCTAGTGGGAAAGAAGAAAAGATAAAAAGTAAACCAGGCAACATGTAGAAGTACTATTTATTCAGGCACATTTCACATGATTTGCAGTTTAAATGACTCTAGTTTTAGAAGTCTGTATAAGGACTTTAGCAAGCACTGGGCAACCTTTTTAGCATGCAGGTTCAATGTGTGATCTTGCAATTCCCATCTCCACTCTTCACACAGAATCCTGCTTAAATGAACATAGGGTCCCTTAAGGTGATCTCACCTCTTATCTCTGCAGATAAGAGCAGATTAGACCATAACGCTCATCCCTGGAGCTTCTAGGAGCACTAGTACTAGAACTGCTCTCTAATGAATTGATGCTACTTGTGATAGTACCTCCTGAAGCCTAAACTCTAATCTTCAGGAAACTGAATTTAGCACTATCACCAGTACTGTATAATGGATCAATGCAAATAATGATGGTGACCAAGGTTGCTTTCCTCTTTCTAAATAATTTTAAAACAATTTAATTACAGAATTAAAGTAATTATCTTACTTAACTCTCCTTTAATCCATATATGTCGGTATATTGTATGAATCAGGGTAATTATTAGTATGGCTAGCACACACATTAAGAAACAAAGATAAAAAACATAAAAGCAAACTGGAACCCCTCATTTCCCTGAGCTTTGGATCAGGGTCCGCATTAAGAGAGCAGAGGAGAGCTTTCCTTCCCAGGTTTCCCAGGTGTATGAAGGGGTTTATGTTCCCTAGTTGCAAAAACTGTTTTCTGTACCTCATTTCCATGCTCATCAATTATTGAGATGTAGTTGGGCTTAGTGTCATCAGGGTAAGAGAGCAGGACATCATAATGAACTAACTGCACAGAATCCAAACCAAACTCCTTCCACTCAGCTTGGACTTGCTGTGCCAGATGCAGATTCTCCTTTGTTCCTGCTAGGTGAGGAAGCTGTGTAAAATTGCTAAAGAGAAAAAAAGCAATGAGTCAGGATAAGGCATTGCAGCTCATAATCTGAACTCCTCTTAGCTTATCTGGAAATAAACCTCCTAGAGATGACCAGATGTACCCAGGTGAAATAAGGACCCAGACTCTTCTGCATCGATGCTTTTGCCTGTCTTGTACATAAGTTGAGGTAAATGCTTTCAATCTGTCCTGAGTTATGACAGGTGTTTGTATTTTCCTCGCAGTGTGGCTTAGCAAGAATGGCATGATGACATCATCTATGGGGTCCTGTCCTTACTTTACTCCTTGTCTTCTGGGTGACCTTAGGCCAATCACTCCTATGCATGATGAGAATGACCCTCCTTGTGAACTGATAGAGGAATTGAGTATAATAACCTCCGCGTATTCAGTTTAGAAATGTGTATAATTACTCTGATCCTTACATTTAATTAACTGGATATTCTCCTTAGATCCCACTATTTTAATTAATTTTGGCACAAATACTGATTTATCCAAAAGTTCATTTTGACTGTGTCTTGTTGGCAAATTACAGCGAGTTCGCAGCAGCTTACAAACAAGGAACAGAAAATCTCAACAGTTTGTGACTTAAAAATCACACGGCATGAATAACAAACAGTGAAGGTACCATCAATAGTGAGCAACCCGTTGTCTGGGGAAAGAAAATTGCCCAGACCATTAAGAAAGCCCAGTGGTGTAGGGAGCTGAAGAAACTCCCAGCTGAATGAGGCTGTCATGATGTCTCCATCCTGTCATTTGATCATGCCATCACCATGTCACAGAAGCACGTGTTGCACCAGGTCATTGGTGTTAATGAAGGGAGCTGGATCTTCGATAAGGAAGGGGTATAAGACTGGGAAAAATTTTAGTTCCAGTGAGAATAAAGCCATCAAACAAAGGACTTGGAAAGAACTGCACACTCCCATTTTTGCCTCAAATGCTGATAGATAAAACCATGTTCCTCTGATGATGTCAACATCTAGTACCAACACTACAGTAGAAGTCCCTGTTACAGTGACAGTCCCATTTTCTAGATGACATACTGAACCAAGAGCACAGTTATGTGTTACTGTTGGAGCCAATGGCTGTTTTCTGTAAGAGTTAGGAATGTTTAAGTCTCATGTTTTCATTAAAATTTGACTTGAGCAGCAGCATTATCCTGTTTTATATTCTCATTTAACTGAATATTGTGTTTTTCTCCATTTCCCCTTCTAACCTGTTGACTGCCCGCACTGGTAGTTCTGAGCAGTGACTAAATAGCTGCCATATTTCACCACAGAACTGGCTGCATGACAGTAAATGAGGTACAAAGTTTCCTGTTGGCATAGAGGCAGAGAATTTAGACAGCAGAAAGCAGTCCTTTTACAGAGCTGTTTAACAACAGCTGACTTTGTAGGAGCCAAAACACAGGTTAAGAATGTAAAAAATCCTAAGTCTTCAGTTTTCAATGTTTATATAGTCCAGGATATGGCTGTTATGTAGTAAAGGGAACGCACCTTCCAGCTAATTTATTTGCAACAGTCAGTGGCAAGTGCACTTCAAGTGAAATGAGTGGGATTGCCACAATCTTATAAACCTAAAATGGTTCTTTAGTAATTTGTTCTGTAGCAAGAAACAACTTCATGCTATTTAATCAGGCTGGGAATTTAAGGCAAACCTGAATTTGTTGATTACTCCTAAGACAGCTGATACTCTAACACTTTCTTTAGACAGAAAGTAAATTTCTATCAATGAACCATGACTCCTGATCTATTATTGACTGGAATAAATATAGCTTTTAACAAATACTACACTCTCCTAAGAGAACAGTAATCTGTTTACAAGATCCCTAAACTAAACAAATAATAGTGCACCAGTTTCCCTTCATTTAAAGCTTCTAAATTACAGAAATTAAGAAATTAATTACAGTAATTAAAATGAGACAGATTAAAAAAATCTATAGTGTCATCTTCCATTTTTTGATTTTTTCAGAAACAAATCTTAGCAGCTTTGCTTTGAGGATTTAATAAAAAAACCCAACTGTATGTATGTTTAAAATCAACTAATTGAACTACTAAAGGATAGATGAGAGGAAAAAAATATTGCAAAAAACCCCATGCTCTTAAAAAAAGACTTGAAAGCTTTAAGACTATGAGATTTATTGTGAGCAGTGTAATGTACCATCAGCTGACTAGCTGGAATCTACTACCTGTTCTAGCTATTCACTGTGCAGAGGGAGAGAGCTTGGAAACAAACCTTTCTTCATGAAAGTGAGTAGAAGGTCGGAATAGTGACAGATTAATGCCTAGCTTTGGTCACAGCATGACAAAGTGTGAAGGGAGGGTAGCAATAAGGTATGAAAGCCTAAGCTATAGGAAGAACTAAAGGTTTGAATACTGGTATGATTTTCCTTGGTTTTACATTGATGTATTCTGCTATTTTCCATTTAATCTCTCCGGCTTTATGTTCATTCATACAGCCTAATTTGAAGTGAATGATTTTTTCTATAAAAAAAGAGTGCAAGATAAACCCTATAGATGAAACAGGACACGTAAGAGGTAGGCTGAAGCTATACATCACTGTACAAGTATTCACCAAAGGCGAAGCAAGAGCTTGGCCAATTTTTGATTACTCTAAGTACTGAGATTACTGACAACTCCTCAGCTGTTTCCAACACAAACAAGAATGAGAGGAGCTGAGATGAATCGTTTTGTCAATCACAGCTCCCTGGGACACATTAGATAAAACCTATGGCTGAGAACCTACACACCATCCTCTGGTGGCATACTTGGGCTGGTTCCTGCTTGGATTTTATTTTCTTTTTTTTTGACTGATTAGTCTACACATTGCTTACTAAAGAAACCGCTTGATGTTTTCAGCTTTCATTTCAGCCATAAACGCTGTCTTCATCTCCTCATGAGAACTCACAGATGTCTTGTTTTCTGTAGGTTTTGCAAACCAGCCTGTAGAACACACCAAAATACAACAGTAAAAACACCAGAGCATTATTCCCGTGCCACACACCATTTCTCTTCGGTATCACAAGATTTTCACTGTGTATTTTACAACTGTTTTTAATCCCAGCACAGACAAGCAGCCACAGCCTATGCAGGGTTGCACAGTGATGGCAGTGGCAGTCCCTCCAATGTTAAGAGAACTTATTTACCTAGGCAGATATTGAGGGGAATAAAATACTGTATTATATTTACTCATCACAGTTATTTTGCTGTACATAGAATCATAGAATATCCCGAGTTGGAAGGACTCATCTATCTTCCTTTAGCACCAGAACATCACGCTGTCAGTCATGTCAGCCATATCAGTCACCTCAGTAATAAGCCAGCAGCTTTATAAAAAAGCACGGAAACACAGACACCCTTTGTAAGGAACAGATGTCTTCTAACTCTTTTCTCACTCTCTGGTCTGTCTGGCTCTTGTTCTGGAATCCTTCCCTTACTGTGCAGGCACTACCAGAGTAAGTGATGAGAGGAACACCTGGCTAGAAAGCAAGCGTTTCTGACATCTGTTTTTATTTTTAAGTCAGAGGCTGGACACGTTTAGTGCAAATGCAGCAGCAGTTACACGGGCAGTGCAAATCAGGGGTCTGGTGGGAAGCGGAGAGCGGACAACAGGCTGGCCCCAGCGAGGCACTGGGCATGGCATGGCAAAGGGTTTTCTTTCCACGTGAGAAATTAACTCAGTCAGGGCTTCCTGACGGCAGGAACCCCAAGTACATACCAAAAGGCACCACAAAATACAAGTGGCTCTTTTGTTATCCTTCTTCCCTCGAACTGATCCTGATCCATTGTGAACCAAAGTGGGAGGGTGGGGGGGGATCCCTTGTGGCACCAACCCACAGACTGGCCAGCTTGGGCCCGTTGGGAGCTGGGTCATTACACTAAAAGCCATTTCACCCTTGCAGTCAGCGCTCCTCCAGCCCCTATTTATCTTCCTGCCTTGCTGGATTGGGCCGGTGTAGTTTCAACGCAGCCGGATGAGGGGTGTCTTCTGTCCCCTCCTCACCAACCTAGTTCGTGCCTCTTCTCTTGGCCAAAGCACAGCTACTTTATTTAAAAGGAAATCGAAAAACAAGTCAAAAAGACACTCTTTCAATAAAAGACTTCTGCGGAGAAGCCAGAAACCCCAGGAGGGGCGGGTGACTGCACCGGGCTGGCCTGAGGGCAGAAGGGAGGGAGGTGCTGGCCGGACCGAGCATGGACTTACCTCGGGCACCCCTGACACCGAGCCCCGGGCGCTTGAAGCCCGCCCGATCCTTCCCCCCCCCCAGCCCTTCCTCGTCCCGGCTCCGAGCCACCTCCCCCGGCTGGAAGGGCCGGAGGTGGCCGGGAGAGTCCCCCAGTCCGAAGGGGACTCAGNCCGCCCCGGAGGCGGCAGCGGGAGGGCGGGCGCCCGCCGTCGGTTGTGGCCCCTTAGAGGCTCCCGCCTCAGCCCGGCCGCCGCACAGGTACCCCTGCAGCCTTCACACAGAGTTGTGCCGTGCCGGCCTCCACAGGGCACATGCCGGAGCTGGCAGCACCAGCAGGGCGAGTGTGAGGGGGGAAAAAAAAGCAAAAGCCATTATTTTAAGAAATTTAGTTGAAGACATACTGTACCCCAATACCCAACACTCGCTGGCAGGTTGTAAAGACTTCCTGGAGATGCGCGCCCCCGTGGATGTGTGTGGACTGCCACACATCTCTGTGCTCGCTCTTTCTCGTTTACAGCCCCCAAGAGTGGGGGTGCACCCCCAATGCTGGTTTGGAATCATAGAATCAGAATCATTTGGGTTGGAAAAGACCATCAAGA
>VWZZ01007643.1:723038-739406 GCA_013399095.1 Psophia crepitans | reverse complement strand
GGGGGTGCACCCCCGATGCTGGTTTGGAATCATAGAATCAGAATCATTTGGGTTGAAAAAGACCATCAGGATCATCAAGTCCAACCGTTAACCCAGCACTGCCAAGCCCACCACTAAACCATGTCCCTAAGCACCACATCTACACGTCTTTTAGATACCTCCAGGGATGGTGACCCAACCACTTCCCTGGGCAGCCTGTTCCAGTGATTGACAACCCTTTCGGTGAAGAAATTTTTCCTAATATCCAATCTAAACCTCCTCTGGTGCAACTTGAGGCCATTTCCTCTTGTCATAGAATCAATCTTACAATGGTTTGGGTTGGAAGGAGCCTTAAAGACCATGTATTTCCAAACTTTGTACATGCCTTACTTTTCCGGAGTCTTTTTTCCACCTCTTAAAATCTCCACTGTATGGTTTTGGAAAAACCTCTCCATCCAGTTCATCCACTGGGATGAGGCTGTACCTTTAGGTCCACGAAGAGAGAGGAACCTCCTGGAGGGACATAGTGTGCCTGGGTCTGCTACTTCACTGCTACTCGTTGACGGAAGCTGAAATCAATGCGGTGTTTTAAGTTAAGTGGGCTGAAGGATGAACATGTCTTCTGGTATTCCTAAGAAGATTAATATCGCCAGGGGCACCTTTGGGCATAGAAAGTTAGAAGAGCTCCTGAATAAGCTAATTTCTGTTTGAAGCGCTTGGAAATTAAGTTAATGAAGTGCCTTGGGACTCGACAGTGAGCAAAAGGGTATCTTATCTCTCAATTAATATTCCAGAGGGATTTAATCAATCCCAGTGGTTTATGTCCACACTTATTCAAGTAAAATAAGGTGGAAAGGAACAGTGAGGAAACTGAGATGAGAATATTGTCAAAAGTTTGGCTCTGTTCAGTACTCTGAAACTAATTGATCTGCCCACACCACTTAGCAGCTCTGAATTCCTGCTTTGAGACATTATAAATAGTGTTCCAGTGTGCCTGCAGCTTGGACAGGACATTATGACCCTTAAATACACAATAGCAACAGCCAAAGGGCATAGGAAAGCTTTATTCAAGAACAAATTACAGTTATGATAAATGCATAAAATGTTATGCTTGTTCCTATACAGAATCGTGTAGGTCAATTTGCAGGCAAAGTCATTTCACTAGACCAAAAATGTTCATTAAACCAAAAGTAGAAAAAGTTGATGGTTCTGCTTTCTCTATGCTTTAGTTGAAAATCTACTAATCAAAGTACCATAAGTTATTTTTCTTATCTCTGAGCTGTGAGGAATATATGAAAATTTTTTTTTCAATCCATCCACCTGAAGAAACAAACTCCTTGTTTTTTTGAGATGCAAATCTTAGGCAATGTTTTGGTTAGGATTATCCTTTTACATATCATTTATCATGACACAGTTTTCCTTAGGCTGAATTGAAACCAATTTCATGTGACTATTTTAGGTAGGATCTGTACCTGCAAGGTGTTGAGGAACCTAGTTGTATGTTAAGGTGCTGTTCAAACACAGGTACAAGAAGATCAACTTTTGTGCTACTTTCTTTTGATAGGCCTGCAGGAATACTACTTTATTCTTTGCTAGCCCTTCATCATCTGAAAATGTCTCATCAATTTACTGCAAATAAGGCTTACAAATATTTGTGGGGAGGGTTCTTGATGTACCTGCTAAATGCATGCTGTGATTTTACTCAGGTTTGGGATTTGGGAAAGGGTGAGGAAAAGTTATCTTAGTGGCAGTTTTTTCATTCCTTTGAGTCACAAAGCTACTTTAGTAGGTGATTGGGACAGGAACCTCCGAAGTCTTTTGGTGAGAGCATAAAGCAAAGAAGGTGAAACCAGCTGTGTCGCTTAGAACCCACTGGAGGAGCACCCAGTTTAGTGTGGAGATAACATTTCTGTGGTGTCTGAGGACTGCTTTTATAGCTTGTATCCTGCTTTCAGCTGAGATAGAGTTAATTTTCTTTCTAGCAGCTGGTACAGTGCTGTGGTGTGGATTTAGTATGAGAATAACATTGATAACACACTGATGTTTAGTTGTCACTACATAGTTGTAATGTCTACAGCAACTCAAGAACTTTTCAGCTTCTCACACCCAGCCAGGTGCACAAGAAGCTGGAAAAGCACAGCCCAGGACAGCTGACCCAGGCTGGCCAGAGGGATATTTCCCACCACAGAACGTCAAGCTCCGGATGTAACTGGGGAAGCCAGGCCAAGAGGTGGAATTGCTGCTCAGAAACAGATGGCATCATGGAGCTTTTTCCTTCCACCTGTGGTAAGCAATTGCATTTGTGCATCACTCATGTTTTTATATATATATAAAAATTAGGATTTTTATTACTATAATTATTATTCTCTTCCTTTGTTATCCTATTAAACTGTCTTTATCTCAACCCATGAGTTGTTTTTTCCCATTCTCCTCCTCATTTCCTTCACGGGGAAATGGTAAGCAAGCAACTGCATGGTGCTTAGTCACCCACTGGGGTTAAACCATGACAGCTCATCAAATAAAGGTGTGTTTGCTCATAGCTGCCAGTCTTTCTTGTAGTTTTAACTGTGAAGGAGTGGATGCTCAAATGCATGGAGTTCTGCTGTGGAATTGGTGAGAGGCTGGCTGAGAACTTATTTAGCAAGGTTCGAGGGGAAGCCGACAAGGAAACATCGTGTGGGTCATCTGCTACTGGCTGCTGTCTCAAGATGAGAAAATGGATGAAGCCGCCTTTGAGCAACTAAAAGAAGTCTCATGATTACAGGTCCTCCAGCATGGGAGTGGGTAAGCACAGCAGTCTGCCCAAAGATGTGGTGTGTAACTTCTTGGAGCTTTTCAAAACACCTGAACCTGAACACGTTGCACCCTGTGCAACGTTTTGAGCAGGATTTGGCCTGAATTTACTTCCTGAGGTCCCTTCTATGATTTTGTTATTTTAATGGAGAGCTGATTGTGCATTAATATGTGGTCTGCTTTGTAAATGTTAAAGTCTGTTTCTCTGTTACAAATTTGCAATACAGATATTAAATGAAAATACTGGCCTAGCTCCCAAGGGTTCTGTAGGATTAAATCACTTATTTGGAAAAAAAAAAGTAAAGAAATTCATGTGTCTATTATGCTATAGAACCATTTACTAATTAAATTTAAAGTGTTTCTAATAGAAGTTCTTGTTACATGCTTCATAAATTAAATTAGATGTATTGTTGTAAAGTGTCAATAGAAGAGGAGGAAATGAAACCTAGAAGACTTTTCACCTAGAAAACTTTTCTTTCACTTTATTCTAGCTTCATACTTTCAAACTATTCAAAATACCAGCTTCACACTTTTTACTCATATAATATAAGGCATGCAAATAATAAGTAGGTTTATACTTCTGTTTTCCTTTCCACTTCTATGTACTCTTTCTATTTTCATTAGAACTTGCATACATAAAATTTTCTCAGCGGCCCAGAAATGATGCTGCTTTTGATTTTGATGCCACTTCAGCGCTTCTGAAACATGCTATTCTGCGAGGTGCCACATATGTCTATGTACTGGACACAAAACTTGATCTCACTTTATATTCTTCTCTCTATAGTTCTCTGTATTAAAAAGTCAGACTGTGGCGTCTGTGTCTAAATGAAGCACTGAGCAGTGATAAAAGTCAGTGTAAGCAGCACCTTCCTGATTGTAATTTTTGGTAGTCAAGTTTGTCAGCTTTTGTGTTGGGTTTGTGCCTTGTCCCTGTGCTGTGCACTTGGAGATCTGTAGAGTATTTACATTGCTGTGATAACATTCCTTCTGCTCAGGTTCTGGTGACTGTCAAAAAAAAAAAAGCAGCAGGGGCAGGACTGCTTTCCTACTGTAATGGCTCACTTATTTTGTCTCCTTCTCTCTTCCGAGTTCCTGTTGTATCATCTTTCCTCCTGTCCCAGCTCTTAAAACTCTGCGAGAGAATCAGTTCCTGCACAGTAGTGAAAATGGTAATGAATTGGTGGTAGTAGCTACCTGCTCAGGTGTCCTCTTTTGTTAACTCTCTTCTGTCTTGAATGGTGATGTTCATTAGTTCTTCTGTCAGAAATAATTATATTCCTGTCTTCTGGGGCCTGCTAGTGAAATGCTGGAACACTTCTGCAGAAGTCTTGGAGATGAATATCCATCTATTTGCAGAAGGGAGTCTGATTATTCAAAGAGCACAGCATTTTGGAGTAATCCATTATAAAAGAAGGAAGAGGAAGGCACTGTGAACTAATATAAAGACTTGTAGGGGTCTGTCCTACACATGGAGAAGCTGTGGAGGCCCCATCCCTGGAAGTGTTCAAGGATAGGGCTTTGGGCAACCTGGTCTAGTGCAGGGTGTCCCGGCCCATGGTAGGGTGTTGGAACTACATGATCTTTGAGGTCCCTTCCAACCCAAACCATTCTATGGAAAGACCTGAGGTAATTCTGAATTATAACAGAGGTCGTCTCAGCCCCAGTGCTGCAAGATGCAGAGGGATAAAGCTAAGTGAAGAAGCCTGCACTGATTGAACAGCTCGCCATACTGAACGAGGGAGCTTTTGCTGCTTACCCCTGCTGTTGGCTTCACAAGTCAGGTCTCTCCCAATTGGGATGCTCGCTGAACTACTCACGGACTGATTCATTAGGCTTCATCACTATGGCACAGAAGAGTATTTACTTCTCTCAACTTCAGTTTGCTGCTGGGATGTGGTGTTGAAATGGCCTGTGGAGGAGTCAGACAGGCTGCAGATGTGGCAAAAGGTGATCTGCCCCTTTTGTGGCTGCAGAAAGTTAAATCAGCTCAAGCTGCCCTGCGTTCATGTCACATGAGCACACAAATGGCCTATTATTACCACAGAATTAATTCCTCTGTGGCTGAAGTGCCTTGAATCTTTCTATGGATTGAGAACAAGCTTTTTACAGAAAGGCAGTTTCTTCTGTGGCTTTTCAGCTTTTGCCTTTCCAGCACACTGATCTTTCACATATAGCAAGCACAGATTCTTTTGGCGGTTCTTCTAGCAAAGACCGGGATGCCAGTGTGGAGAGCAAGGAGAATGGAGCAGAATTAATGATGTGCACATGGAAATCCTCTCAGGTGTTAGGGCATAGCTGATATAAAAATATGTGCCTTTCTGCTCTGAGAAATCAATAAACTGCAATTTAGTCATGTTGTAGCTGCCTTAAGGTGAGCAGTCTGACCATTTTTGCTTTCCTCACAGTGGCACTGTAGTGCTCCGAAACCTACTAATATCCTAGTCTTTGCATGCTGCAGGAGCAAAGGATAAGAATGTTGTGGTTTGGGTTGTTTTTTTTTTCTTATGTTTCCCTACACAGATTTAGATTGTGTTGCCTGTTAAATACCCCACTTTACTGATGAAGTCAGTTTACAGATGATGTCACAGTTACCCAATACGTATTCTCCGACTTTTACAGAATAGTGATGTTGCTGTGGTTATCACTGTTACATGTGTCTTGGCAATTTTGCCTGCTTCTAGTTATTTATTCTTTAAGATCTTCTATTGCAGCTGGAAGAGGTTTAGTATATGCAGTCAGGAGCAGGGATCCATTTAAATTCTGTTGGTGAGCAGGACACAGCGGCTTTAAATTTTAAAAACAAGTTAAAAATAGGCATCACTGTTATGGACATTTGTGTTTGTTGTGTGATTGCATCATAATGCAAAGTATGAAGCTTATTTTTTTAATAGTTTCCTGTTGTGAATTTCATCTTCTCAGAAATGAGAGGCTAATAATTCTCAGTGGGATTTTTTTGTGGTCAGATGTACGAAATAAATACTTGCTCCAGAAATTTACAATGTGTGTTTCAATTTTTGTCCTGTTTGGGATAATTTGTCATTGGAGATTTCATGCTCTTTTATTTCTTTTATTATACAGGGAAATTAGAATACTTGGCCTTAGATAGCACCATTTCTCCTGGGTAGTTTGAAGCACTTCATGCAGGGTACTTCTTTTAATCCTCACGGCATCTGAAGTAGAGTCTTCCTGATTTGTCTGAGGTCACTGTAGTAGACAGGAAGATCTCTGATTTCTTAGCCCTGTGTCCTGACCACAAGGCTACAGCAGCTTCCCTGAATCCAAAGCCTGGAGTATTTCTTAAGCCTAAGCTTGATGTTCAGGCGATGAGCTAACTAGTTCTTGGTCTTAGCAATTGCTGTTGCTGCAAAGGCAAGTTGTTTTGGCAAAGATAGTTATGCGCTGTGTGCATGTAGGGAAAAATGCTACCAGGGAAAGTTCTACTTAATGTGTCATAATTTCTGCTGTCAGTAAAAAGTGGGGAGGGTTTTTCCCCCCCATTTGTCTGCCTATTTCTAGCATTGTCTTTCCTTGAAAAATATGCCAGTGGCTCAAAAGAACTGTCCCCCAAACCTAAATACTTTGCTGATTTTCAGTACTGCTTACAAATCTGCGGTGTCGGCCTGAATCACAGCAGCCTTACCCTCTAGTCCCTTTAAAAAGAAAGTGCGCTGGTGTGAGATTGGAGTGATGCACAAGTAAATCAGACTCCTGAACTCTGTGTGATCACCATGCGAAGGACAAATTGCAGTACATTCAACCTCCTGATAAAAAAGCAATTGAGAGAGCAATAAAAGGATATGCAGCTGTAGAAAAAAAAATAAGCAAAGGACAGAGTTCAGGTTAAAGACAGGAGCTGAAGAAAGGCAAGGCAAGAAATAAACAACTCTTTAAAATAACTCTTGTGAAAGTCCTGCAGCGTAAGGGGAAAAATGCTTTCTTCTGCCCTGACCTCTCAAAAGAAGTCATCAGTTCTCTGAAACTCTATGTGAAAAGGAAGTGCTAACATCTGTTTCCCCATGTTCAGTCAGTGAATTTGATGTTATTTGAAGAAAGAAATTCGCTTCAGGAGTTCAGTCACGTTGCCTGCCTGCCCAGCAGTGTAAGGAAAGCCCTCTGCTGCTGAGCCTTTCTATGTGGAAAATGCATCATTCTAGTGGAGCCTGAAACAAGCACTAAACTGATTGAAATGAGAGTCTGGCAGATTGCAGGGTGGATGAAACTGGATCTGTGGGTTCCATTTCTTCCCTCGGTCACTACAGGATTTATTACTTCAGCTATAAACACCTTTTCTCCTTCTTTTGTTAAGAGATACCTTAATAATTCCAAACCTCTGTGGTTCCGTTAAAATTACGTCTACCTCTCAATTTTCAAATATGAGGACAATGAAATTGGTGACTGAGGAAATCTGCCATGTCTACTTTTTTGTTTCTTTGTATGTGAACATCAGGCACAAAAGAGCAGGCCCCGTTCATTAATTTATAGGAGCACCTACTGTCTCAGATGGCTCTGGTGCTATGCATGTGTAGGGATGCCTGTGGAATATGGCACCGTACCCATACATACTTGGCTGAGTATCTTACCAAAATGTGTAATCATTTTGCCCTCACCTGAAGAGCTTAAATAAAGGCAATCTGACTTATTATAGCATTTCACTGAGTCCTTGAAGAAATTGTGTTCTACAGTCCGAACCCACAGGGTTCCTTTAGACAGTCCTGCAAAGCGGGGGTTAAAAAAAGAAATGTTGCCAATAGCAACTTGTTCTTTTGTTGGAACAAGCCAAAGTTATTTGAAAAGACAGCATAGAAATAGGGAAGATGGGGAGAATGAGTGGAAAGCTTGTTTATTGGTATTTTGAAAGTATAAATGAAACAGCATTAAATTACAGGAGTTTTGATAGGAAAATTAAAGTGACCAGTCTCTTCTACATAAATTTTATGGAACTGCTTCCTGACTAGCATCACACCTCAGTCACTAACCTTCCTCACAACATCCGTATCACCGGTGCCTCTTCTGATAGAATAGAATAGAATAGAATAGAATAGAATAGAATAGAATAGAATAGAATAGAATAGAATAGAATCATTAAGGTTGGAAGTGACCTCAAGGATCATCTAGTCCAACCATCCCCCCACCACCTATTACCCACTAGACCACGTCCCTAAGTACCATATCTAGATGCTCTTGGTCTCCTCAATATCAGCTTCCTGGATAACACAATCAATCAACACCATCTGTCATTGTCTAACAATACTGTCTGGATTCTAGAGGATCTAGCGAGGTGGTGAGGGTGGCAACGTCTGTAGGGTTGGTGTTCTACTAGACAAAGGATGAGGACCACATGAACATCTCTTGCTCTTCTACATGCAACTGCTTTTAAGTCTTCTTAGAGCTAGTCTGCAGAGAGTAAGTTACATGAGGAAGAGTGAAGGAGAACACAGTAACTGGTAATTTCTGGAAGCGAAAGGTAAAAGAGAAGAATTAAATTTCTGAGAACTTGCATGATAGGTAATGAACTTTGGAATGTCTTATACATGTTACGAACCCTGAAATCAAAGAAACTAGTTTTAATACAATCATGTTCTTTAAAAATGTTAAGTATAATGGAGAGATGGGAGTGTTTCCTTATTTTCCTGTACTATTTATATTTAGCCACCAGATGGCAACCACAGACTGCCCACGATCTGAACATATTTGCCTCCTATTTTTTTAACTTCTGTGACCCGAGACCACAGCCTGACAGAGCCGCTTTGCTTTCAAGGAAGTCAGCAAAAAGAAATAAAACTGTAAAATGAACATCACGGGTTTGGTTCTTCTGATTTCCACTTATACTTGCTTTATATAAATGCAGCTACAGCATTTACAATTTGGGAAATTCAGGCCAGCTGAATTTGTGTGTGTGTAAAGATGTGCTGATGTAATGCATTTCCATCCATAGAGTAAATTCATTCTTTGAGAGTTACATTATTCTCACAGTTCTTTTTCTGGTCTGGTTAGGTAAGGTCAGGTCAGGTCCTCAGCTTGTGGAAAGAGACAATGATACACATTCAATCGAGTTATATTGGCCTAAACTAGTGAAAACAATAGGCCTACTTTTACAGCATCTGGTGTCATGCAGCCTACCAACTACACTGACACTCATTAAACCTCATACATTCAATGTGAGAGACTCTGTTCAACTTTCTTCACCCCCATTCATTCTTTCCTTCCTTCTTATGCCTTCTTTCATCCCTGGTCATGCCTACTGAGTGGGAGAAGTGGCAGTACTATAACTTACTGGGAATATGCCTTCTATGGGGAGCCAGCCCATCTCCTTGTTTCAGCTCAGACTTCCACTTTCGTCTAAAAAAACCCAACCCATCTCTGTTATCTCAGATGGACATCATCAGTAGCATGAAAGTTGAAGTCTGGCTTATGGACCTTGAAAGCAGATGCTTAAATTCTTCAGTCAGAGAGATGATTGTCAGTATTTTGCAGAGATATAGTTTTACTGGACTGGATTCTATGCAAGTTTGTCAGGGTGGGACCTTCTCAGAAGACAAGTGTGGTGGAGTTATCACCAGGATGAGTAGGGACATGGCCAAGATCACAGAGTTTACCAAGACAGAATCAAGAGAGATCCCAGGTATTCCTAGCACTATAGCATTCACTGAACAAACAGTATCGCTTTTCCTGAGCTCTTAGAACTGGTTTTAATTTTGGTGCAGTGGCTGCTTAATTTAGAAATCATTGTCCAAGGAGGACACAAGAATAGCGACACAAGAAACTGAGTTTTCCTGTGAACTACCGGGTATGTGCTTTGTATTTGGCTTTTATTTTGCCTGTGTCCTTTGAGTTTTTCTGAGCCGGCAGGATTTGGGGAACACACAAAACCCCAGCATTTTAATACCCTTACTGCTCCAATGGATAATTTGAGCAGGCAGCCTGGAAGGGGCCACACATAACAGAGACGTGCATGAAACTAAAGGAGGCCTAGTGACTAAATGACATTTGTTTACTACCAGAAGAAATCTCTTGATATTAGTGGAGTATCTCTGTAGTTCCTGGACGCAAAGAAGGGCAGCAAAAGTCTCTCTAAATCTTAGTGGTATTTCGCCAGTACTGAGAGTATTGATCTAAAAGGATTGTAGGGGTTTTATTTGGTTCTTTAAATACCTTTTTTTCTTAAAAGAAAAAGATGTCTTCAAAAGAAATTTAAATCCAAAAGAAAAACTTCCATGGATGAGCAGATGAAAAGAAAGGATGTTAGAACTTTCCCAAAACTACTTTGTAATGTAGAATGGTGCAGGGTAGATGTGTGACTTTTCTCTGTGGAAAAAAAAAAAAGAATCAAAACTTTTTGCACAGTTGGGGATTCAGGATGTGAACAACTGGGCAATCTTGCACTTGTGTAGGCTGAGGAAATGACAAAGCAAGTAACATAATTTTCTTTTCTTCAGCCACCATGTGATATGAATGAACAAAGGGAATGTTTCCACCTTGCTGCAGAACTACTTTTCTATAGATAAATCTGATCACTCTCCGATATGACATCCTGGCCATCGGCAGGCTCCTGGTTCAGCCACTCTGAGGTTACTCCAGGCTGATGGAAATGAAGTCATGTACAAGCTTAAATGGAAAATTGTATTAGAGTACTGGAATCACAGGGTCTCGTAGCAGGACATTGTGCTTTTCAACAGGACCCTGTTGGATTGTAGACCTGCAGCTGCAGTGCAGTGCCACAAGCTCTTCTCTTGCTCTATTTACCTGATGGAAAGGAGCAGCATGGTGGTGGGATGCAGTTCAGGTCGGCCAGGTGCAGCCAACGCATTAAATCCGTTAGCAGGAAGGAAGCTGTGATGATGTATGTACCTTAAAGTACCTGGGAGGAAGCACAGAGACCCACTTGCATGGGTCTCTCCTACTTCGGCCCTCTATCTTACACGCCGACTGAAGGAGAGTGCAAGAGGCTGAAGCAGGGTGCAGTCCTGGGGCTGTGACCAGCTGTTTCAGTTTTCTTATCCTTGGTTTTAATCTGAGGACTGGTCTTCAAAAGGGGTGTGAAGCTGATTCCTAAGTAGCCACTTGTCTCAGTTCTACCTTAAACAGCAGCCTACACGTTTGGAACGCTGCACGGATGAGAAATCACAGGCCCACTTCTTTCCTTCCCACGTATTTCATTTGCTGGTAGCTTTTCTGAAAGGCTTTACCGTTCCTGTTTCCTGACCTACTTTATTTCACATGTGTAGACCAGGAAGGATTTCTGCAGTTACTGTTCATTCTCTTCTGGAAAGAAAAGCTGGCAATACTAGTTTTATTTTCATTTTAGAAAAAAAGAGAATGTTGCTCATGTCCTAAGGCAAGGTCATCATTTGCCTTCAGTTTAGGTGATGTGAAAGCACATGCCTACTAGAGCTTTGGCTTTGAATATTAACTGCCAGTCCTTCACTAAAATAACAGACACTGCATCCTGATATCTTCAGGATGTTTTGAGTCCAACATGGGTACCTCAAGCTGTCGGTGCTTTTTAGACTTCAAAATGTATTTAAAAAAAGCCAAACAAACAAACACCAAAAAAAGCAATTTTATATAGCTGAGAGTATAAAACTGACCCTTGCTGTTGTGAAACAATATCACGGGTCCTAATAAAAATTGTTTTTATTCAACTTAATATTGCACTAGAGCAATGCTAAAACCTCACCTCCTAGAATATATATTGCATAATTTATAGGTCTGTAATAGGTGCTATATTATAAACTTGCAGTAGATAGATACACAGGAAAGAGCAAACATGTTACATTGGTATTACCTTAGAGTGACAAGAACTATAGAGCACTGCAGGAACTGTAAATTACTTGCCAGACCAGAGTTCTGTCCTGTCCTGCCCTGCCTTATCCTATCTCATCCTACCCTACTCTATTCCTTGCTGCAAAACCAGAGTTATATTATTCCTTAAAAATGCATTTGCAATGGTACTGCCTATGGAATATTTATATTATGAAAGATCCTTGAGGTTGCTAAGTGCTTTGGTTGAGGGTGGGACATTGTTTTTTAATGTTAGATAAAGTACTCTTGCAGACTTCCTTATCTGGTATTTTGCTAGGCTGTTGGGATACTTCATCATTTTGTGAACTGAGTCATTAGTAAGGGTGATGCTATGGTGCTTAGCCAGCCAGTCGCTTTTAACAGGAGAAATGTTTGTGAAGCTCCATTTGACTGCTGGTCCTTGCCTTGATCCTACTTCTTCAGGAACTGGTCATGCAAGGACTGCACTCTTGGACCTTTTTGATGTGTTCTGTGCTGCATGGCAACAGAAGAGCTGAGTAGTTATTTTTACCAGATGTTATACTTGAGGAAATTCCATCTTGCATATTTGTTTGGGTTTTTTAGAATGGAAACATCTTGACCTATTATTATTATTACAGAAGATATCTGTTTATATTTCTGTGAGCAATGTTGATACTGCTCCTGAGATCACATGAAAATGCCTCTGCCTTTACATCCCCATCAGCTGTATCCTTTACAATATATGCTCTTATACCTTTGCCTGCTTCTCATGTACCACGCTGGAATGCATGTTTGGGGGGAAGAGAGTGTTATCTAACAACTGCAGACTTTCAAAATGTTCAGACTTTCAAAAATGGCTATTAATTGCAGGAATTCAATTTGAGAGAAGGCAAAAGACCTTGTCTGTTTGTTGTTGTTGTTCATTTGATTTTGCAGACAGGAATAAGAATCTACTTTTGGAAAATCAGACTCTTCGAGTTGGGTGAAGGTTTGCATCTGAGATCCTGTCTTTACTCTGGCTCTGACTTGCTATGTCAACTGGAAAATGATCCCCTGTGTTATTTTGGGGACTCACTCTTCTTTAGGACACAACACACTCAATTATATTCAATTTTCAGTTTCATTCACATAAACATATAAACTAGTCCTCAAATGAAAATTGTTACAGTGCAAGAAGTCTTTTTTTCACTCATTTGTACTCTTACAACTATGTAGAGAATAGTAGAGCAAAGGGAGAAAGTGGTCAGGCTAGAAAAGAAAGACTGCTTCTGCAATCACAGCAATAGCATAGCAACTGCACCTACAAAATTCTTTTTGAATAACTGAATTATGCATTGGAAGGAGGCAGAAAATGAGATAGGCATAGCTGAAAGGGTCTGCTGAACAGCCTAGATCAGGAACCGATTGGTTAATCAGATCTGACTTGAATTTCACCTCGGAATAATTTGGAGGGCAGTTTTGTTACACGACTGCAGTGTTTTCTCTGTGTGATACCATAAAGAAAGCATAGCAGTCTTTCAGGCCAGTGGTCTGAAGGATGTGAATGGTGCTGTGACGTTAGAGATGAGCACTGTAATCACATTAGGTCAAGGAATGTTGTGCTGCTGCGTATACCTGTTTTGTAACTAATGCGTGTGTTTGGTTTCTAACATATCCTAGGGTACCATGACTCATAGACTCCTCTGTGGATGAAATATAAGAGAAATCAGCAGAAATCTCAAACCAGAATATTGCCCACTACGCTGTGACATGGCATCCTTTCCTTCTACTACATGGTCAACCCTATGCCATCTCCACCACTGCCTCACTCACACAACCAAGCTCCCCCTACCTTCAGCCCTTTTTTCCTCTTTCTACCCGTCCTTCAGCAATATACATCAATGTGACTTGGTTGTCTCTGCAGATTGTTGACAGATACTCAGACATCAATCTATTTTATAAATGAGATCTTATTCTATTTTAGGTCAGCAAATTTACCCAGGCTGAGGCAATTGCTTTCCAGTTGCTCTGTGCTCCTATGAAAGTCGCTGTCATAAAATTTTACATCAGAAGAAAGAGAACTTGCTGCCTTCCTGGCCGAAATTTGTGCCGTAGCATTTATCAGAGCTTGGAACAGTCTTATTCATTTTTCAAATGATCCAGTCAAAACAAACCCCAAACACTTTACTTTTAATTCTGTGTACGTTCATGTGCCCCATAGTGTCTGAACTTGGTTTTTTTTGCTAGCATTCTTGTCTTGATCTGGCCCTTTAAATTTAAATTAAATCTGGTCCTTTAAATTTAATAGGCAACTCTGAAATGATAAACCTGTCCTCACAAGTGCTGCTTGGTATAGCTTCCGTAGAAAATTTCTGTTGACCTTTGGACGTGCTTGTCCAGCTTTCAGAATACTTTCCATGATGATTTCCAGAGCAGCGATATTTGGATAAAAACCCTTTGAACTGCAATATTTTCAAGAAAGGGTGTGAAGACAGGTGATGCTTCATTTCTAAATCATGTACCATTTATTTGAGGCGAGGCTGTTACACAATTAGGTGTCTGTCTTCTTGAATCCTGTTTGAATGGTGTTTATAGACTTGAGTCTCACTTTTATTGATGCCAGTGACAAATCTCAAACTTTAATGAAAGTAAAGCTACATCTCTTTGTTTAGGACTTATTTTAGGTAGCTGCCAAAGCCCACAGATGATGTGAAGAAATCTTAAGACGGTGTGGTCTGATGCTGCCATGTAGATTCAGCTTTTAAATTTTGTTATATACATCACATGCATACATTTTCTGGGGTGTTTTTTTTTAAATGATACTTGTGAAGCAATTTGTTTTGTTTAGAATGAAACTTCCCTTTGCAATGTTTGTAGTCTGCGAACTGCAGCTCTGTGTTAGGATGAGAGCCGAAAAGTGAAACTTCTGAGGAACAAGTGAGCAACTCATTTGTAACAGCAATACTGCTTCAACCGTAGAATTGCGTAACTGGGGTTACGTCAGTTTGCTCTTGACAAACTAAGAAGCTGGGATTTTTTTGGTGGGATTAGAGCTCTACATGAGGAAATTCACATGTATTCCTGTAAATCGTAGTCTAGGTGGGGTTATCTTTCACATCATTAAGGTTTAATAGGATGGTTTTTTCCAAGATAAGAGTTTGATCACATTTGGTAGTTTTTTGAAGAGCAGGACTAATGGCCTTTACTCTCCAGGATTAATATGTGTGTCTCATGTGTAGTTTAAGTTTGAAGACCCTGTCACAAAGTCTCCATTATGATTAAGTCTGTCACTAACTGAAAGACAGGTCGAGCTCAAAAAGATTTTAAAATATAATATATCATGCTGCCAACATCCTTTTCTTGCACGATATTCATGCTTGTCATTACAGTAACTGCCTGAAATGAGTAGCAGTAGTGATATCAGTCCTTTGAGAACTTTGCAAAGATGTGGTACTTGCCTCTTTTTAGAAAGGGTAGCAAGAGTGGAAAGAAGTTCTTATTGGACTGGGTTGGTTTTTTAATTAGCATTTTTTCTTCTCTGGGTGGTGGGTCACACTGGTGGATAAGAATTTAGGGACAATAGAGTATCTAAAAGTTGCCACAGATAACAAAAAAGACCCTTTTCCAGCCAAACCAGGGGTGAAAATTTCAATCAGCTTCCCTATGAGGGCCAGACTCTGGATTTACCTGTTGTCTGTATTTCTGCTTTCTTCTGTAATTTTCTTTTTTTTTGGCTTGGGTGTCACACTAAACAACTGCCTTTTTATGCCTCTTTTTAAGTAGTTTCTGTTCACTATTCAGCACAATTTCTACAAAAATTAAATAGAAATTAACGGTTGATTTAGTGCTTGAATCTTAGGCCATTTCAACCGGCATCTTCATTCTGTAGCATTTTTCTCTCAGTGGTCCAAATAAATGTATTCTTTTTTGTTCACAAATTTTTTAAGCCTGCCTTGATATCAGATGGTTGGGTTACATTTCTATAACCCTAATCAAGTACCATCATCTGTCTTCATGTATCTCTAGCGTCCAGCTATGCACATTGACTCAACAGCGCCAGGAGACAATAAATGATGATAATTTTGTTCATGATAGACCAAGTATCTGAGAACTGTTTTCACTCACAGTTTGAAATGGGCACAGTCCTTTCTGCAGCAGTGTCTGTCACTAAAGGATATGTCCAGGACTGTACTGCCAGCGTATTTAAAGTAAGTATATAATTTCAAGCAGGAATCCTGAGTTCTGACCATCCTTTCCTGGGCTTAAAATGTGTGTAAGGGAAAGACTTCAAAAAAGAAGACTCTTTGCTGCACATTTGACTGATGACATCAGACAGAGTGGGTACCAAACCAGTGCCAGTATAAAACAATGAGCTCATAGAAATGCAAAGAGCAGAACTGATGATGAAATTAGTTAAACCCATGGAAGAGATGGTTATTGGACTAGAGTATCAGCGTGTGATATGCTGTGTGCTCTTTCTGTTACTGGAATGGCAAGGATGCTGTCTTGGTTGGTATGTTGTTGTGGGAAAGGTAATCCGTCATTGACATTGCCCTTTTTTCCTCTCAATGTGGCAAAAGGAGCAGGTGGTTGACACGCTGGATGGAAGGGTTGCCATCCAGAGGGACCTTGACAGGCTGAAGAAGTGAGCCTGTGTGAACTGCATGAAGTTCAACAAGGCCAAGTGCAAGGTCCTGCATGTGGGTCAGGGAAATCCCAAGCACAGCTACAGGCTGGGTGGAGAATGGATCAAGGGCAGCCCTGAGGAGAAGGACCTGGGGGTGCTGCTGGATGAGAAGCTCAACATGAGCCGGCAGTGTGTGCTGGCAGCCCAGAAAACCAACCGTGTCCTGG
>VWZZ01007643.1:694345-720135 GCA_013399095.1 Psophia crepitans | reverse complement strand
CTTTGGGCAACCTGGTCTAGTGGAGGGTGTCCCTGCCCATGGCAGGGGGCTTGGAACTAGGTGATCTTTTAGTTCCCTTCCAACCCAAACTATTCCATGATTCTATGATTAAAATAATTTTGCTGAAACCACCTCTGCTAAGTTGGCTTGGTTACCAGCTCTCAACCTAGAGCATTTCAGAATTTGCACTAGTGTTTCATTCACTTGGGTGCTTTAGAATCATAGAATAGAATCATAGAATCACTAAGGTTGGAAAGGACCTCTGAGATCATCAAGTCCAACTGTCAACCTAACACCACCGTGCCAACTAGACCATGTCCTGGAGCGCCACATCTATGCATTTTTTGAGTATCTCCAGGGACGACGATTCAACCACCTCTCTGGGGAGCCTGTTCCAATGCCTCACTACTCTTTCCATGAAGAAGTTCTTCCTAATATCCAATCTGAACCTGCTGTGATGCAACTTGAGGCTGTAAAAAGAAAGTGGGGAACTTTCTTTAGAAAGTGGGGAACTCGAGGGTTTTTTTATCAATTTGTCTTATGGCAGTTTAAGTGAATCGGTAATTTATGCAGCTGCCTATCTCAAGTATGTCACTACTCAAAGGTCTTCAGACACCATAAACCTACATCTGAAAATGAAGGAATATCTGTATTGTCTGTATTGTATCTAACATTTTCCATATCAAGGAAATATGCTTAGCAAATAACAGGCCAGTTGTACTAAATAAACACTATTTCATGTTACTATCTCCTTAGTTGCTCAGCTCTCTATCCACGACCTAACAAGCAAAACTCTGTGACACCATTTTAACATCTTGAATATATTGCAGAGCTAAGAATTGCTCCTAGCATGCAGGAATCTTTGTGCTGAAGACAGAGAAACTGTTAGACTGCTGTGTCATCCGACCTATCCGAGATATTCCGAGCTTCTCGTTTGCTGCAGAATATAGCCATCTAAAGTGGTTAAGCTTTACAAGAGGCAGAGATTAATCAGGCAAATCAAAATAAAGAAGAAAATCACAAGTATGATGAGGTGCATCTGGAAAATAAGGACGTTAGATCAATGTTAATTAAATAATGATTTTTAAAACGCACATGAGCAATAATTTTAATATATGCAACATGGTGGGGGGTTTTACATTTAACCCCTGCTATATTTGTGTATATTTATTTCATTAACAACGCTTGTCATCTTACATGTTGCAGACACTGTTGGCTTTTTTTTTTCATGTTGTTTGAAGCAGAAAGCAATATATGAAAGAAAGCTGGACAGGAAGAGGAAAATTCCTAAAAAAAAAACAAAACCAAAAGTGGTTTGTGGTAATACTTTATTCAAAAGTATTAGAAAAGCACAAGTAATTTTTGTAAGACTTTCTTTGTTGAAATAATCATTTTCCAATTTTATTTCTTTTACAAAATAATTTTTTACCTACTTGAAAATAAAAATGTTCCTGAAACGAAGTCACTGGTTTTAGATAACCATTTGGGAAAAAAAGAAGAGGAATAGAAACTTTTCCAAGCAGAGGAGGGAAGGCAATCCTATTCTAAAAAAAATTTTTATTGACTCTTAGTTTACTCTAGGCAGCCATTTCCAAAAGTGAGGACCTGAATGTTTTCCTGAGCCCAATTCAGAGCACATTAAGAGCCGTGGCAGCAAGTGAGTGTTGGGATAGGTGAACTGGGATATAAACTCTGAAACTTAACTGAACAGCTTTGAAGAATTTAAAATTATATTGAGTACAATATAAATTGCCACACTGAATCTTGAATTACCTCTAAGGCTGTGTAGTTCTTTAGTATAGACTTTCCTCATTCCACGTCATATCTACCTTTTGCAGGTGAGTTTTAGGTTGTGTATTACAAAAAACACGTTGAGCAGCTCTGTCTCAGTGATTTCCAGAATTCATTACACCCAGTGAGTGTAGTCTGAAGAAGCAGCACTACTATGTGTTTGTCCTGCTATTACATTCTTACGTTAATAGCTGATGGAGATGAAATTCTGGGCTATGAGGACCTATGAGCTGACCCAGTATAGTTGTTCATAGGCAGTCTAATTAATTCATTAGTGAATGAAAAATAGGAAGAGGCTACCCACAGTGAGGACATAACCTTTTTTTTTTTTTTTTGAGACTTTTAAGGGCGGGTGTCATAAATTTTTGTGACCTTTGAGGGGAGAGGGAGTGACTAAGCACTCAGATGGGCTCTATACTTACTTGTATTGCATGATCACGATGTCAAAACTCACGGAAAAGTGCCAGGAAAGGGCAAGAGTGTGCCATGAGAAGAGAACGTAATCTGAAGTATTTTTTGCCAGCCACTCGTGCCACTGACATACATGAATAATGCAGCCACTAGGGATAATGTGATAATGGTAATGCCATTGTGGATTGCACTTGTGTTGCAGACGTCCACTGCTCATGACCCTTCTCCATACTGGAGGACAGGGAATATGTGTTTCCAGGTGAGTCGATAATGCTCTGTCAGGCAGGCAAGCTTCATCACTCACTGAATAAGCAATAATCCATTGATCATTCACGAAACATCTCCTGTAGAGCTGCTTGCTCTGGAAAATCAATCCTTGGCTAATTGGTGCATTTTGTAGAAGCAGAATCTACAATAAGTCTTAAATGACTTGCATTTCATGTTCTGTATTTTCAGCCGAGTGTCTTGTGTTTTTTTTATAGAGGATGCTAAATATTTTGTTCCGAGCTCACTGTTTCATCTTAAAAAAATTGTACTAATGCCCTTTTCTTAGATCTTCAATGACTTCAGATCTTCTAAGTTTCTCAGATCTTCTGATCTGTGAAGAAAATGGTAGGTAAACTTACCACTTGTAGGTCAGTGGTACCAGTGGTAGGTACGCTTCCACTGTACTTCTGCTATACCATGAGGAACAGAAAATTGCAGATTGCTTTCAGTGGTGAAGACAAAGGGTGAGCATTAAGACAATTTTTCGATTGTATATAGACTGAAACATTTTAATAAGCTATGTAAGGAACTGAAGAATACTTTTTCTTCTGTAATGGAGCAGTCTTCTGTCCTTCAGCAAAAATACAGTTTGATTTATGTTGATAGAGCTGGTGGCTGATTGTACTTTACCTTCATCATTCAAGGGTCTAGAGCAAATTGTTATGTTAATGAAATAAGCCACCAAGTGAACTAGAAAAATATAATATTATGGCAGCCTTCCTCTTTTCCCAGAACTGATTCAGACGAATCTTGGCAGCTTGGGATTTTCATATCAGAAAAGTCCATAAACAATTATTTAATTTTCTATCAGTATTCTCCCTCATAAGACTTTGAGTAGAGATATATTTGAATCTCGTGCAGCAAAAAATCTGGCAAGCAAGATAAGTATAAGACATAAAATGGGCATAATCAAAATTCTGTGGCCTGACACTAATAAAGAGTGCTAAAATCCACTTATCACACAACCCCTCTTAGATTTGGTATTTATGTAGCAAAACAGAGTCATTAGCTGCAACTCCATAGCTATCTTTTTCTACCCAATCAATGGAAATGTCTAGAGAGAAAAAATGGCATATATTGGAGAGGCTGCAATTGCATTTCAGAGCCATAGAAAAAAATCCATGACTTAAACATCAAACAATGAATCTTCAACTGGAATGCTTCTTTGTATTATCTGAAGATATTGAAGTTGGAAGTACATCAAAAGTGATAGATGTCTAAGTGTCTTCTGAAGTGGATAGGGCTGCCTGAAAAACCTCTCTGAACCCGACTTCAAGGGAGGCCTTTATCATAGAAAATAGGGTTGCAAAGGAGCGCGAATGAAGAAAAGGACAGTATACATGAGGGTATACATGAAGCAGATATACATGAAATGAAATTCATTTCTGAACGGTGCCTATCCAACCAATCCTCAAAATCTTCTACAGCTGAGGTTCCATCAACTTTGGTTGACATCTCATTCCTGTGCTTCATTGTCCTTATTGCTAGGAAGCTTTTCTTTTCCAATCTTGAACAAAACCTCTACTGCTGTAATTTAAAACACTAATACTGGTTTTCTTCATGGGAGGCATATAAAGGAGTTTATTCCCTTTATCTTTTTATGGCTACCTCTTACGTATTTGTAAAGTCTTTCTAGTCTTTTCTCTCTAAAGAAAACAACTCCTTTTTTTTTTTTTTCTTTCTTCTAGTAAATACTGATTATCTTTTCACTAGCCCGGTTCCCTGAAGTTTCTGCAGTTGATCCACATCCTTTCTGGATTGCCGTGTGGAAAATTAAGTGACTTTACATACCAGGCATGTACAGAGTTGTCTTGGAAGAGATACAGATGGTAGACGATAGTCTTTAGTCTGCCAGAATGGAATGCTCCCAGATTCATGCATATGGAAAATTGAAATGCAGGCATAGGTGAAGCTGTGCTTCATCAGTCAAACCAACTGTCATTGAACTTCATCAAAACCTGACGCCCCAGATAAGGTTGTCAGGCATTCCCAGATGATATATCAATTGCGTTATGAATTCCATATATCTAGAGTCAGGTTCTGCTGCACCACGCCCTTGTGAAGCTGAGACTTCTGTGCTTTAGAAGGTATGAAGTGAAGTATGAAGTAGCTGTCATTTCTTTTGAACAGGCTGTTAGCATCAATCAGCTGGATTACTGTGCTCGACTGAGGTAGCCATTCTGACAGACGGGTATCCCAGGTGGAGTTAGTGCTGATATACCAATTTTATCATTGGTTCCCTTACATTCATTGGTTCCCTCACGTCTGATATTTTGCATGAAACACAACACCTATTTTGAGTTCAACACTATCTAGTTAAATGGATAGATTTGGAAGTGCAAGGAATTCATTAGGTCTGCAGCTGAATAATAGCATTTAATTTTTGAAATACTAGGGGGAAGTGGCAAACTCCTAGGGAATCTCTTGGAAAAAAGATTCTAAAAAACTGTGGGATGTGGGCTGTTCAGAGCAGAACTGCTTTAAATCAAGTTCCTGATCCAGGAACATGCAGTCATCCAAAACCAGGATATAACTACTCTCAAATCCAAGAAAGAAGTTTGGGTCATGGAAAAACTGACCTGTATTTTAGCATGGCTAATAACTTGAGAGTCAGTCCTACGGCAAGTATCTGCAAAAATCTGCTGAACACTGATAGAGAGGAAAAAGGAAGGGGGAGAGGGTGAAGGTAAAGTTCTAAAGGTCTGCAGGGAATTTGCTTTGTGCAAGGCCATATGAATAATTGAGGGACAGCTAAGCCATCAGAGTTTCTGCCTGGGAATTTGGTTTTGATTCAAGGATCTGTGTCAATGCTTCTGGTCCAACATAAAATTGATACTGGATGTGCCAACTCATTAAACAAACTCATGATTTTGTTGGTAGCAATTAGGAATTCTAGTTCACTTAAGAAAATACCTGAAGATTGCAGTGAGGTTTGAGTCCATAGTTCTGGCTCAGAAAAAGGGCAGGAGCACCAGTCTGCACAGAATTAGACAAAGTAATTTTAAACACTTCTTGACTGTAAAATAGATGATACACTGGAGCATGTAGCAGGTTATACTGATGTCTGGCACACAATTAAAATTGCACATTGGGAAGTATAAGATCTTGGACAACAATTGTTTTCATTGCAAGTAACCTAGAGACGAATTTGAGTCTGTACTCCTGTCTGACCTGAGGCTTTATAGTAGTATTTTGTGGTGGGCTGTTGGCTCTTCCAGATCTACTAACATTGATAGGTCTGAAACAGGTACACACAATTTTATTGCAAGGCCTTCAGAAATCAGTGGAAAGCCCTTTGACTGAACGCAGCACGGATCCCTAAAGCCAGTACTTCACTGCTGAAAGCAGAAGGGTTAATCCACATGTCATGTTTCCCCAAGGCGTTTATCCTAGAACGGCATAAAACTTTTGAAAAAAAAGCTGGTGTATTTGTAGATTGGCAGTGTGTGGAGTTGAAAGCTGACAACACGAACTGGAATCCAAAAAACCAGAAGTAGATCCAGAGTCAGGATCAAGAAAGAAGATACTTTTGCTAACAAAGAGATTTAAGGCTGCATGGAGCACAGCACTCCGTAGGCTTACAATACCAGAATTTCACAACTTTTCTGTTAAAGAAGGTTTGGAATTTTTGTGCCTTTTTTTTTTTTTTTAATTATTTTTGGCAGTTTTGCTGTTATTCCTACATGGCTGCATGGACTGAGAAAATCACTGCAGCAACTGACCTGATGTTATGTAGTATTTTCAGGTTTGAGGTCTGTGCTCACTGTTTCTGTTCTGGGCTAGTTGTGTGTTTTAAAAACCTTTTTGTGTTAGGCACTGCAAGTGCTATTCATTTTAGGGGAAGTCTTGAGGCAGGAATATAAATTATTAAACAAAGAAATGACTTGCAACATTAAAAGTCTAAATTCCCATGAGAGGGAACATTGAACCAGACTGATGAATTCCTAGAGATGATTAATGATTAGAAATGAACTCTTCAGTCATCAGTTGTGTGGGAAGAGCCTTGTGAGTGGAGTCCCTGTTAGCAAAGCCTTAGAATTTTGCAGGGTGATTTAGGAAACGGTTGAAGAAACTGTAATGCTACTTTTCCAGTCAAAAGCGGGTGTAGGCACAAGGGTGGTTATTCTTATGCCTTCTTTAAGGCTTACATCGAAAAGAAAGGAATTCATTGCTCAAGGACATGAGCATGCTCAGCATGAGAGTTGTCTCTTGCTTTTTGTCCGTATTTTGCAGAGGTGCAAGTGGTGCTGGCCTTTTTGCTAAGACACCAATTGCAAGGCTGCCAGAATAGACTGCAGTAATAAAGATTTTGCAGAGGTAAAAATAAATGTATATCTCAAGTCTGCTATAATGCAGGTGCTTCAGTACTGCTGCTTGTGGAGCTTCAATTTGCTAAAGGCAGCTAATATAGTGAGTTTGCATATTATCGTATTAGTTTAGGGTTTCTGATGTTAAAGTACATGAAACTGATTTATGCTTTTACCTGGGTCTTCCCTGCCTCCAACAATCCTTTTTTTGTTTCTTTGTTTGCTTGTTTTCTTTTTATGTTGTTCACAGCCCTGCCTTATTTCTCTTCCTTCTTTATATTCTACCTACATTCTGTGATTTCCCTGGAATCTAGGGAAAACCAATCAGCAGTCACAGTCACCCCTAGAACAGCCTGTTAGAAAGGGTGTTGATGAAGAATAGCTGATGAATTCCCAGCACCAGATGTTCTGTCAGACTGCTAACAGTTCAGTGAGAACCGTGCAAAAGTATATCGCCCAGTCATCTTCATCATCTAACAACATCGGTTCATTTGCAGGTGCCCTCTGCCTCAGTAGGATTATATTAAATTCTGTGCACTGTATTGCAAAGGTAACTAACTTATTTTGTATCAGGCTGTGGGGAGAAATAGCTGGGTTTGTCAGTAAATCAGTCTACTATTAGCTGTTGAGAGAAAATGCCTGGAAATAAATGAGTTTATTTGCTGCTGTTTAGATCCCCAACATTGAGATAATCCATAAATTTCAAGGGCTGTTTTCGCCCCCCCCCCCCCCCCAAACCTAGAAATTAAATGCGTTGTTTTGCTTTCATTAATTTTATTGTTTCTGCAAATACAGTCACAAGTTGTTAATCTCTTGCTTGTGCAATTTCATAGTTCAGGAACTCAGAAACTTATGTTTTTGGAAGACCAGATAGTTAGCAGAATGTCAAGCTGGGATAAAATTTATCTGCAGTTTAGTACTTCGGTAGAGTGATATGATACTGCCTACACAATATTCCGAAAGTGAAAACAGCATTGTTGTTAAAATCATGCTTGACTGGCGTGTGCACAAGTGATTCCCACTGCTGGCAACCTGAAGCACCTTAGATTCCAAACTTTGTGGTGCAGAATGGAGGATGAAGATCACCAGGTCAGTCCTGGTTTCAACGTGATGTCTTCTCAAACATGTATTTTGTTAACCAGCTCATTTCTTCCTAGCTCCTTAGGTCCCATAGCTGATGTTCTCTCTCTTGTATCATTAAGGAAGGGAGCTACATCGCTGTCACTGATGTGGCTGGTACCTTGGACCTAGACAAAGCAATGTCTTCTAGGTCCTGCAAGTCAGTGAGGAGAGCAGGGGGAGCTGCAGGATTCTGGAACTGTAGCTGGGAAACTCTCTGGGATGCACATTCCTATAAGTGTGGAAAGAAAGGCTGCTGGGAGGTCTGAGAGGAGACATTATAGCCTCAGCAATAAGCTGTTTCTGCTGAGAATGGCCACAACTAAAACATTCCTATTGCAGGCAATCTTAAGGGAAAAAAAAAAAAAAAAAAAAATTTTGNAAAAAAAAAAAAAAAAATTATGGCCCTATGTTGTCCTTTCTTTGAGGACAGCTGAAAAAATTCTAAAATTAATTGCCCTTCTCCACACAAGAGGCCAGATTAAGTTTTTAATCAAGATATGTGGCTCACCCAGAGCAAATTTTTTCTCTTTCTTGCTTCCTCTCATGTTTATCATGATGCAAAGAATTTTTCCAGAGATCCGGAGACCCAGTTACAGAGATTTGATGGGAACACAATGAAATTCAATTCTTACTCATTCACCTGAGGACTCACTCTGCCTTAATTTGATTTGCCCACTAATCTTCTAGATTATCAGAACAGGAGGTACCTGTGTGAAGGGACACTTCTAGCTGCTGAAATAGTGGTTTAGTAGTCTCTTTATCATGGGGCTTACTGTGATATCCTTTTCATTTCTTTTAATAGGTCTGTTAAAATACACAGAACTATTAGGGGTACCACAGTCTTTCAACCGCCAAAATAATCCAATGGAGTCTTGGGTTGGAAGTCTAACTTTATAATTGGCTACATTGGTACAATGCATCTACGAGAGTGGATCTGAACCAGGTCCAACCTGGGGGCTGTGAACATTGCTTTGAAATGCGAGCCACGCTGTCCTCTGTGGCTGGCATAAATCTTGTGTAAATATGAGCTGCACTTAGCCAGCAAGCTGATCACTCTTGATGCAGACATCTCCTTGTTGGTCACCTGGGGTAACAGCATCAGAAATGCTCTGCCTAGTCCTGTTGCTTACCATGTGTCTAAGTACTTTTTATTGATGCTGTCTTTCTATTAGCCCAGCCTGCAATTCTGTGGTTAGAGCAGCTCTCCTAGATGGTTACTCTTCAGTTCAAACACAAAATACAGAAGGCGTCTATGTGATAAGCCTTTCAGCTCTGCAATGGATATTAACACTGCAGGCCAGGGCTTGACATTGATGGCTCATCTACAGAACTGCATATGAGATCCAGCTCTTCTGCCTCATTAAAGGCATTCTCAGGGCAGGGTTAAAGATATTCCTCCCAAACAATGAATTTAAAACACACTGCCCTGCCTTGCTCTTAAAGCCCTTACAAACGTCTTCACAGAAACATGATGCACTTATTGCAAATGAATGCACAAAAGACACAATGAAAATATAAGGTTTTCTTCTCTGCTTCCTAGAATTGGTGTCAATTAGATCACAAGGTCTTTCTACAAGATGAGAGAGAGGAATTTGGATGTTTGCAGTGTTGAATGCCTGTTGTTAATAGCTTTAGAAAGAGCTGAGTTATCTAGATAAATATCTTATTTGTCAGTATTGATCTAGAGGAAAGAGCAAGCTTTAATTCTTAGAAATAATAGACAAAAAGCACACTGAAACAATGTGACAGAAAAGTCCCTGAGCTGTTGCTGGCATTTTTTAGACAACGAACTTCATTGAAGACTATTTCTGTAGCCTTTTTCTCCATTGGATATTTTTCTCCACTTCATGAAGTTCAACAAGGCCAAGTGCAAGGTCCTACAAGTGGGTCAGAGCCCACAGTCTGGGCAGAGAATGCATAGAGGGCAGCCCTGGGGAGAAGGACCTGGCGGTGCTGCTGGATGAGAAGCTCAACATGAGCCAGCAGTGTGCACTGGCAGCCCAGAAAGCCAACCGTGTCCTGGGCTGCATCAGAAACAGTGTGGCCAGCAGGGTGAGGGAGGGGATTCTGCCCCTCTGCTCTGCTCTTGTGAGATCCCCCCCTTCAGTGTTGCGTCCAGCTCTGGGGTCCCCAGTACAGGAAAGACATGGAGCTGCTGGAGCGAGTCCAGAGGAGGCCACAAAGTTGATCAGAGGNTGGGTGTAAACTGAAAGAGGGGAAATTCAGATGAGATATTAGGAAGAAATTCTTTACTGTGAGGGTGGGGAGGCACTGGAAGTGGTTGCCCAGAGAAGCTGTGGAGGCCCCATCCCTGGCAGTGTTCCAGGCCAGGTTGGATGGGGCTTTGGGCACCCTGGTTTAGTGGAGGGTGTCCCTGCCCGTGGCAGGGGGGTTGGAACTAGATGGGCTTTGAGGTCCCTTCCAACCCAAACCATTCTGTGGTTCTATGATTCTATGATATAATGTGTGTCCCATTTAGACACATTCTTTGCCCCTCTGCGGCCAGGCCGGGGTTAATGCTCAGGCCCGGGCCAGGTGAGCCGGGCCGGGCCGGCCGCTATTCCACACCACGTGACGTCACGCCCCTATAAAGGGGACTGGCCCGGGAGGGGCCCGGGGCTGCTCCGGGACGGTCTCGCTGCGGGCTGCGCCTCTGGTCCGTCTGGTCTGTCGGGTCGTCGGTCGGTAAAGTACTGCGTTTGTTACCGCGGTTGTTTACATCCCGGGATAATTATTGCAGCCCTATTGTCATTTCCCCTCTCCCTTTGTCGGCCCATTAAACGGCCGTTATCTCAACTCGAAGCCATTTGCCCTTTTGTTGCCTCATTCTGCCCCGTGTTTTGCTGCCGGGGCGGTGAGCGAGCGGCTGCGTGGGGCTCGGCTGGGGCTGGGGCCGAACCACGACAATTCTACAAGCAGCTCCCATTGTCTCAGTGTTGTTAGCGTCATAGATGGGATTTTCTTTGTTGGCAACAGTGTGACTGACTCCTGTATTTCATTTCCAGGCTGAGTTTCACATTCTGTGAGGAAGCAGTCTGTCAGTCAGACCGTCCCGCAGCCAGGAGCAGGGCTGTCACTCAGTCCAGACCAACCACCAAGTTCTTCAACAGGGACGTGGTGTGGAGAGTCTCTGCTCTCTGCTGTTCTCCCCAGAAAGCAGCTTCACACAAAGCATAGAGATGAGTTAGTGTCGAACATGGCTAAATCCTGATCTAGAGATGCAGCTTTGGTGAAACTGGGCAGTATTTCTGCATTCCACCCCACGCACCTCACTTTGTAGCAGAGAAGGTCTGTGTGGCTTAAAGGTGGGAAGATGAATAGGAGTGCTATCGATTTTTGGAGCAGTTCAATTGCACCACTGAGGATATTTTATTATTAGTGGTAGTGTTTTATCTTTTTATGTGTCTTGGATGAGATCAGCTATGGATAAGGATTCCTTTGTTTTGCAACTGTTTTTAGCACTAGTTCCTCTGTACTTCAAGGAGTACTTGAAGTACTTGAAGAAATTTGCTCTACTGAGTTATGTATCTAAACTGGGATAGTAGACTGAACATCGTATCTTCTCGCAGATAACTAGTGACAGGACAAGGGGAACAGCTGCAAGCTGCGCCAGGGAAGGTTCAGGTTGGAGATGAGGAGAAATTTCCTCTCTGAAAGGGTGGTTGGGCATTGGAACAGGTTGCCCAGGGAGGTGGTGGAATCCCCGTCCCTGGGTGTGTTTAAAGAAAGGTTAGATGTGGTACTTAGGGACGTGGTTTAGTGGGTAATAGATGGTGGGGGGATGGTTGGACTTGATGATCCTTGAGCTCTTTTCCAACCTTAATGATTCTGTGATTCTATTTCTTTTTATTTATTCGGCATAACCAAGTCACTATCTTCTGTATTGCCCTGAAAAATATCACCTAAGGGTGATGGAGCACTGGGACAGGCTGCCCAGAGATGGTGTGGAGTCTCCTTCTCTGGAGATATTCAAAACCTACCTGGATGCGATCCTGTGCAACCTGCTCTGGGTGATCCTGGTCTAGCAGGAGGGTTGGACTAGGTGATGTCCAGAGGTCTCTTCCAACCTCTGCGAGTCTGTGATTCTACCATTCTGTGAAACAGATTTTCCCGATGTAGGTTTGTTATTTCAGTGACAAGGAAGGTTGGAGAACAGAAGACAATACTTTAGTGTTCTCTGATGTTCTGGGGAGATTTGGGTTTCTTCTACATAAAATATTGTTATGGTCACAAATTCTTTTTTACTTTTTTTTGTTCTGCTTTCCTTCTAGAATTGGTAGCATGCTTGGTGATCTAGAATACGAGGATGGACACTCAAGTTTGAAGCAACCATCACATAAGCCTAAAAATCTTAATGCAAGCACATTGTTTTTTCAGCCTCAACTCTCTTCTTCAAGGAGCAATGCTAACAGCTGAGATGCTGTCACAGACTGTGATGCTACAGTCTCTCTGACCTGAAGAAAACACATATTAACACTGCAGATGTGCACTGGATTGTGTATCAGCAGGGGTTGATGTTAATCAATAGTTCCTTATCTTTCTGCATTGCCTAGAAGTTTCTGAGGTGAAAGCACCCAGACAGTGCATGGACTGCTGTGGTTCAGCAGGAACTGGGCACACATTCCCTGCACATCTGTTCTGAACACGTGTGTGCTTTGAAATCTGGGCAGCAGTTTGGGGCCGTCTTGGACGTGAATGGCTTTCAGGGTGTGTAGGTGTGAGTCAGGAGTTCCTCTGCTGATGGATTTGATACCTTGCTCTGGAAGAGCAACTGCTTACAAGGAAACTTTAGTTTTGTGGCTTTTGCTTTTGAAGCATAGCTCTAAAGTTTCATCTTTAGGTATTCTCTGAAAAATGGTTGTTAAAAAACTGCATGAGGATGGAATCAAACCCTTTCCAGGTGTCTGTGGCTGATGTTATTGTTGTTGTTATTTTTATTGCTATTGTTACAGAATCACAGAATATTAGAGGTTGAAAGGGACCTCAAAAGATCATCTAGTCCAACCCCCCTGCCAAGGTAGAACCACCTAGAGCACATCACTCAGGAACGTGTCCAGTCGGGTTTTGAATGTCTCCAGAGAAGGAGACTCCACAACCTCTCTGGGCAGCCTGTTCCAGTGCTCTGTCACCCTCACGGTGAAAAAGTTTTTCCTTATGTTAACCCAGAACGTCCTATGCTCCAGCTTGGACCCGTTACCCCTTGTCCTATCGCTTAGTGAGGCCGAGAAGAGCCTGGCTCCATCTTCCTGACACTCACCCTTAACATATTTATAAACATTGATAAGGTCACCCCTCAGCCTCCTCTTCTCCAAGCTAAAGAGACCCAGCTCCCTCAGCCTTTCCTCATAAGGGAGATGTTCCACTCCCTTGATCATCTTAGTGGCTCTGCGCTGGACTCTCTCTAGCAGTTCCCTGTCCTTCTTAAGCTGAGGGGCCCAGAACTGGACGCAATACTCCAGATGCGGCCTCACCAATGCAGAATAGAGGGGGAGGAGGACCTCCCTCGACCTACTGACCACAGCCCTTCTAATGCACCCCAGGATGCCATTGGCCTTCCTGGCCACCAGGGCACATTGCTGGCTCATGGTCATCCCCCCGTCCACCAGGACCCCCAGGTCCCTTTCCCCTACACTGCTCTCCAGCAGGTCAGTCCCCAACCTGTACTGGCACATGGGATTCTTCTTTCCCAGGTGCAAGACCCTACACTTGCCCTTATTGAATCTCATCAGGTTCCTCCCCACCCAGTTCTCCAGCCTATCCAGGTCCCGCTGAATGGCAGCACATCCCTCTGGTGTGTCAGCCACTCCTCCCAGTTTAGTGTCATCAGCAAACCTGCTGAGGGTACACTCCGTTCCCTCATCAAGGTCATTGATGAAGATGTTGAATAGCACCGGTCCCAGCACCGACCCCTGAGGGACTCCACTAGTCACAGGCCTCCAACTAGATTCGGCCCCATTGACCACAACCCTCTGACTTCTGCCCTCCAGCCAGCGCACAATCCACCTCACTACCTGATCATCCAGGCCACACCTCCTCAGCTTGCCCACAAGGATGCCGTGGGAGATGGTGTCAAATGCCTTTGACATAATATGTGGTGTCAAATGCCTTTTGACATAACAATGCCATTGTTATGTTACTGTTATTGTTAGTATTACTTAAACTTTGGTATCTGCCTGAGTGGCCTTCTCAGAATAGCCATTTCCCCTTGTCATTAGAAATCAGTATCTTGCTGTTGTCAAAAAAATGAGATAAGGTTTGTTGGGATCTTTTCTTTCACTTCTTAAGGGAAAAGATAATGAAAGAGTAAGAAGGGAGGGAGCGAGAAATATTTATTGTCTGAAACCAGTATCTTTCCTGAAATAACAGTTTCAATAAAGCTGTCTTTTCTCATTTCCAGAAATGAATTTAAATAAAAATACTATGCATAAAGCTGTTAATCTGAAGTTTAGGCCAGCTGACTGAGCTGTGAGGAAATCCAGGTCCATACAAGTTCACTGCCTGATTCAGAGTATGTATTTCCCATCTCCCAGGTGGGCACATTCCCTTCATGGAAATGCTTCATTTCTGTGTCCTGCTTTTGGCTGAGCTGGAGTTAATTTTCTTTCTAGTAGTGCTACAGTGCTGTGTTTTGAATGTAGTATGAGAATGATGTTGATAACACGCCAGTGTTTGTAGTTGTTGCTGGGCAGTTGTAGTGTCCACACCAAGTCAAGGACTTTTCAGCTTCCCACACCCAACCAGGTGCACAAGAAGCTGGAGAGCACAGCCAGGACAGCTGGCCCAGGCTGGCCAGAGGGATGTTCCCTGCAACATAATGTCATGCTCTGGATGCAATGGGGAAGCAGACAAGAGGTGGGATCGCTGCTCAGAAACAAACTGGGCATTGGGTTGTGTTTTTTTTTCCCTTCTGCATGTACTGAACAATTGCATTTGTGCATCACTTGTTTTATTACAGTTAATATTCTTATTATTCTTGTTATTCTTATTACTATTATTATTCTCTTCTTTTGTTACCCTATTAAAATGTCTTTATCTCAACCATGAGGGTTTTTTTCCATTCTCCTCCCCGCCACCTTGGGGGTAGGAGTGGTGAGTGGCTGCATGGTGTTCAGTTGCATGCTGGGGTTAAACCACAACAACTGAAAGCTCTGGTTTTCCTTGTATGGCACTTTTTAATCTCAGCTTCCAAAGAAGTTCTCAATGCCAGACAAGTTTCACAATTCCTGTTGTTTTGGGGGATGTAATTGAGTACCAAGCAGACAGCATGCCCCGGTACACTTGTACAGGATGTAAGACTGGAGCCAAGGTCTCTCAGATATCCACTAGTCTCCCTAAATGCCCTCAATTTTTTCACAGTTATTTATATACACAGTAATATTAACAGGCTGGCAATCATCTCATTCATTCTGTGATATTATTCACGAACAGGAGTGTTAGTAGGGCATATCTTGCTTTGGATTATGTCTATTACCTCTCATGGCAAGAAGGATGTTTGAGTTGAAGATAAAATGTCAGGTCCCTGGGATCTAGCTCTGACTGATGCAGTTCTTTGGTTTTGTCTAAGTGGTTATTCCTGTGCCTTGGCTTCAGCAGCTCTGATGAATAAACTGTAAACAAGATCTGGCTCAATTAGTGCTGTGGGACTGAAAACAAAATAACTGTATAATGTGAAAAAAGTGTTCTCAAGAAGAAATTACTATCACAAAGCAAACAATGCCAAAGTTCTCTTCCTAGACTTGTTGTGAGACATTGGGAAACTCAGATGCAATTACTACCCTGCCTCAAAGGGATAACTTTGTGAGGATAAATATATTAAGACTTACATGATCGGTAGAAGTGGTTGGCCATGGAAAGTCTGCATGGATTTTGATATTAACCTTTTGTCAGCTCTTGGGTTTGATTAAGCAGATATCATTTTGCTCAGTGTAAAAGTCCTAATTCTAATGCATTTTTCCCTTAAAAAGAAAAAAAGAAACTGTACCCGATAGCTATAGATTAAATCTCAAAAACATGTTCAAAGTTGCTTAGGTATTTAAATGTAAAAAACTGCCTTTTTTAATTACTTTTTTTTTTTCAGTTGCATTCTTTGGAGCTGACTCATAGATGTATTTTTAATGCTTGAGTCTGGCAATCTTCTGCTAGCTGAATTGTCATCCAAAGGTAAAATCAAAATAATATTGTAACTCTTAAACAAGGAAAAGAACATTTTATACAACAAAAAGCTAAAAGTGATCTCTCGCTAAATGGGATAGATAGAGAGTTGGATGTTGCTTTTTTCTGAAATTTCTTGGCAGAGTTTGAAACCACTTTTTGATGTAGTTGTAAGTTAACTACTGTGGAATTAGTCCCTGGTGCAAAGCTGGGCTATTTCAATATGTGGTAAAAAGACAGAGAATTCACTTTCTTAACCTCATCTCAGCAGTTCCCCAGTCTGAGATGCATGCCGAGGATGGCTCTTCAATTTAAAGAAGGACTTATTAATATCTCTGAATCAACCAGAAAAACTGAGCAGCTACTGAATTTCTGGATGCAGTAGACTGAATGCCAGTTTTAACCCTCAAGTTCAGGTTATAATACGCTCTTCTGAAAGTCAGAGTTCCTGTTTTAGGGGGGCTGGTTTTACTGTTTGGGATATGTAGACTCTTATTCTCCTTCATTGGGAGATATCCTTGGAGAAATTATACAAGAAATTATCTGGGTGTGACACAGGACAGACTTGGCAGTGTTTCCAGTTTCCTCCTCTAGCAGCCACACTTCCAGTTGCTGGATGTGCTTCTGCTGTTGAGGTTTTGTGTGAAGTATCTCAGCACCCTCAGAGCTGTCACCTTTCTTCAGAGGAGTAACAGACCCCAAGGGGTGACTGCACTTAGGACAGAGCCTAAGTGGAAGCAAAGTTAGGTCAAAGGAAAGCTAATGGGAAGGGTGAACTTTCTTTTCCCTCTGAGATAGCTAAACTGAGATAGTAGTCTCTGAGGGATTACTGGCTTGCAGTGAATGCTGGTTAAAGAAATGGAGCCTAGAGCTTTTCTCCAAGTTTCTGGTTTGTGAAAACACCTACAGATTGCACAGTCCATAAAATATTGCAATGTCAGTGATGATACCTTTGTACGTATGATTTGAGTAATGAACGGAATAAGATTCCAAAGGGTTCCTCCCAGCCCCAGCACAATGAGGGAGGTTATGGCTCAGAATAGTGAGACTAAATGAGAGTGTTCTTTACCAGAAGGATTGTCTGCTTTCCAAAGCATACCTGGTTACTGGAAAACAGTGGCCTGGAAACTTTATTTTTTAAAATTCCTACAGAGGGAATCTGGGTTTATCTCCGTCTGTGTGCTGTTCCTGCTTTCCAAAGTGGAAAGTCTCTTCCTTTGAAGACAGAACTTTGGTTATTCCCCTCAGTCTGAGAGAAGGAAGTTATTACCTGAACTGATGCAAAGCTACGTCCATGGATTCACAGCACTGGCGTCATTCCTGGGTGTCTGAAACCCATTAAGTGCAAAGATGATGTGTGCATGTACTGCAAAATCAGCAGCACATCAGAACTAGATGGCTTACTGCTCTATTAAATAATGTTCACCTGCTGTCTCAACATTAGACTTTTGTATACATTGAAGATTTATGAGTATTTTAGAAGTACATAAACATCCTTCCTACATTGTGTTTGTTTGTTAAATGAAAGTACATGTGTGAATCATGGTTCATACTGATATGTTTGGAAATGTATTTCTCAGCTGAAAGCAATAATGAAGTCCATGCACTACTAAATCCTAGTTAAGCCCTGGCAGAAACAACCCTCTTCATTTAGGCTTCACCAGTCTACAGGTACTTGACTGATTTATGATATGGTAACTGAGAAGAGAATTTGGCCATTTACCTATGAAAAAAATCAACTTCTCTTTAAAGCGTATACATAATCATATTTTAGAGCAATGGACGGGAGGAAGAACAACTGTGTACTGAAAGTAGCTGAGATTGTGGAGCTTGGACACCTGGAATGCATTCACTGAACTTCCCTCCCTTGCGGCGAGGGAGTCCAGCAGTAAGACTAACACTGCAGAACAGTGTCTGTTGGTATTTCCTTCATTGTTGTTATTTCAGCCCCATTTATGGACACACAAATAGTTCCAAGGGGAATTATTGCTGTTATAATTAATATTGGCAACCAAATGTATAGTTTTTAGAAAGCTAAGCACAATAGGGACAGCTGGATGACTGCTCAATTTGAAGCTTATAGATGAAACCAGATGAACTTGGCAATGCTGTATGTAGGTGATGTCCCCTGATCTTACAGCTGGGTCTTGTAATATGTCTACTTCATATAACATCTGTTTTCTATTATATTGAGTGTATTTTAGCTACCTAATTCTTTCTACTGTTTCCAGTTGCAGAAGTGTTACTTTTACAAATAAAACATTTTCAGTAGGCACGTCTCTACTGAGCAATGACTCTTGGTCTCTAGGGAGCTGGAAATGAGCCTTACTAACGCTGACCAAGCTTGAGTGAATAACAGTGCTCTGTCTGTCTGCAGAGTGCTGAAGATAATTGCTTCCTTTCTCTGGACAAGGACAGCTTTCTTTAGTCCTAGACCTCTTGCTCTGCGCTCTTCTGCACCTGCTGTGTTTTCCTCCCACTTACCACTCCAGCAGTGCCCTTGATCTACAGCAGTGTAACCCCGTGATCCGTCTGTGAAGGACAGGGAAGAGTGTAGTATTCCAGTCATTATCATGTATCATACCTAGTGAATGTTGGAAGGAAGTGAAATTGGGACCACAACACATTAATGGATAAATATGCATCTATTTTTCTACAGATTGAATCCACATATTGCCCACTGATGAGACCTATTCAGTATACGCTGATATCACTGGGTGAGCTCTCAATCTACAGAGGGAAGTGAGAGTTTTGTCAGTTTTAGCCAGAATTTTAATGGTTCTATGAAGAAAGTTTATGGAGTCCTCTGAAGATGACTAACATATCATTTATCATCTTTGTACCATGTGTATAGAGCAAGCAAGCCTCATAGTAGTTCTAGTGATTTCTAACCTACCGGTGCATGGACAAACATTATTGTAGAACTCACCTGTCTCCATAAACGCATTTGCACATAGGAAGAGCAGAATAAGGCTCTCAAGAAAACTTGGATAATATGACAGAAATCCATTTAAATAGGAATGTACCCTCTGCTGCTGATATTCTGCTAAACAGTCTGGTATCTAGCTCAGTCATTAAGTCATCTTTTAACAAGGTGATGAAGGACTTTGGTGTTACTGCATTTTCTCATAAGCTTAACTAACCAAGAAAACTGAATAAAACTAATTGCAAGCTCATCCACAGTAGAGATGCAACAGAAATAAATGTCAGTTCACGAATTTTATAGCTTTGAATATTTCCAGTATTACTTGTGCCTGCATACTGGAATTGCTGGGCTAAGGCTCTGTGTCATGCTAGGTAGAGGACTGTATGAGATCAGTCAAATGCATTCCTACTGACTGTTAAAATGTGTAATATTAAAGTATCGTTGTTTGGAATGTGCATTTGTACACTATGCAGAGGGATGTACTCTGCACATCCCACATGGTAGCCAATTTAAACGATATCCATTTAGAATATAATAAAGAGAAAACATTTACAACTGCTGATCAAAATGCTTATGGTTGTCTTGGAAGCTCCTGCGCTTTCCTGATTCTGCCCCTGGGGTTACCGAGGAGGGGAAGCAGGCGTGGGCTGCGTGTCTGCCACAGATTGCTTGTACACTGCAGATCCTTTCCAGAAGAGATGGATGCTTGCTGTGCAAATAGCACCTACCACAATGGGAAGCCTGCTCTGCTTGAGGCCTCTCAGCACCTCCACAACCCATTTAAACTCAGCCCTTCTAGACCGAGGAGCTGGCCTCCTCTGTTTAATGCAAGCTGGGCATCGCCTTTTCCCAGGGTAAGGTAAGATAGTTCCTCATTTGCAAGTGTGCAAGGAGTTATATTTCAAGGAAAAGGCATCGGGGATGAAAGAGATCCATTTATGCTGGGATTGATCCTTGTCTATTCTGGATGCTGAGCATCTTCCACATTTTAAGGTAGTAAAAGGAGTGTCAGAGTGAAAACATGTAGCAGGCTGAGAGGATGGGAGGAGGTGAGGTAGCTAAGTGTGTATGTTTTACATATGTATTTTGTCTTACTATAGAAGTCACGTCTGTGGTGTAGCATAGTCGAATACAGCTCACGGACAGCCTTGTTTTCTTTAAGTCTCATAACATATGGCCTAGGGCAGTACTGCTGTTACTTCGCTGTGCAAGAATCACAGCCATAAATCACCGTCAAACCAAACATGGATAAGCAGACGTGCTCTGGGAGGTGAGCTGTTTAACAATGGGGCCTTTTCAGGCTTGTCTTCTCTGAGTTAATTAAAACAGCTACTACAGAGCTATCCTGTTTGGTCTAAACTTCATTTTCCATGACGCTGAATGCATGACTACCACGATATGCACTGACATCCTAGAGACTGAACCAAGAATATTGTATGCATAAATCATTAAATAATTACAGCTACAATTAAGGAGTCAGTGTTTCCAAGTTGATACTAGAGCTAGTCTCTGTCTTTGGTGATTCTGGCCTCACAGGGAGTGATCTGCAGTATGCACGGGAGGCAAAATTAGAATTCTGTGAAGATCTGGGGGAAAGCACAGACCTTAGCAGGCTAAGTACTTCCATGAACACAGCTGTACTATTTAGTTCCTTGCCTATTTTACATCTCAGATATTTGGGTTGGAGCCAACTTACTTAAACTGGAACTGTATCAGCCACTAGCCTTTTATTTCTACATTTGATTAGTGGTATCACANTGCACCGGCGACAGTATCGGACGATTTCATGACCTGGGTCATGTCCAGCAAAGCTTATGAAAGCCTCACGGATCAAATATTCTGTTGTGAATCTGTCAAAATCCATGATGTTCTGAGTTGCAACAAGGACGGACTTTGATCAATGAAAGAAAAGAAAAAGACAAATAGACCATCAATCATTGTTATTTTTATATAGTCTTTTTCTTGAATTCAAGATTCAGTGTCAAACCCATGTCTCCAGGAAGGCACAAATTACTTACATGATTTTACATTGGATTTACTCTTTCTGGTATGCTTAGGATGTTATGTCCATTGAAAGATGCCATCAGAACAAGAACTTTAAAAGGAACCGTGACTGCCTGGCCACTGGATATCACCATCCCCTGCTAATATATTTATAAATATTTTTACTGCATTTACAAACTTGCATTATATTTTATATCCCAGGTAAAAAAATAATTTATATACTTGACAGATAAACCTTCTAAACTTCAGTTTATCTAAATTAACTGTATCTCACAAAGGGGGAAAGGTAGTCTACTTGTCCTTACTTCTACTTCTCTGGAATCATTCTACCTTTCTCGTGGAACAGGCCAGGAAAAGAGTGGAAAAATCTGAAGAGCTCATGTCATCAGTCATGCAGATGGGCTCTGAATATTATGCGGACAAATTGCGTGCTGCCTGCTCAGGTCAACAGATTGCCCATTAAGGACAGATAATCTGATAATGATTTAGGATGCATTTGTGGGCAGAAGGGAGCAGAAGTTCTGGCCAAAGTTGTTCCCACTGAGTTGGAGTAATACCAGTTATAATAAACTACAATTTATCACCCAGAGCCCACAGAACTGAAGTGCAGCTAGCTAGTTGGATATACTACCTCAACCTACCGTGCCAGAAATGGGCAGCTGTATAAAAGCCACTGCTGAGTTATACTCTGAGGAGGCTTTGTGTTGGTTCTTTTCCATAGAGAGACTTATGAAGGGCATGCAGTAAGTGTACCACATCACTGTGAAGTCAGATTTCTACTTACTACTTTTCATTTTTGACCTCTTTTTTTTTTTTTTTTCCAAACTAAATACTAGCATTGATGCTGATGGTGCTTGCATTCCAATCCAGGTGGCTGATTTTTGGTTATTTGGTGTTGGAGCCAAATAAAATATTGCCTTTTAAACACAGAAGGCAAAATATGATTGGTTTTCTGCTGCAAGCGCACACTGCCAGCTCACGTTGAGCTTCTCATCAACCAGCACCCCCAAGTCCTTCTCCTCAGGGCTGCTCTCAATCCATTCTCTGTCCAGCCTGCAGTTGTGCTTGGGATTGCGCTATCCATGTGCAGGACCTCGCACTTGGCCTTGTTGAACTTTGTGCGGTTCGCACCGGCCCACCTCTCCAACCTGTCCAGGTCCCTCTGGATGGCATCCCTTCCCTCCAGCGTGTCGACCGCACCACACAGCTTGGTGTCGTCAGCAAACTGCTTTCTTCCATTTACTAACGACACTAAAATAACTGGGTCTGGTCAGTTTGGCCTTCTAACACTTTTCTTCATGATACAGAAATAACTAACAGTCAGCAGTTCCAAAATTTCAAAGACATTCTATGATTATTTTATTATTTGTACAGCAATAATATTTAGAAACCTCTGATTACATCAGGTTCCCTGCGGGCTTGGTGTCATGCTTCCCTCTTCCTTGTTAAGTTACCACCTAAATATGAACAAAACCAGAAAAATATTGCCCTCTCATAGTGTCCCATTGGTATAATCTGAAATATTTGAAAATATTCTACATGCAAAACCATTTTTAAAACCCTATAAATCAAACAGGCGTTAACATCATAGCTGGCTGGGAGGGTTAAAACAATGAAATAAAGAATGAAAGTGAAAAGGACTTGCTGGCATCCAGGGGGTTGTGACTACCCCATGTAAAGATTCACTTGTCTCGACCTACTCTGGGTGTCTGGATCCTCAAGACATCCAATGTAATTTAGATAAGGGACTTGAACTAACACAGCCTGCTTTGTTTCTAAGGCTGTATTCACATTCTCAGCAGGAGAAATTAGCCCATGTCAATCTCTGATTTACTATGGCTAGACAGCTTCTCGCAGGCAGGCTAACTTGTTTTCTGTGCACGCCGTGGTGGAGTGCAATGCAGATGTGATGCTGAGACCACAGGAACCCTTGCCTTGAAATTTCTACCAAGATTCTTGAAAGTCTGGTCATGCAATTACTAAGGTTTTGTTGTGTGTTCTGTTGTGGTTTCTACCTGTCTGCTGAAGGGTGGTGATGTCTGCATCTAACCAGTGTGAGATGTCTGCAACTGAGAAGTAAATTGCCTTAGTTTTATGACTAAGAAGAAATAAACTGTTATGCTGCAGGAAAACAAATCCATTTTGTATATACAGCCTTACCCAAGCTGTTCTTTTTGCACATTGTAATTTTTTTCAATTTTTTTTTTCAATATCTTTAAGCAGAGCACAATATAACTACTTATTTTTCAAAGTAGCATCGGTCTTTCTAATTTTTTTTAAATTATTGATTATTTTTTTTTAATATTAGGTAATATTAAATTTTTGATAAAAGGTAACAATTGCAGAGCTCTTTCGAAAGCATGAGACAAATCAGGATATCTGTATGAGAGCCAGGTATGATATTCAGCCAGAAAATGCTCTTGGTAGCTTTGGGACTGGGAATTTGTGACACTAAACAGTTTCACATGAATTGTTTCTCTAAAGAAATCCTATCTATGAGAATAAGGCAGACAGAAGATGACATTTAGGCTGACCTGCCAAGAAAACAAATTTTGTTTTTATTATTTTAACAAGAGCTACAGATGTTTATCTGAGCATCTGCTAAATTTACCCTGATTTTGGAGTTTGATGCAACAAATGAATGCTCAGTACATTAGTATGAATTATTAATAGGTTTTTAAAAATAAAAAGGAAGTTTTGACCCATCCTGGGTGGGCAAAGGCTGTAAACCCCGACCCGTGCTTCATCATATTGTGAATCCAAGAAGGCATTATTGTAATGTTAATGGCATTGCCTCAGTTTAAAGTGTTAGCGTCTGTAGCTAGGGGTGATTTGGTCACTTATTTCACATTGGTGTAAAATTTGCAAAGCGTGGCACCTTTCAAAAGCTGCATAACAGCTCATTGGTGGCCTGGAGAATCATGCCAATACTTGTAAACATGAGTCATTCCAGGTCATAGTAACTGAGACTATAAATAAATGAATGTTAACCATTTTTTTCCAAAATGTGCTTGCTTGAAAATTAAGAAGCCCTTCTGACTGCAGTCACAGCATTCCAGTCACCTTATAAATAAAACCTCAACCTAAAATTGTGTTAAAGCACTGTAAAGGTCTCCACTTTATCTATGAAGCCATGAGTTAGCTAGATGCATTCAGTTGTGCAACCCCATGAACTGTTTTACCCACAGCAAACACACTAACAAAATTCAGGTGTCTCAGACATTTCTGTGCGTGGGTTGCCTTGGGTGTCCATGGACCTACTGAAAATTGCATCGGTCCAAAAGGGAGCAAGTGAGTACAGCAAAGCTTGGGACAACTAATGAACTTGCTGCTTCCAGTTGTCCTGTCCCTGCCGCATGGAGGATGGGGCTGTTCATGGATTATAATTGCATGAAGCTGATGAGTCACTGGGCCACCTCACCGATGGAAGGGGCAATGAAGCTGGAAGAACTGACCTAGTCAATGCTGTTGCTCCTGCTTTCACCTAATCAGCTGGAGCACAAGGAATAATTTACTAGAGCAGCATGGGGCTCATCACTGCACAAGCAAAACACCCTCAGTCTTTATCCTGTTTCATGCTTGAGGCTGTAACCCTGCTCATCTCTCACCCATTGCAGCCCAGCCTCCCATGTCTTTTAAAAATCGTACTCATCCTGTATTGCAAAGTGCATACCAATAGGCACAGTGTCGGGTTTGTGTTTGTTTGCTTGTTTGTTTACTTTGATTTAGCACTGTCAGTTTGGAGATTGTGTTATTTAAAAAAGGGAAAAAGGGAAAAAAGAAAAAAAAATATGCACGTGCCTAAAAAAATCTATAGTTTATACAGAAATGAACTGAAGTTCAAGGTCCCAGTCATTATGGCTGCTTGGTTTATGCATTAAGGGTAACAGACTCCTCTTCCACTCTGTCCCAAATAAATTCTGTCTCAGAGAAGTCTCAGATGCCAGAAACCTGTGCGATTAGCCCTCAGAAAAGAGCATGACAATGGTAGGAAAAGGCATAAGGACAGATCGCCAGTTGACTAGTTGATACATTTCTGCTGAGAATCTGCCTCAGAAGCAGCCCAACAGCCTACTCTGTTTTTCTATGAGAAAAGTCTCTGCTAACACCTATGTGAACAGTAGTCTTACAGTACTTTTCCTGGGTAAGGACGACACTGATTAGTCCTGCTTCTGGTTGTCCCCAGTTCAGAGCAAGGACTTTATAGCAGCTGACAAGTGGTGGAGCAATACCTGGGTTGGGGTGCATGCACAGTGTGGAAAGAACACATACCTGTGGCACCAGAAACCAAGCGGATACATCCTTACACTCACTGGGGGACAACTGGTCAGCTTACACTGGACCTGAGCCATGGCACATACAACTGGATAACAAACTATGTTTGTCGCTGAAGCTTAAATTACACTATTATTCATAGAATCACAGAATATCCCAAGTTGGAAGGGACCCATAAGGATCATCAAGTCCAACTCCTGGCTCCACACAGGACCAGCCCAATCAGAGCAGATGACTGAGAGCATCATCCAGACTCTTCTTGAACTCAGCCAGGCTTGGTGCGGTGACCACTGCCCTGGGGACCTTTTTCCAGGGCCCAACCTTCTTCTAGGGGAAGAACCTTTTCCTGATCTTCAACCTAACCTCCCCTGTTGCAGCTTCATGCCATTCCCATGGGTTCTGTTGCTGGTCACCAGAGGGAGGAGATCAGCACCTGCCCCTTCGCTCCCCTTTGGGAGGACGCCGTAGGCCACGATGAGGTCTCCCCTCAGCCTTCTCTTCTCTAGACTGAACAAACCAAGGGACTTCAGCCTCTC
>VWZZ01007643.1:680289-694271 GCA_013399095.1 Psophia crepitans | reverse complement strand
CCATTTCAGTGTGGCTGCTCTCCAGCCCATCATCCCCCAGTCTGTCTGTACAGCCAGGGCTGCCCCTGCCCAGGTGCAGAATCCAGCACTTGCTCTTGTCTTATTAATACAGGTCAGGAAATGTCTGCTCTCTCTCTCCCTCCTAAAAGACAGTAGTACTTAATTTTGGGATATGTTTGTCAGCTCCTTCTTTTCAAGGGATTCATGATGGAATTAGTGCGATGCTAAATGTCTTGATGCTAAATGTTTATAAATATGTTAAGGGTGAGTGTCGGGAAGATGGAGCCAGGCTCTTCTCGGCCTCACTAAGCGATAGGACAAGGGGCAACGGGTGCAAATTGGAGCATAGGAGGTTCCGGGTTAACGTAAGGAAAAACTTTTTCACCGTGAGCATGACAGAGCACTGGAACAGGCTGCCCAGAGAGGTTGTGGAGTCTCCTTCTCTGGAGACATTCAAAACCCGCCTGGACGTGTTCCTGAGTGATGTGCTCTAGGTGGCCCTGCCTTGGCAGGGGGGGTTGGACTAGATGATCTTTCGAGGTCCCTTCCAACGCTTGTGATTCTGTGATTCTGTGATTTATCTTCTGGGGTTAATTAAATTTAATTTCAAACAGAGGTTTGAAGATGACAGGCCAGATCTCTGAAGGACACATGTCTTCTGTTCCCTCAATTAGCGTGAATGCGTGTTGACATTTTTGTAATACCTCCTAGATCTGCTATTATAAGGTGCAGGATAGAAATGTCTTTTCAGTATTGCCTGACAGGACCTTTCAACTTATCAGCTCAATGTGTCTATTCTGGACTGAGAGCTTTGTTGGGTTTTTTGGGGGGTTTTGTTTGATTTTTTTTTTTCTTTAGGGCACTTAATGGATAAACCTTAAAAATAAGGATTAAGGGTGGTAAAAATAGAAGATTACTCAATTATTATATAACATATATGACAAGTTCCAACTTCAGAGGAATCCACAAAAGGTGGGAATAAGCAGAAGAAATATAAAGAATTGCAAGGAAATAGAATTCAGTTCTCATCAGGCTCCTAAAAGCAAGGGAGATGATGAGAAGGAACAATTTCTAATTTTTAAATATCACAGGATAACCAATCATAACTCTTAATTCAGAGTCCAAAAAATGGATTCATGTCTTAGTATGCCTGTGCACTCTAGATCTATTATCCTGATTGATCAGTAGTTGTAGGAGCGAGTTTGAATTTCAAGGAACAAGTAAGATCAGGGGAAACTTGGATGAGGCTGATTTTTTTTCTCCTTTGCTGGGAAATTTTTATTGTACAAATTTGACAACAGAGCATGAATATGCCTTGGACAAAAACAACTGCTGAAGCAATTTTTCCTTGCAGTCTGTTATACTGGGTGACTTTGCAACATTAACAACGTCCAGGTTTTAATTAAATAACTTCAATTAGGTAGACAAATCCCAACTTTTGAAATCATGTCCTCCTCATTCCAACAGACCAAAGGAAAGCTTAATGATCAGAAGATGAAAGAGAATTCTTTATTTTTGCAGTGAATTTTAAATTTTTCTCTTTCCTTTTCTTTGTCCCCTACCGTTTGTAGGAAAAGGAGTGATCAGTATTGAAAAAATGGGAGAATGATCATGGGAGAAAATCTCCCAGATGAAATTTTCTTTTGAAAGGGAAAGAAATTCTTTTGCTCCACATTATTTGTTTCTTTTTGTTTTTGTTTTTTTTCCTTAACAACTGTCACTGGAAAAGCATGGAGAATTGAAAATTGAGCAAAATACGAAGTTTTTTCTCTCTGAAACATGCCACTGAATTCCTCTCTTCCCCTTTGCCCTTCATCAGCTCTAGTTAATGTGCAAGCTGTCTTGATGCTATAGTATGATTATGAAGGAATGGCCTAAATACTTATTAGAGACTTTAAATTTTGTCTTATGCTTTCCTGTGCAACTCCTCCAGTCCTACATGTCAGGTGCCTGTCTCTCTATAAAGAGCTCTCACAGAATTAAACAAAGGCAGGCAAGAGCAATGGCTTCCAGGACCACAGGCTGCCAAGCAGGCATGCATGGGCTTGTTTTTAAAACCATTCTTGAATTTCAAGGCCTCATGACGTCTGTAGGTCCCCCTTTGTTTCTGGAAAAGAGTCACATTTACTGACCCTGTCCTCCTTATCTGAAACCTGAACCTTTGGTGGGGATGTCTGCTTGGACAGCGGGGAGGTTTCATGCATAAGGCTGAGATGGGACAAGGGAAGCTCTCTGCTACCAGGCTGGAGGTATCATTCACTGTTCCACCTCTCCCCAGCTCCCTGGAAATGTGCTCCTGCTGTCTCCAGAGCTTGGCTGGTCTGACTGAGCCGGGTCTTCTCCATAACTCCAACAGAATTTGTAATTTAACAGGGGTAGATGTTTTTTTCCTGCCTTTAGTGAGCACTACCAGCTCATGGAGCAGTCAGGAAAGCATAAGCACAAGGCGGCACTCGACCATAGAGGAGATGGGAGTCCTAACAGCTTCTTGCAGCAATCCCCTTGATTTGACTAGATTGGCTGCAGCATAACACTTTATAAATCAGCATATTCAAACAGTCACTGTATTTTCTTTAAAGCTGAAGCAGTTTTGGAAGGTGATCAACAGGAGCAGGAACGCATCAGCTAGTCCAAATGCAAAAGTAATAATGACACAACCGCACTTTTTCTGCAGTCACCTTCACGTCTCTCCCGTGTTAATTAAGACTTCAACACTCTTGCCAACTAACTGAGGTATGAGAATATGAAAAATCTTGCCCAAGGTCACATAGCAAGGAACTAGTGTCTCCCAGGAGTCTCCGCCTTGCAACAGCAAACTTCGCTGCTGGAGGTAGAGGAAACAACAATGCTGCTTAATTGAATTGGCATTCTGTGCCCCATCCTGTTCCCTGGAAACAACAGAAGTCTAGGCTCAGTAAAGGCAAAATATTCCTGCTTTCTGATCCAGGATTTGATTTGAACCAGATGCCCTTTTCTGTCCCTAATGAAGACTCATTCCCTTTGGGAGTAACTCCTTGGCATATCAAAAATTCTTCCGGAGGAAATGCTACTGGGCTTGGAAGGTCCCAAGAGGAAGCTAAAAAAAGATAGATAGAGAGTGAGAGGTGACGTTTCAAAGTGGGGCCAGACTGTCTTGGGAACCTTTTCTACCCTGCAGCTGAAGTCTCCATCATCTGAAATTTGGCATCCTTGGGTGCTGCTGGTGGTGTTTGTTTATTTTTGATTGCTATTTTATGCTTTAAATTTCAGAAATGGGGAGCACTTTGCAGATTCTCCATGAGAAAATGTCTCCTTTCCCAGGCACTGCCCAAGAAGCAGGTTTGTTGTTTTCTTTTTTAATGTGGCTGTTGGCTGTCATTGTTGATCGTTCACTGGCGACCTTTCAGTCCCAGTACTCACTCCAATCTGCAGTTAGTTAACTGTGAATATATTTAATTAAAGCTGTGTCTCACAGCAGGGGAAATATTAGCAGTCTGTGTATCATTAGGGCTTTTTTTTTGTTTGGTTGGTTTTATTTGTCTTAGAGTGTTTTAGGACTCACTATAAAAATATCATGACATCCCCATCTGCTTTCTCTGGACAGAACCTGTAACCAGCTACAAAATGTAGACTTTGTGCAGTCTGAGAGCTGAGAGAAAACTGTTTTCTCATCAACCTTGTCTTCAATTGTAAAGCACTGTGACTGCAGTCACGTTTAGGTTTGTGTCACCAGATTTTGTACTTCCTCATGTAACATACCTCAGTGATGGAAGTTACAGCAACACCCGTCAATGGCTGGTGCCAGAGCAGTCAAGAGAAAGGAGGAAAGAGGGATTATGAAACAGAGAAAAAGACAAACAGAGATTTGGAGACACCAATTAAAAAACGTCAATGGTACCATATAAGCTAATAGGGGGGAAAAGTTTTTAGTTGGAGGGATAATTACCTGACAGGACTTAATTTGCTTCCCACTCCTGTGCTCCCCCTCTCTTCCAAACACACTCAAGAAGTTGCCACTGGCATTCCATGGCTGGAGGTTGAACATCTACCTGCTGGTTCAGGCCATGCTCTTCCACCCGTAAATCCCAGAATCCTTCAAAACCCAAATATGTATCTCTTGTCATTAGTCTCTGACTATATTCTGCTCCATTATAAATGGAACAGAAAACATCGTCACAGTATTTTCACCTTGTACTACCTTTGGTGAGATTCTCTTCACAGTAAGAACTTAAGCCAGCCCCTACATTTACTGGGAATTTAGAAATGGCGTCAAATGTACTTGCAACTTTAAAAAGATAAAGTGGCAGAAGACTGAGGTCACTGTTAGAAATTGTCATTGATTTTGATGTTTTAAAACTATTTCATTTTATCTAGATGCGTTGTCATACAGCAGGTTTCTAATAGGAGAACACCGTTAATATAGGAAGGCAAGTGGGTTTCTGTACAGGCTGTACCTGAGTATAAAGGAAATTCACTTTGGTCAAATTGGTGCAAAAAAGGAAGCAAAGCTTTGATGAATCACAACTTTGTTTTATTTGGGGGCAAGGGATTCATAGTCTAATGAAAATAATAAACTCTTGTCCGAGGGTCTAGGCTTGCCTTCATAATTTTACAAATTTGTGCTGCAAGAAATATAATTTGTTTCAGCTGCAGGAGCAGGTTCGGTTTTAAGAAACACCCCCTTACTCTTCCCCAGAGGGTCCATTAAATCTGTGGTACTTACAGTGTGTCCAGAACATCACCAGGTGGAGATCATTTCTGCTGAAGAGAGGAAAAAGCAAGTCTGAGTACTCTGCCACCCTCTCAGAAATCGTACTGCGGTGGTGCTACCAACCGGGAACATGGGCTGACTGCAGCACACAGGGAGGCAGCCCTACCCAGAAATGCAAGTCCTAGGCTTTTTGGGGACATCCTGTGTATTAAACTCTACCAGGGATCAAGTGACTGATGAAAGAGCAGGACTGCCATGAAAAGCAGCTTGAAACCTTGTTGTGGTGTTTGCACACATTTTCTTTGCTTCCCCTGGCTGCCTGTGAAACTGCAGGATTAACAGGGCTATCCAGGAGTGACCTTGATCAGTATTGTTGTAACAAAATCTCTATTGCACCCATTTGAATACAGTGATGTTTATCAAGTCAAGAAATTTTGGCCTATGTATTAACATTTTAAAGCATTAGCACCATAATTTAACAAAATATTTTTATACAGGTGTCAAAATACTTTTAAGACTGCTAGTTCCCAACAAGAAGCAGTTTTGTTTCCCCATGCAGAAAAATGGAAACAATTGGAAGACTTTAACACCTCCCACCCCCTTTTTTTTTCGATATGACTGCACTCAATTCTTTTGTTCTTGTGTTTAATCTCCTGGAGTTTTGTCCATCTCTTTTGCAGCCTGGACTGGATGACATTGGACTAGGTGATCCTTGAGGTCTCTTCCAACCTTAATGATTCTATTCTATTCTATTCTATTCTATTCTATTCTATTCTATTCTATTTAAAGGAAGAAGAGAAATGCGTAATAGCATTAAGTGTTGGGAACCTGGGATCTTGCTGCCGTTGGAAAAGATCTAGAAGGCAGATAAGAAGAACAGTAAAGGGGTTCTCCTGCCTGCTGAATGGCTGTAGAAATGGGTGTCTATGAAGAAGTCAAAGCTAAGGAATTGGTCATACAGATAGATACACTATTTCCAGGCTCTTTCCCAAGTTCAGGTTGTTCATCCTTTCCTTTTCTAGGGCTTCTTTTTGTCAAAACCACACAGAGCAGGGTAGGTTCTGCTTTTCAAGATCACCATGATGTTTGAGTGAACCGGCAGGCCTTAACTGTCCAGACTGAACTCACCTTGGGACTTCTGCTCCACGCACCTTCTGCTCCATTTAAACTTGGGCTGTTTCTGTATGCCTTGCCTGAGCTATAAGGTATGTATACATTTATAGTCCTGTCTCTTGCCTGGATTTTGGACCTATCTTGTCGGCTTGCCTCTAGTCTTGTCTCTAGCCCGTCTCTTGCTGTTCTGGACCCCTTAGATACAAGCTGGATCAGATTCATCACCTTCCTTTGAGACTGCTGATGGATCCTGTTATCAGCATCCTGCTCTGCTGCCATACGTGGGACTTGCACCATGCCTCTGCTGCAGCCACCTGCGGCTCCCAGCTCATCCTCCCTCGTGCAGCAGCCTTGCTCTTGCTGCTCCCTGACATGGGAAACATTCGTTTCCCTTTTCGCAGAGATTCTAAAGAGGTTCTTAGGTATTATTTTACAAACTACCAGAACTCAAGTTCCGTTCAATCAGTACCATGTCTGAACTGGTTATTAAAATTAAAGTTGCCAGAACTGAAATGGAAGCTATTCGCAAGATGCTTAGCATCTAAGGCAGACAGTGAGAAGAATGAGATAGATTTCATTTCAGAATTCTGATGTTCTGACTGCATTAAACATGAGTGTCTTAGTGAGGAGTGTTGCCAAACAGTGGAGCGAAGAAGGGGAGAGAGGAGAGATATTATATGCAACTTTTAGAGAGAATAAACCAGAATTTGAATATGTTAGACTGAGTTGACTTTAGAAAATACTTTACAGTGTAATTTGAAGCAGAAAGTCCTGTACCAACGGGATTGTGTGTGGGAAGTGGAGAAAAAGCAACATGAATTTCCCAAGAGCAAAAAATATTCAATAACCCAACCATTTTCTTTGATAAGATTTCTGGGTTTTGCTAAATAAAGGAAATGCAATAAATTTTGCTTATCTGGGTTTCAGTAAAGAATTTTAAAACAACAAACACAATGCTGTGATATATTGGACAACATATTTCCATCAGAGAGAAGGAAGTATCAATGCCATTGACCAAAGCTCTGGAAACCTGTCTGTGATTGCGGCCTCTTCCCAGAAAGGGAGTCATAACCCAGCCATGGTACACATCTGGGATACAAGACTTCAGGCTACCCTGGAGAATATCCCTGTTCCATGTTTGGCTTAGCAAAGCCTGTCAGTCCTGGCTCCCTGTAAATGTGTCGGGAAGGAACAACTGAGAAAAAGACAAATTTAAGCTAAAAGAGAGCATTGGAACAAATTCAGGGTTGATTTCAGAGAATGTAAATTCATTTGTAAAGCTAGATAACAGAAGAAAGTATCTAAGTATTTGGAGAATGAAGCTGTGTGATGATCATTCGGAAGTAATAGGAGGATCAGAACTGAAATAAGAATGAATTTTAAGACACAGCTTAATTCATTTATAAAATAAACCTCACTGAGTGGTTCCTCAAAGGTCTGAGTGCACTGACTGAAAAGGTTCCTGCCAACCAAGCTATGATTTTTTCCAGTGGACTGAGAATGGATTGATTTGGACAGAGAACAAGACTATTCAGCAACTCTGAAAACTGTCATCTTTATAGTTGGATATGGTCTATTGTTTACTACTGTGTGCTTCAGTTTCCCACAGAACATTTCACACTATTTAACCTTCCTCTGAATAATGAGAAATATTTAAATTATGCTGAATTAGCTGGTTCTGTATCGTTCATTACTGGATGACTTGTGGAGATAGAGATCTTTTCCCATTATTTAGTAGGGGTAAGACTGTGTCTGCTGTAATATATAGAATCACAAAATCATAGAATCATTTAGGTTGGAAAAGACCTTTAAGATCATCAGGTCCAACTGTTAACCTAACACTTGGCAGTCCACCACTAAACCATGTCCCTAGGCACCACATCTACAGGTCTGTTAAATACCTTCAGGGATGGTGACAGAACCACCTCCCTGGGCATCCTGTTCCAGCGCTTGACAACCCTTTCAGTTAAGAATTTTTTCCTAATGTCCAGTCTAAACCTCCCCTGGCTCAACTTGAGGTGATTTCCTATAGGAAGTCAACACCAAGCAAAATTATGTTCGCTGCTCCAAACAAGTGATTGTATCTATTTTCACAGATATTTATCTTAAAAATCCTTTCCTCCTTGCCAACCTCCTAGAAGGTTACAAGTTCTGGTGCCTTCCTGCAGCATTTGAAGAAGTACAGCAGCAATATACAGCCAAGACAATGATTTAAGAAGAGCAAAATGCTAACTGGCCCAAATGTCTCTTTTAAATACACAGGCAAAGAAAAAAACTGAACTTAACGATTTTCTGCTAAAGAGAACAACATCTCTTCAAGTACTAATATGAGCTATGAAGAACAGAATATCATAAACAAACCATGATGGGCAGTTAGAATTTTTCAGACCATGAATGATCTGCTAAGTAGTTGCAATTCTTTATGTTCGAGGACCTGACATTTCTTTAAAAGCAATGACAAAAATATTTTGTTTCTTATTTTCATGCAATGAACCAAGTAAGGCCCACAAAACTGGAATAAATTGTTTCACAATCACACTGAGAATTAACATCAGTGTGTTGCAGTATACAGGGGTTTGAGTGTTAAGTCTTGTGCTTGAGGATGTTTTTCTTATTAACAGAATTTTCTGCTTTTGAACCGCGGCAAAGAAACAAACTTAAAAAAATGTTTGAGGACTTTCCACTTCTATTTTTTTGCCTGAACTTGAACTCAGCCAACAAGGCAGAGATACAGACAATACCACAGGAATATAGTATCTTTTTGTTGATAAGCCCTTAAAAGCAAATATAAACCCCCAGAGAGTTGCAAAGAATGGACTTATTAAATGTCCAGTATTAATAAACGGAGGTTTCTTTTGCTGAAGGCAAAGTAGAGCTTTGTTTGTAGTCTCTTAAGCCCAAAAATGTAACAAAAGAAAATTGAAGCACATTCAAGTACCACATGAGTTTCCATGAAAATGTGCATCATAGGTTGAAGGCAACATTTTTTGTAATTGCCGATGATCTCGCAGTTTTCCTAGAGCTGAGAAAATATAGCTTGAACTCCCAAGACCACTTAAAGTTAATGATAGCTTCCAGGGAGAAGAGCTGTATTCAGGGCAGTGCAAAACTGTCCTTTGGTATGTGTGAGGGAGTACCAGGGATGCAAAACAAGAACATTAATGTCCACAGGGTCTGCCTGGTGGAGGAGGAGCACTGGGGTTGGGAGCTGGAGCAGGAGGAGGAAGGCAAATTAACATCCTGACCCAAGGACTGAAATGCCTCTGTATGGCTCTGCCAACTCTCAACTGATGTATGATACCTCCTGTGAGAGCTAGAGAGGTGGAAGTGATGCTATGCCCACTCTTAGCCCTTTGCAAGATCAGGGTGAAAGAACAGCATCTCTGTGAAGCGACTGAGTTGCTTATAATACAGAAATTCCTGTAAGGGTGTATCAAGGTGCCTGGCACACTGCTGCTCAGGAGTGTAGAGGAAGCAACAGTCTCCCTCCCATTATACAATTAACTAATTATGCTTCTCAGTAAAGTTAATTATATATAAAATTCAGTCATTCATATTCATAATTCTTGTGTCTCTACATGGGAGCTATGATTTTCCTCTATTACAGTTTGAATTACAGCAGCCTAAATCTCCTCATTTCTCCACTTCTGAATACTTCTCATCCCTTCATGCCTTTGGCAGAGCTGCTATTTCTGAAGCAAAGGCAAAACCGAAATGCAACATTTTCCTCCCTTCTATGACTTCTCAGAACTGTTTTATTGCCCCATTGGGAAAAACATTTTTAAAAGGCTACACATTATGCACAAACTGTTCTCTGTTTTCTCTGGAGGAGACTATCATACTTTCTGCTTTATGGTCTAGGAGGTGATTCACTGTCATTAGTGAGCTCGTGTAACCTAGAAACCTTATGTGTAATGTAAGCCTCTTCCATTATATGCAGCATCTTGAGGCTGAAGACCAGTTTTCACTATTAGAGATGAGGATGTGCTGATTGAGGTACTTAAAACTCTCAGGAAAAAAATATTTCAAAATTTGTTAGCTAGTTATGCAAGCACATGGAGAGTTTGTCACACAACCTTTGGATCAGGATATAGACCTCTTTCACCTTCACCTCAGCTAACTGCCTTGCTGTGAGCATAAACCCTTTTTGCAAGAAGAAAGAGATATTTGGTTGCGCAAGTGTCCATGTACACTGTAAACATCACTTAGATATTTGAAACCAAACTGAATTTCATTTACACCGCAGTAATCTAGAGAAACGTGAGTGACTTCAATGAAACTGTTTTGGATTAGGCTTGAATAAATGGCAGTAAAATTTAACTCCAACCTTACAATTATTTTCCCTAAATTTCTAACGTTTTTTTCACTTGCAAAGTGATGCCAAGAAATCATTTACAGGACACAAAATGTCTTGATTTAAAAAAATCCCATAATCCAAAACCCCTAATTAAATCCCTCCAGGAATACAACTAACTTTTCATTTGTTCATTTGACAGAAAGTATGAATTGCAAACCTAGAATATTTTGGAGAAATGTTTTGTTTGTTACTGTTTTCTGTCAAAACACTGGAGACAAGTTATCTCTGTGTGCATCATAGAACCATAGATCCTACCAGCTTTGGGTTGGAAGGGACCTCAAAGCCCATCTGGTTCCAAACCCCCTCCTGCCATGGGCAGGGACACCCTCCACTAGACCAGGTTGCCCAAAGCCCCATCCAACCTGGCCTTGAACACTGCCAGGGATGGGGCATCCACAGCTTCTCTGGGCAACCTGTGCCAGGGCCTCAACACACTCACAGGGGAAGAATTTCTTCCTCATATCTAATCTAAATCTCCCCTCTTTCAGTTTAAACCCATTACCCCTTGTTCTATGTATGTATTCTTAGGCCTCACTGCAACAAGGAGAAAGACATGCAGTCTGGAACCTCATTTCCTATAAAAACGGAGAAATCTATGTCCCTGCTTGGTGGGGAAATAGCTTTGTGCTGGAATCAAAGCATGTGGGCAGATGAATTAGTCCTGAATGTGCATAATTACAACTAAGAAGTCTGCTTCAGCTAATGTGTTGTATAGCCTTCTCCCAGGTAGCTTGAAATGGAGCCCTGGTTAGCCTGAGAAGGTTTTTCCTGGGAAGCAAGAGAGGGATACAGCTTTTTTTTTTTTTCTGTAAGTGAAGAAACAGCTATGAGGAAAACAGACCAAGACATAAGTTGAGGCTTGGACTAATGTGACAAGATTGTTGAAAGATAATCAATAAAGCTGAATGCTGGATGGAGTTTCATGGGTTTGGGATACTTATCTAAGCATGTTGGAGGACAGAAAACAAGAATATGAAGAGCAGAAGATGAACTTGCAGAGACACCCTCATTAGAAAATAACTTTTAGATTAGATCCTTTTCATTTTAGTTTCAGACTGTAAGTGAAAGCAGATTTTTCCTGTTTTTCTTAGAAAAGATATTAAAAGCAATGTCCTTGCTAAATGGTGTCTTATGAAGACTATGGACATTCAGGAGTGAATTTATTTTCTCTAATTTGTTCATAATTTTCCCTATTGCAAAAAAATGTCTTGGATAATTTCTCTTACTGCTTACAGCTCATACTGTGACATATTTCTTTACGATGTGGTTAATGTTTCTGTGGGAGAGCTAACCTTTCAGTTTCCTTTAATTTTGTGCATTTTAAACTTCCCAAATATCCACTGTATTAATGTGGGGAAAGAGGAACTACATTACCCCTCTTAGTGGTGAACCTGAGTTCTCCAAAGAATTGCTGAAACAGATTCATGGCCAGCTCACTCTTTAGTACCAGCCAACTCAGGTGAAAATAGGATGAGGTCACCTCTTTCCAGTGTCTGAACATTTTATGTTGTGCTGCTAAGTACATCTTATTTTCCCTTAGATTCATGTGCATCTCTCTCTAGACAGGTAATTATTAAAAAAAAAATAAATCAACAAGTTGGTCTAACACATTAAAATCAGAGAATCTTGCCAGGAAAAGAAGATATTAAAACTTGGTTATTCAGCCCCTGTTTATCTCAGTTGGAATGATTGATGACTGTTTTGCTTCTGCTTTTTGGTTGTTTCCTCTTCTCCAGCTTGCATTTAAAAACTTCATAACAATATTTAAACTTCAAGGAATAGTAATATCTAAATATCCTAAATCTTGAAGAGCAGATACTTAAGTACTTAACTTGCTCAGTTAAGTACTTAAATTGCTCAGTGGGAGAGTTTATTAATTTGCTAAGACTGCCTCCAGGAAAACAATGATACCAGATACATTTAATCTATTGATAAATTTTAGTTGCTTGAGGGCTAATTAAGAAACTATACTCCTGTCTGCTTAAGTGTAGGATATATTGAACGATAAAACCCATCATTCCTAAAACAAAACAGCAAACATCTGATATTTCCTCATGATGGTCTTGGCCCAGTGCTTCTGAGCTGGTTATTAATGGTTCAAGAGAAAATGTAAAATGAACATGCATGCAGTTCTCAAATAACCTGCAAGTTGGAGGACAGGCAATTACAAAAATTAGTTTCTACAGCTTGATAAGGATTGTACATATGAGTAATTTGCTTCCTAATAAAGTCATTAGGAATTCCAAGGAATTGGAATTCACATATGGTGAGTTTAACCCCGGCTGGATCCCAAGTGTCCACCAAGCTGCTCTATCACTCTCCTTCTCAGCAGGACAGGTAGGGGAGAAAAATAAGATGGAAAAAACAACCCATGGGTCAAGATAAAGGCAGTTTTAATAGAGCAAAAGCAAAAGGCCGCACATGGAAGCAAAGTAAAAGCAAGAGATTATTCTCTACTTCCCATCAGCAGGTGATGTCCGGCTATTTCCCAGAAAGCAGGGTTTCAGATGCGTAGTAGTTGCTCTAGAAGACAAATGTTGTAAAAACGAATGCCCCCCATTTCTCCCCCTCTCCCTCAGCTTCCCATTGCTGAGCAGACGCCATATGGTATGGAATATCCGTTTGGCCAATCTGGGTCAGCTGCCCTGGCTGTGTCCCCTCCCAGGATCTTGCCTACCCCCAGCCTACTGCTGAGGGGGTGGAAGAAATGTTGGAGAGACAGCCCTGGTGTGTGCTGGGACCGCTCAGCACTAGTCAAAACACCAGTGTGTTACCAATACCTTGCTGGCTACCAATGCACAGCACAGCTCTGTGGGGGCTGCTCTGGGGAAAATTAACTCCATCCCAGCCAGACCAAATGCAATGAGGAACTGTCTTCTGGAAAAGTGATTCTGAGATAGGAGCTGGGACATGGTCCATAACGAATCAAGGGGAAACTGCAAATGTGGTGGTGTAGTTGGAGGTAAACACAGCACTTGGATCTACTGTCAGAGAGGCATCAGCTACAATAAAGACATGCTGTTATAGTCATGTGCAGAAAAGAGAAGACCACTACTGCAGTGTTCCGTCTAGATCTGTTTACTGTCTTCAAATAAAAGTATCAAGCAATTCCTAAGCATTCTTAAAAGAAGTGAGAGAACTGAAGTTTGGTTTCCGGCATGATAACTGAGTGTAATCAGTTTGCAAATAGAAATATTACAAAGCTGACTAAGGCACATTTTGAATACACCAACAGAACAAAAGAATTTAGATGGTACATGCTCTTTGATCTAGGAGAACAAGGTATGCCTGAGATCTAGTCTCAAGAAATTGATGGCATATCAATTCAGACTGAGAATGGAGAGAAACATTTGAACAGGGATATTAATAAACTACTAACACTTATTTACAATGGCTATGGAAGATTTTTATAGATATACATAGAATCATTTAGGTTGGAAAAGACTTTTAAGGTCATCAAGTCCAACTATTAAGTTGGCTAAGCCCAATCACTAAATCACGTCCCTAACCACCATATCTACACATCTTTTAAACACCTCCAGGGTTGGTGACTCAACCACTTCCCTGGGCAGCCTGTTCCAACAATTGAAAACCCTTTCAATGAATAGTTTTTTCCCAATATCTGACCTAAACCTCCCCTGGTGCAACCTGAGGCCATTTCATCTTGTCCTATCACTTCTTACTTGGGAGAAGAGACCAGCACGCACCTCACCACAACCTCCTTTCAGGTAGTTGTACAGAGCAATAAGGTCTCCCCTCAGCCTCCTCTTCTCCAGACTAAACAAGCCCAGTTCCCTCAGCTGCTCCTCATCAGACTTGTTC
>VWZZ01007643.1:655965-679772 GCA_013399095.1 Psophia crepitans | reverse complement strand
TGCCATTGGCCTTCCTGGCCACCAGGCCACATTGCTGGCTCATGGTCATCCCTCCATCCACCAGGACCCCCAGGTTCCTTTCCCCTACACTGCTCTCCAGCAGGTCAGTCCCCAACCTGTACTGGCACGTGGGATTCTTCTACCTCAATGTCTTTCTTGTAGCGAGGGATCCAAAATCAAACACAGTACTCGAGGTGCAGCCTCACCAGTGCCAAGAACAGCAGGACAATCACTTCCCTACTCCTACTGGCCACACTATTCCTGATACAGGTAAGTCGAAGTGCCCCAAGAGAACAAGGGCTAGTGACCGTGAGACTTCTCCCAGCTACTTATAGAATATTATGTCTGCCTCTTCATCCTGGTTGGCTGGTCTATACCAGACTCCACCATGATATCTTCCTTGTTGGCTTTCCCCCTGATTCTTACCCATAAACATTCAACCTTATCATCACCATCATTAAGCTCTAAACAATCACAACACTCCTTAACTTCCAGGGCCACCCCACCATCTCTCCTTTCTCGCCTATCTCTTCCGAAGAGTTATCACTTGAGTGTTTAAATGAGAGTGGGTATCTTTAAGAACTGGCATAGCATCAAGTATTTCTTCAATATGCTTACTGTAGGAATTACTGGATTAAGTCTTTTATCCTGTGATACACAGAAAGTAAGGCAGGATGAGCTTAACCGTATACTATCTTTAAAATGCTGACAGTTTTTGAAATCCCCAATCTATCGTATATCAGGTTTGACAGAAGTTCTCAACTGGATCTTGGTAAATCATGATTGGCCAAACAGTGGCATCTTCCTTTGGAAACTGGGATTTAAGATTTGAGTCCTCTCCAATCAAAAGCAAAGATTTCCAATAATTCACAGCGAGTCTTAAAATAATGGAGCTAGCTGTGGAATTAGAGTGGGGAAAGACCATGAAAATCCATCTCTTTGAAGAGTGTGAAAATGCAAATAATGATATCCTCAGAAATGTGTTGTTGGAAAAGAAAATGATGTGGAATGTCTTTTACGAACCCCTCTTGACTCTGAGGGTACTGATATGCAGCCAGTATCATTATCCGCCAAGGTTTTCTGAGTATAAAGTGCTTTACAACATCTTAAGGTGAGCATTATGGACACTGCAAATGATGCTTTTATGGGCCATGAAGAAGGCAACTGTAGTGGTTTCACCTTGGCTAAACGCCAGGTGTCCACTAAGCCGTTCTATCACTCCCCTCCTCAGCAGGGCAGAGAGGGGAGAGGGAAACGATAGGATGGAAAAAGACGACTCCAAAATTGTGGGTTTAGATAAAAGCAGTTTTAATATAGCGGAAAGCAAGGCCGCGCGCGGAAGCGAAGCAAAGGAAAAACAAAAGGTTATTCTCTACTTCCCATCAGCAGGTGATGTCCGGCCACTCCCTGGGAAGCAGGGCTTCCAAAAGCGTAGTGGTTACCCCGGAAGGCAAAACGTTGAAAAAACGAAGGCCTTCCGTTCCTCCCCCTCTCCCTCAGCTTCCCATTGCTGAGCAGACGCCATATGGTATGGAATATCCGTTTGGCCAGTCTGGGTCAGCTGCCCTGGCTGTGTCCCCTCCCAGGATCTTGCCCACCCCCAGCCTACTGCTGAGGGGGTGGAAGAAGGGTTGGAGACACAGCCTTGATGTGTGCCGGCACTGCTCGGCAGTAGCCAAAACCCTGGTGTGTTATCAGCACCTTGCTGCTACCAATGCACAGCGCTGTGAGGGCTGGTACGGGGAAATTAACTCCAGCTCAGCCTGACCCAGTACAGCAACGACCTGCTCTCTTTTTTCTGCTGGGTCTCCCTTAATGCATTTTAAAAAAAGAAAAAAAAAAGCTGTCACTTGCTTTCTGCCATGTCCTGGCTCTATTCCTGCCATTGTGCATTGTCCATTTGCTCTGTAATAAAGATGTGGCACACAGTGGGGTTACATGAAGCAGACGGAGGGTACACCTATAGCAATATTTTATTGCAATTGGTTGTCCCCTAAAAAGTAAGATGTCTTTTACTGGTCAGAATCACCCAAATTCCCTCTAAAGTGCTCAAAATGCAAACAGTAACATTGATTTGTAGCAGAGCAAAAGGTTCAGTTTTTGGCTATGAAATTAGAAGCAGCATTTCAAAAGAAAACCCCAGAAACTAGAAGGCATGAATTGCAGAAACACGTTGCTGATGTCTTGTCCCAACTGACACTTGGTACAGACTCAGACGTGCAGGTTTCCCTCCCCAGGAGCCTCTGGAGGCTGCTCGCACTCCTTTTTCCACCTGCACATGAGAGTTATAAAATGGCATTGAATGCAAATGAGAATTCAGAGCAGTTCCAAGGAACTCTCAGTTCCTCCTCCATAACAATGGAGATTTATTATACAATGACTTCTGTTAACTTTATTCTTTGTGAGAACAAACCCACTCTTTTTGTCAGGATCTGAACTGCATTTTGAAATGCTGTGAGGCTTGGTTGTGTTACTCAGGATGACCTTCCTGTTATGAATTCAATTGCATTACAGTCTGATCTGATTTTTTTCCCCATCCCATGTGATTTGCCCTGTGAAACTTTGCGTGGCTTCATAACAACTGATCATAACATAAATATTTATCTGCAGACTTTGATACTCTTACAATCCTTGAGATGTCTCTGACTTTGCAAGAAGAACCCTTGTTCAAAGTTACCAGTATCAGAAGTCCAAGGCAGTCTTTAGGGTGGCTTTGCTGAGGCATTTTAAAGTTATCTCCTCCTGCCTGCAGCTTTTGGTCAATTTTAAGGGCCAGGTCTGATGACTCACTCTACGAACTTCTGCAGCAGCCTGATCCTTGTTTTTATGCTTTCTGTGGATTGTTTGTTATGTTTGAATGTTTTACAGAATAAAACTTGACAAAATCCCATTTAATAAGGGCTAGGACTGGGAGTTCTCCCTCTCCTTATTCCCATTTCTCATTTTTTAAAGTGTTGTTTACCATTTTTTAATTTGTTTCTTAGCAGCTTCACATTCTTTCAGATGACCTTTCTTCCATTTGTCTTCAGATGTGGCTAAAACCAGCTCTGTTGAGATAATTAAATCATATCCATTTTCCTCCCTTTCCCAGTCTGTGTTTAGTTATCGTTCTTCTGTGCAACTATGTGATTGGAAGCTGTCACACTGCAGCTTCTTCCAAGCTGGCAGTAACATTTCTTTCCCCACTATCTTCTCACAAATTATTTCTTCAGCCTCTTTCAGGAGATCCCCAATGTACCGTTCTTCNCACACAGGGACAGCCCGCTTCTGCGCCTTTAAGATTTCCTCCTTGAGGAGCGTCCAGCCTTCCTGGACCCCTTTGTCCTTCAGGACCAAGTCCCAAGGGACCCTCCCTACCAGCGTCCTGAACAGTTCAAAGTCTGCCCTCCAAAGTCGCTCCCCCTAGTCCTGTCACTAGTTATCTGCAAGAAGAGGCCGACCCCCAGCTCACCACAACTCCCTTTCAGGTAGTTGTAGAGGGCAATAAGGTCTGCCCTGAGCCTCCTCTTCTCCAGGCTAAACAAGCCCAGTTCCTTCAGCCACTCCTCATAAGACCTGTGCTCCAGACCCTTCACCAACTTTCTCTTTTCATAATTTGTTTCTACTTTCAGATACTTTTTGACACTGCTTCCTTTAGATTTTCTTTAGTTTCTCCTCCTGTTAGGCCACACTGAACCATCACTTAGTAATTAGGATTCTTGATTTGATTTAGCAGGAACTAAGTGGCTCAATACCACCCAAAATGTTTGTACCTTAAATCACTGCATCTTTTAGCGATTCCAGATCAGCTTTGGTCCATCACCTGCAGCTCCTACTTGAATGCTGATGCATATTGTTTCTTGTTTAGGCAACATTCAAAAAACAAAGCTCTTCTTTTTTAATTCCAATTGATTTCTTTTTTCCATAAATTTGTGCTACAGTGTGACATTATTCTTCCACATTTTCTAGTAATATTTTTCTTTGCATATTCAGTACAACCTTTACATGTTACAGGGTTTTTTTTTTGTTTTATTCATCAAGCTATTACTTGGTCCTATTCTGAACAAACGTGACGATTGTCTTAGTTTGCGCTTATTTCTGAAATTCTCATTTTCATCTATGTAAACCTTTGTTCCTTACATATATTTGAATTACAGAGCCCAGAAGCAATGCCAAGGTTCTGTTGAATCAGTGCTACACAGTGTCTGTGCCTTTCCAAGAGGTTATAGTGCAACTGGGGGAACAACAGAGAACGCAACCAAAGTGATTCAAGTTTGAGAAATAACTAATAGCAGAATTAGGAGATATTGGTCAGGAAGAAACATACCTTTGGGTTCATACAGATCTTCGAAATCCTGAGTGCTTTGGTAAAAATTAGTACAGAACAATTATACTTCTAAAACAATAAACAGGAGATATCAGATGAAACTGGAAGGCAAGTTATCTTAAGCAGGCAAAGAAAATATTTGTTCATCTATGGTTCGGCTGTAGAATTTCTTAGCAGTGTAGTGGACACTGGAAGTCTACATGGTTCTTAAAGTGATGGGCAGTCAATGGTAGGAGAAACACGCCAGGAACTTGCTGGGCCACAAATAGTGAGTCGCTGGAAGATTATTATGCAGGGGCAACCCTAAGACTCTCACTGTTTCCTTTAGTTTTTGCCTAGGCATATGGCCTTGGCTGCCCTCAGAGACAGGGCAGTGTATGAGGCCATTTGCCTGACCTGGAATGGATATTGCCTGCTAAAGCATTTTTTCAGGCTTTTATAATCTGAACTTGGATGTTTGGAATTCAATAAATCAAAATACAAATTACATGCTGTCTTTCTGCATGTTGGGTCATTTGATATCGCACAGAGACTGGAACTTCCAGGACACTCAACTTTGAAAATTGGACTGGCTTTGCAGCATTAGAGAGACATATCCGTTATGTTTAGTCTACAGAAATACATGTACTTGTGGACTGGAGAGCATGTAGTCCCTGAAGCAATTCCCTCATGAACTGAATCTGCCCGTGTGTTGCATAGCCTGGATTAGAGAACTATTTTCTAAAAGTGGAGGCAAAGAAAAGGTACTGAGAGTCCAAACTTTCTCACTTCCCCAAACTATTGTTTAACTAACTAATACTTGACATGTGCCTGGCAAGAGGGCCAGAACCACAAAGTCTTTCTCAATCTGTGGGGAAAAAAAATTATCTTCTGTCATCCTGCTTTGTTTATTTAACACTGACAAGGCATGAAAATGAGGAGGGCTATTGGTCTCGTAAAGCTTTTAATGTAACAAGTGGAAAGCCAACAGAGTTGGAGATCAGAAGAGGGAAAGATTGAAGGATGTAGGAACTGAAGAACCTCACCCACTCAGAATCAGTAGGGAGTTTAGGGACAAATCACTCGAGTTTCTTATCTGTAAAATAAGGACATCTCACAAGACTGCATGCAAATTTGAGAAGGTTAGAGTTGCTTATAATAAAGAAGCTCCCAAAGAAACAGAATATCCTGCGTGTGATGCAATGCTGAGAAGTGTGAGACCACACACTGGATGAAGAGGATTTAAAAAAAAAAAGAAAAAGAAAACGAAAAAAGAATAAAGAAATAAAAAGAAAATTCTGAAGAGCGAGATGCTTCATTTGCCAAGTACTCTCCATCAAAGGATCTAGTTTTTAACAAAACCCAAAGAAAGAGATTTATTAAGAGTAGAGAGACAGTCTTAAGATAAAAGAAGCAGCCTGATTAATACATCTTGTCCTACAGCATGTCTTAATGTGAAAAAAATGGCATGTTATTCTTTTTCTGGGTTTTTGTTTGGTTTTTTTTCCTAAGAAGAGGGTTTTTTCCTGTCCCCCCCCCCCCCCTTTTAACTCTCTTAACTAGTCAGTCTGCTACCATATTTTTCTGAATATCTGTCCTCTACAACCTTGTGACATTTCTGAAGTCTTTCTGGACCTTGTCATGCAAATGTCTCTTCCCTGGAGCTGTCCCCAAACCACTCATTTTGCTGGTACTGTGTCAATTTGCTCAGTCTTTGTGTATACGGTTCTGGATGCTGAAGTTCCTGAAGTTCCACAGTTCCTGACTCTCCTTCCCTGCACAGTAAGATGATATTTCTATTTTATCCAAGCTCAGTCACTACTTCATGGTCTTTTAGATGCATCATTTTAACATTGCCAATTCTCAAGCATCCTAAATGTTGTGTTTCTGCCCACATCTAGGCATCTCTTGTTCCCAGTAGATATCAAACTGGCCATTACAAGCTCTCATTCAAGCCCTGTTCTCATCTGAAAATTTTAATGACAGTTCGGCTACATCTGGTAGGTCTTCTCAAAACTCTTGTCAAACTTGGAACTCGGTTAAATGCTATTGCATTTTTTTTCTTTCAGATACAGAATAAGATGCCTGTGTCTTCATAGTGAGAGCGTACAGGCAAGATGCAGGAAGAGTAATGAGCAGAGGGGAAAATCCAGGAACCTTGTTTACAGTCTCTGCTTCAAAGACTTTGATGACCAAGACATCTGACTCTAAAAATAGAGATAGAGGGTTTTTTTCTGAAAGATTGTATCTTATAAATAAGTACTGGTTTATTTTTTTAACTGCCTTTGACTTCTAAATTAATGAGATAAAGAGCCAAGTTATTAACCTCATAGAAAAAAAAAAAAACCAACACAGAAAAACCACAAACAAAAAACCCCAACCAAAAAAAACCCCTTGGCCATGCTGGTGGGCTTGTACCGCCTTTTATAGTTATTCATTTCCTTGATAATAATTGCCTTGACTTCAGTCCATCTTCTTGTGTCTTTCCTGTCTTTGGAAGAGATGTAAGGTCACAGTCAATGATGGTGTTGGCACAGTCCCAAGCACAACTACAGGCTGGGCAGAGAATGGATCAAGAGCAGCCCTGAGGAGAAGGACCTGGGGGTGCTGGTTGATGAAAAGACCAACATGAGCGGGCAGTGTGCGCTGGCAGCCCAGAAAGCCAACCGTGTCCTGGGCTGCATCAAAACCAGTGTGGCCAGCAGGGCGAGGGAGGGGATTCTGCCCCTCTACTCCACTCTTGTGAGACCCCACCTGGAGTACTGTGTCCAGCTCTGGGGTCCCCAGTACAGGAAAGACATGAAGCTGCTGGAGCGAGTCCAGAGGAGGCCTCAAAGTTAATCAGAGGACTGGAGCACCTCTCCTACAAGGACAGGCTGAGGGAGTTGGGCTTGCTCAGCCTGGAGAAGAGAAGGCTCCAGACAGACCTAACTGGAGCCTTCCAATACCTAAAAGGGAATTACAGGAAAGCTGGAGAGGGTCTGTTTACAAGGGTAGGGAGTGACAAGACAAGGGGAAATGGGTTTAAACTGAAAGAGGGGAGATTTAGATTAGATATTAGGAAGAAATTCTTTACTGTGAGGGTGGTGAGGCCCTGGCACATGGTGCCCAGAGAAGCTGTGGATGCCCCATCCCTGGCAGTGTTCAAGGCCAGGTTGGATGGGGCTTTGGGCAGCCTGGTCTAGTGGAGGGTGTCCCTGGTCATGGCAGGGGGGTTGGAACTAGGTGATCTTCCAACCCTAATGATTCTATGATTCTGTGATGCTAATCAGTGGTGGCTATGTTCTTAACAGGAGTGGTTACTTAGCTATATAGAAACCACTTCTGTTATTCTCCTCATGTATTCACTCATTAAGAATGTTTCTTTTATGTGTGTTTTTTAAACACAAACACATGAATCTTGGTGTAAACCAGTGTTGCTTTTATAGAAACAACATTGCCAGACCTTTTTGGTATTATGTGAGCTTTATTATCTCTGGAATGAAACCAATGCAAAAGCAAAACCCACGTCCAGGCTAGGTTACCCAAGGAACTGACATTTCTAGGAAGTTTGTTGTACTATTTAGAATTGCTTTATTCTAGTTCACTGAAATAACAGGAAGACAATTTTTAATGTAACAAACAAGTTAAATAACAAACAATTCTAAAAGTTTTGTTACGAAATGGTTTTGGTTTCCTTTTTTTTTTCATGTGGTGTGATAAAGGCACCTGTTATACATCCATTTATTTGAATTTGAATTAATATGACTCCCTTATGTTTCTTTCATTTATATGGTTTGATAATCAAAACATGAGAAATATCCACCTAAATTAGAATTGCACTGATCACACTTCAGTACACATCTGACGCTCCTTGGAAATATCACTGTCTAGGCTAGCTTAAAATAATGCAAGTGATGGAACGGCAACAGTTGTGATTACAAGTGTTACTTAACACCAATACTTTGACAATTATTCTTGCTTTCAGAAAGTAGATGTGCTATATGAGTTGTGTGAAGTAATGTGGAGCAGTGTTCCACATCTCCAGCTGTTTGGTTTGTTGTTGTGGTTTGTTGGTTGTTTTTGTGTTGTTTTTTTTTTAAATTTCTGCAACTCTTCACAGGTAAGTCATTCTTGCTGCCTTTGTTCCTGCAGAAGGAAGGTTGTGTGAAGGTTCTGTTCCTCAACTTGTCTATTTACTTTCTTTGAACAATAGGGCTACTCAATACCAGTTCTTCATTTCTGTAGCAAAGACAAAGAATAAAGCTCAATGGGAAACCTAAAGTCAAACGTTACCTTGGCATTCAATAGAGGATTGTGAGTTCTATCATTTAGAAATTATATGGAAAAACAGGTAAACAATCAAAACATTCCCCAGCAAGAACAATGGTTTCTCTGTGGTATGTACAGCTTCTTTGTTTGATGAGAACAATTTTATTCCAAAGGACTGTAAGTTCTTTATTTAAAAAGATAAACTGTATATATTTTTTATAGCTACAGCAATCATAAAAAAAAGGACATGGATGCAAAAAGTGTTCCTGTTAGGTACTTAAAATTGAAAATAATTATGCTTACAAGTATTGTGGGACATAAAACAAATGGACAAAAATATAAAATCCTATCAGAATCGTTAAGATGCATTTTCCAATTTATCATCACAATGGTTTCTTTGGTTGTTACTATAACAAAGAGATGTTACTTTTAGTTACTATATATTTGTCTTTATAGAATCATTGAATCATTAAGGTTGGAAGAGATCTCAGGGATCATCTAGTCCAACCGTCCCCCCACCACCTATTACCCACTAAACCATGTCCTTAAGTACCAGATCCAACCTTTCTTTATACATACATAAAGATCCACATGTACTGTGGATTTTTGTTAAAACGGATTGAATTTTAGGATTGTGGTTATACAAACAGCACTCAGGATTACCCATATTTTGTTAGGCAGCAGTGTCCACATGAAGCATCAGCTCCCTATGTATGAATACTGGCATTTCCTTGAGCTCAGTGCTGGCCTGGAAGTTAACAACTGTAAGGAAAATAAATCATAACTGAAATATTTCAGTCAGGTCTGCGTACACGGTTTGAAAAGCCTTCAATTCTCTGAACTTCCTGTCCCTGGACAGGTTTAAATTTTCTAATCCATACACCAAATCTTTAATCGCTGTATTGTACTTGCTGTGAGTGTGAATCTCCTGATGGCTTTTCTGTTCTACAGTCTCTAGAATATTAGCTCCTATAGTGAAGTCTGCACTAAAACTGCATACTGCTGTATTTCTGTGAATGCATTCTGTCTTGTACTATGACGGGTAAGAAACTACCTGCTTCTCCTATAGTGTAGCCGTAATCAGAATTTAAAAACTTCCAGGCACCACTGACCTGGTTTGAATGGGTAATTTAAATGGCAAAAACGCAGTGCTGTCCTCTTATACGGCAGTTTTTTGACATGGACCAAAATGCAGTTTGAAAATTAAGTGAAGTGAACTTTTTTAGTATAAAATTTCCAGTGAAAGTGTGCATATATTATAGTGATTACTCAGTGTTTCAGATGCTCAGCAAGATTTACCATGCCAGATCTTTTGATAACACTTATCCTGTGTGAAGCCAATCCCTCTTCTCAACACTTGCAGGCACATGAGGATGTCACGCCTGGCTTTGCAGTGACTCTTATGCACCTCCTTTCTCTGCATGGACACTTCTGGGAGAGTTGTGGCTTAACAAACCAGAGCAGAGGGTAAGGAAAGAAGGCCATAGATGTGAAACTGCCACTGAACGTAAGGCTCAGAGTCTCCTCGAGGCATGATTGTCTTCCCATACATTAGTTGCACCGTATTACCTGATGAGCAATCTCATTGATTCAGATAGTAATAAAAGGGATCCAAGAAATACAGCAGATGAGATTCCACTACCCAGAACTTAAAAGAGCGTTGCACCAGCTCTCATGACACGGTCATCAAATGGGCTTAAATCCCTTGGCAAGACTTTGATTCTACCATGACATGGGGAAGTGAGCAAGATATTCTTCTGACACCAGAGCTGTCTTGTCGTCATTGACATAGGTTTCTGATTTTCTGAGAGAGTTTTTAAAACCTCTGTCATGCAATTTTGAGTCATAAAGTCTGGCCTAGTTTTGATGCACTCTGTGGTAACATTCCAGTGGAGAAATTCTGAATAGCAGCCATATGCACATTGATGTAAATCTGTAGGGAATTCCATGGATAATGGATGTTTTCTAGGAGAAAACAGGCAAAGCAATGTGGTTTTCCTTTGATGGATGTGGCTCTTGGCTCACACCTGACATGTTTTCATACCACTCTGTGACTGGCTGGTTCCCGTGTTTTGAAAGCATCAACCTCCATGATCTCAGAGCAGGCTCTGCCTGGCTCCCCACTCCCATCCCGTAAGGCTTTGATGGATATGCTTTCTAGATGTCCATGTGGAAAGATAACTGTTTTTATCTATAGACTTATCTACAAAGATCTAGAAACTCCGTGTAACAAGGACAGTAAGGAAATGCCCAGGAGGTTTCCCCAAAAAGGATCACACAAAGCAGAAGACCCATTCAATGGTTCATGACTCAGGAAAGTTTATTTCCAGGTCAGTTTCAGAGAGGTAGGGCAGGTGGCATAGAGCTGCCCTTGTGCTGTGGAGGGAGGGGATGGGAGTGCGCCATGGTCTGGTCCTGTCCCTGTCTGGGCTGTGACTGTGAAGGGCAGGGTAAGAAAACAAAGGGAGCAGCCACGCCAGCTCACCACGGGAAACCCCTGCCACTCTTGATTCTTTATCTTGTGTCTGCATCCTTGTTGAAGGTAGCAAATCTCTCTGGCTGTGTGGCCAAGGACTCGAGTGAGCCATGGTCTGGTCCTTTCCGTGTCTGGTCCTGCGGCTGCAAAACAGGCTGTTCAGGCTGACAAACAAAGGGGACAGCCCCCCTGTGTCTGGTGCAGGAGTGCGCCATGGCCTGGTCCTCTCCTTGTGCAAGCCTCCGGCTCTGGAAGCCCCTGCCTCCCTGCCCGGGCCCAGCAGCCCTGCCCTCCCCTCCCTGCCCTCCTCCCTGCCCTCTCGCCTCAGCCCTCCCTCAGCCGCCTGCTCGGCTCCAGTCTGGGCCAGCTCACCGGGCAGCCCTTTCCATACCTGTCATGTCCCCAAGCCCTGTGAGAAGGTCACCACCAGCATTCTGCCCACTGTGACACAGCCGCCACCGTACTGGGGGGAGTCAGGGTTGATGGAAGGCCCAGAAACTTAGAACATTTCCTCTAAAACCCAGCCACGTTAAAAGAAAAAAAACACTGAAAGCACTCAAAAACCCCACCACGAGGTTGTCTCTGGCACAAGTCATAAGGCTTATTCCACCGTATCTTCGCTCCCACCCCTGTCTCTCCTGTTCAGGCTTCTCATTTCAGTCCCATGCAGCTCCCAAACTTAGTACTCCTTCTGCCAATTTCTCCTCTGCTCTGAGCTTCCACTTACCTGGTTTTCTTTACACAGGTTTGCCTGGATGATGGGATGAACCATTGCAGCACTCCTGCATTAGCAGTGCTCAGTGAATGATGCCTGGTTTTGTGTCCCGGGGATGTGGTGACCACCCAGGAGCTCAGCACTCCTATGCCTGGCTGGCTGGTGCACAGCAGGCGGTGATTGCAACATGCTAGTGGAATTACTCCTCTCAGCTACAAGGGTAAGCACTTCTATTCCTGCAACAGATGATACTGTTCAAACTCCTATGTATTTACCAATCCTCCTTTACTAATAGGCTTTGAAGTGATTCTGGCTCTGGGGACTGTTCCCCTTCTCCTGCCTTTCATCCTTCCCTACCCAAACGTGCTGAGACACCAAAATATTCTTTGAGAACTTTGTCTCAAGGTAAGGGCTGCAGAAGGTTGCTGGACTCCCTGTTGCTTGTTCACTTTCTTAACATGCAGGACTATCCCTGCTCTGCAAACCTCTACATTCTTCAGTCACCTCCTGAGATTGCTAATCCCAAATGCTCAGCAGCAAGGCTTTAAGGAGTGTTATCCCTCAGGAAGGAAAGAAGGGATGTGTGGTTTGCTTGTAGTGCCATCTCCTTCCAGCTGCAGGATAAGGAAGCCTATGCAGATACCAGAGAGGACTTGGAGGAGATATAGATGCAGCAAGGGCAAGTGGTACAGAAGCAGAACATAGGCTGGAAGTCAGGGATTCTGCAGTAGACTTGGAATATAGCTACAGTGGTACAGCATCTACTACTAAAGTATTACTTTATGGCCCATCACTGAGGTTTTTTAGAGGTCGTTAAAAGAAAGGAAAGGCAATGTCCATTTTGCAATGTCCTTTTGGTATTTTGAATCACAATTAAAACTATCTTCCAAATTTGGTACAAAGTGGAAATTATAAAAATCTTGTTTTGGAAAAACATAAAGGTGGTTTTAATTTTTATAGTTCCATTTTGTAATGCCTTGTTGACATTTTTCACATCTTCTTGAAACATACCACAGCATGTCAGAAGAAACACTGTGAAATTCTGTATCTTGAATTACAACAGTCATTGAATATTAATAAAAATAACTGATTTTCTGGATCCATCTGCTTCTGCAGTAATAGTGTGACATGTCACACAGAAGAAGAAGGTAAGCACCTGGTGAACTAATTCAAGGAGCAGCTGTTTTCAACAAGTTGTGTTAGCTTGTTAATGTGGTACTCAGCAGCAATGCTAGGGGCTGGGACTGCAACTGCAAATTTATCCTCTCTGTTTGCGCTCTTCCACTTGTGGCAGAGTCAAGATATGACTTGCGCTCTCCTTCCTTTTTGCTGCCTAAATTTTGCATCATTTAGCGTACTGGATGAGAGTTTCAAGGGCATATCCACACTCCAGCCTACCCTGGAAACTGGTGGTAGGGAAATACAGGTCTAAATCTCCTTGGACTGAGGAGAAAACACATAGGTTCAAGATCAGATGCCACTCCATGACAAGCTCTAGATTTAACGATCATCCTCAGTGATCTGGGAATCATTCAATTGTTTTCTTACTTGCTCCACTACCACCATGGACTATGTTTTGGTTTCTTGGAGCAAACTGATCATCTGTTTCCAAAAACACCCTTTGTGAAGGACCTACTTCCCAAAAAGAGCAGAAATCTTTACAGAGATCAACCGTTATAAATTGATCAAGTTGCTATATGTTCGGAAATTTTAGATGGGTAGCTAAAGTCCTCAGTTCCCCTCAAGAGAGCATGTCTTGGTGGAAGAAGATGTATCTAGGACAATTTAGATGACAGGTTGCTCCACTTTCAGGGAAACCTGATGAGAATGTACCCATGATTTCCTTTACCAATGTGTAACAAAACAAGGAAAGGAGAGAAACATTGAAAATGAAAGCGAGCAGCAACCAGCTAATAAAAACAACTTTCTGCTGAACTAGCTTTTTCCTATTAGAAGCATTAATTCTTGTCAAATAAAATCTTATAGATTTACATACTTATAAATGCCAGTACCTTAGTGTTCCAGCACTCTCCTTGTAGATGCTGGGGAATGTTATCTGATGAAAGACTCTGGCATTGAACTGAAAAATTTATTTCCTTTGGGAAGCAATTTAATTACAGAAAAAATGTTTTTCATTTTCACAGAGAATTGACTACATCTTGTTTGTTTTTTCTTTTTGTCTCTGATGTCAGTCAGTTACCTTTACTGGCAGGAAAATGTAAATCCATTTCATTCCTGGCAAGCGTATTTCACCTTCCCCTCATGTCTCTTAATCAAATAGCAAAGTTTGTTTTGTATTAAATAATTGAAAAATGATGCTATTTACCGACCTTTGGATTTCGAGCATCTTTATAAATCTTTCCACTCTAAATTCTTTAAAATTGATTAATATTAACAGTTTAGTTGATACCGCAATTCACATTTTTGGCTTCCAAAGTAGATGATGATAGTTCAAATTCCACTAAGGGTACAGGGCAATAAAAAGAACATCCAAAAAATCTGCTTAAGAATACTTGGTATATCATTCATCATTTAAATGATTTAATGTGCTTCAAATTGTGGATGTGAGAGAAAAAAACTTTTGCTTTTTAATAACATTTAAAAAGTGAAATTGCTTTTAGGCAACAAATTACAAGTAACGAGGAATTACTGCTGCAATTCCAAAAGCCCTGCATAATTGAAAATAGATGTTATTAATCTATTCTAGTTTATAAAGTGTTCATAATACTTCAAACAAAAAAGTATGAATAACGATAGAAGAATTTTTACTTGGGGGAACAAGAGCATGTTTTTCAAGTTAGTTATATCTTATATATTTTCCCTGAGATGATAATTGGAATTACTGAACAATTAATTTTGAATGCACATGAACGGAAGAAACCATGTCATTATTTTCTACGCTATTCCTTTATTTTTCTAATCACTGGAACTAGACTTGCAGAAAGAAAAAACGTTTGAAGAAACTATGCATGAAGAAACCAAGCACTTCCTGACACAATAAGTGTTTGCAATAAGTACAATAAGTATTTGCAATAAGTGTTTGTTCGTAAAGAACATTTAGGTTTTAATAGCAAGGAATCTAGTACCAAAAAGATTATCCTGTATGTACTCTATGCCTTTTTAATCACCTAAAAATCTTGCTACTCTCATTTAAGGTGTCCCAGCTTTTCTGTTTCTTCCATTTGTTTCTTTTGTTTTTAGCTTGCTATACTTTCACATCCAAATGTAAACTTTAATCTTCTTAATCAACATGTAATAAACTCTGCCCTGTAATAAATTCAGCTTTGGCCTTTTGGAGCAGTAAGGTGCCTCTTTTCTAAGGATATTTCTTTTCAACAACGTTTTCATTGACGCACCTCAATGACTTCGTCCTATGCTTGTCTTAAATGAGAGAAAGGAAGGAAGTGCATTTGGTTACAGCTCTTAGTTTCAGAGAGGTTTAAGATAATCCACAGTGGCACTGGTCTCAGGGGGAAGCCTTTGGCAAACAGTTTGGACCTGCACACGGAAAGGTGACTGCCGCAAATTTGTCAGAGGCACCACGTAAATAAGGAAAAAGAGAACAGCGCTGTCATAAAACACGGTTGGGGGATATTAAATGGTTGTGGAAATAGTTCACTTAGTGCGTAACTGAGAGGTGAGACTGCTGTGCAAGAGTATTTATTTCTCAGCTGTGGAACCGGTCTCACACAAACTCAAGACCCACCTTTCACGACGCTGTTGGCTGGTTCCGTTTAAGTAGCCTCACCAGAAACTGTTTCATTGATTTGCAAGGGTTTGTGCAATGCTGGTGGCTCCAGAGGAACGAAGAACATTAATATAAGTCCTTATTATACAGTAAGAAGACCTTCAGCTTCTCCGAGGTGACTGTGTAGTATGAAAGCCCAAAACAGTTTCTGATAACTAAGATTTGTCCTAACATTCTACCTAGATACTTTGCAAAAGAGTTGCATGGTCTGAAAAAAAAAGTCACAGCGTCAGTTACAAGCACATCTACCTATGCAAGCAAATCATAAGCCTCTAGGTATTCAGCATTTTATAAATGTGAAATCAAACTTTAACTGCATTTAAAACAAAGGTTCTCAAGCCAGCAGCATTTTGTGTCAAGCTTTGTCCTAATGGCTGTCTCTAATAAAACTGGCTCTGCTTATGCAGAATACTGAAGGGAGAGCAAGGAGAAATACCAGCCATATTTCATCCTCAGACTAACATAATTCCACGCACTTCAGTAATGCTGCTTCTCATTTACTCCTGTGCAAGACTTTGATTCAACAAAGTGTTTACATATGTGCTGAAAGCCCTCACCAAGCAAACAAATCCCTTTACTTAACTGTAAGCAAAGTTAGACGGGACCTCAGAGCTCGGTTTTATTTCACTTAAATGTGTGCCTAAGTCCTTTACTGGATGAGACCCTAATTGAATAAAATAGGAGATTTGAGTCTATCCCCTCTAATCTTCTCCATAATGTCCACAATCTTTCTTCTCTAAACTATCTTGCCTGATACTGTTTACCTTGTCTTAGCACTAAATGCAACATGATCCGCAGAAAGTTCCACATATCATTGGGCTTCATCAAACTGAACAGGGGCTGGGGCTCCTCTGACATTGTGAGATAGGCTCTGTAAGTTCTACGAGGCAGGGAATATAAGTTAAATTTGCAGTGTGGTTAATTGTCAGGTAAGAATATTAAGTACTCCTTCTGCAAAAATTCTAGAGTAGGACTCCGTACTTGTGACAATAGTAGGAGCATCCTCAAGGAAGTTCGAGATGATTTTCATAGAATCATAGAATTATAGAAAGGTTTGGGTTGGAAGGGACCTCAAAGACCATCTAGTTCCAAACCCCCCTGCCATGGGCAGGGACACCGTCCACTACACCAGGTTGCCCAAAGCCATGTCCAATCTGGCCTTGAATGCTTCCAGGGAGAGACCTCCACAGTTACTCTGGGCAACCTGTTCCAGTGCCTCAACACCCACACAGTGAAGAATTTCTTCCTAATATCTAATCTAAATCTCCCCTCCTTCAGCTTAAACCCATTGCCTCTTGTCCTATCACTCCAGCAACATACCAGCTTTCTCATAGGACCCCTTTGGGTATTGGAAGGCCACAATCAGGTCTCCCTGGAGCCTTCTCTTCTCCAGGCTGACTAACTCTCTCAAATAAAAGTAAGAGAGAGAAATGTTATATTCAATATTGAATTAAAAATAAACCATCGGAAATAACTTATCAGTTCTGACCCAAAATACTGCTACTAAACACAGAAGGAGAGGAGAAGTCAGGACAGTGCCTGCCCGTTGGGAGTCCTGGGTGGCAGTCCCTGGCCGTTGTAATGGTTGCTGGAAGGTGTGTTTGGACTGGAAGACATTTTCTGAAACTGGATCATTTAACAGTCTTCCACTTACTCTGCAAGATATTATACAGTTCTTTTAATAAAACAGTAGAGCTCTAACATTTAACAAGTTCTTTTTTTTTTCCCCACTACTCTTACTGGAAGGTTGTTCCGGCACTTCGCTGCACTTCGTCTAGTTTTCAGGCTAAATTTAATCATGAACAGGGTATAAATATTTATTCGTGTACTGGTGTTCTCCTTTATTTAAAGCGTGGTGGAGTGCTTTCCCTCGTTACTGTTTACTCTTTTACTGCCAGATGTAGTTGCTTTGTCTGACTGAATCCCGTACCTTAATTTCTCCCCAAGCTAAGCAGATCTTACTCTTTCATCATGCTATCATCACTCCTCAACTCCCTGGCGAGTGCTGCTGTAAGTGTGGCATACTCAACTCTTCTCCCTTAAATCTGTACCACCGGCCTGGCATGTTCCAGGCTTATGTGTTGTTTCTTGGGTTGGGTTGTTGGTTTTTTTGGTTTTGTTTTTTTTTGCTTTTTTTAGCCCTGGTGCTCTTACAACCTTACAGCTGCACATGAGGATTGGGAGATTTCTGCATCCCTGGTATTGCTCTTCAGATTCCCTATCTGTAGAGGCAGCAAGGCGCATCCTGAATGCAGCCTACAGGCACCTTTCAGGCGGCAAACCTTTTATGACAGAGTAATTATGGGAGAGATATCTGAATAGTTGTCTTCTGCGTTCCCATGGAAATTTCTTTCTCCATTGTGGAGATAGCAGTGAACCTCCATGGACATAGCCTGCATGACTGATTTGAGCAAGTTTTATAAAGACAAACGTAAGCCCCGATTCAGTAAGAGTAATAAAGTTGGCCAAGGCACTTTTAGAAGAGGATTCAGAGGTATGACAATGTGAATAGACAAAGAATGAACTCTTCCTCAGGTGGGAATTTCTAGTATCTGGGTTATCTGACCAAAACTTTCTCACTTTTTTATCTTGGTACATCAAAAGTGCTTTCCTGATTTTACTTTTTTTGATCATGGATAAAAATCAGCATTAGTCCTCAGAGCCCCTTTGTTAGCTTCATGCCCACCTTTGCTCTTGTCTTTTCAAATTTTTTTTCCTGCCCTGCTAACTTTGCACTAAGAGTGCAAACACCAGTTCGGCAGAGTTAACGTGGAAGAAGTGCCAATCTCTCGGATCTGCAGTCTTGATGCTTTTAACTTTTCACTCTTCTGAGGAGAAACATTTTTTTCCAAGAACTGGGGAATTATGAGTGTTTACTCAATGTTGATATTTATGATGCTGTTGTTGGATGTTGTACTGTAGACTTTAAGAGTTTCTGTAAACTATCCTTAGTAAACTAAAAGAGCTGTAGTTTGTACTGTAATTGTTTAATTTTTTTCAGTTAACCAGGACTGCTGTGATTTCAGTGAGCCCCCTGGGAAACTTGGATACTGCAGATTATTTGGCAAGGACCTTTGTGTCCTGGCACTGAATTAGGATGCCCTGGCGCAATGTTAGCATGCACTGTGCCACCTTGGGATGCAAGCTACCGGAGATGTAAAAGAATGTTTTATTTCTTGTCTTAAATTGTTGCTGTGCACTCTTAACCAGCTCTGCCCTTCTACCTGAGAACTGACTGTGCTGATAGGAAGCATTTCTTGCCCAGTTTTAACTTATTTCATGGTTTGTTCCAAGACTCAGTTATTAACGATTTCACTAAAGCTCTGGCATCTCTTTGAAGGACATAACTTTTTTATTAAGTGCATATTATTATTCAGTGGTAGTGTGGTAGTGTGATTGTTCAGTAACTTTTTTTCCACACCAGCTCTGTTCCATAGCTTTTATGCATGGTCTGGAAACATTAATAGTTTTCAGTGCAGTGTTATAGCTAAATTGGCAAATCCAGTAATTTGGCATATAAGCAGAGGAGTATCCTGTAATATATTAAGATACTTGTACTCCTACCTATAATATTATCAGCACTGGGTTTGGACTATTGTATAAAAAGAAGGGCTTTCCTCTTCAGAAGGGAGGATTAAATGGCTACTAAAATCCTTCCAACTCTGGAAACCTTGTTTCAGAGGGAAGAATTAAGAAATAAATACAAGGTCTATTCAGTTAACCAGTAAAAAGGTAAAAAAGGTGTGCTGATAATAAGTTATATGAAACTGAAGAGAAAAGGGATTTCTGAGGGTAGATTCATTTCCACATAACAGCAAAATACATGATAACACCAGTGCTTCCAAAAATGGTTTTAGTCCTGTTTGGTCTAACAATGTGATGCATCCACAGAAAAGCAAGCAAAGAATAATGAAATAAGGGATCATTTCACTTGGTAGGTTGTTTATTTCCCTCTTTAAAGGCTTCAAAATAAGGCTAGCAAGTTGTTTTTATTTAAAAAAAAAAAGAACTACTCAAGCTCAGAGTTGATTGTCCAAATACAGAAATAATTGGTTGAGAATCTCTGGAATGCTAGTTTGTGAGAATATAAGAGTTCCTTTAACCTCTAAAATCAATACAAGATATGTTTTAAACCCTGTATTATTCTCAGAACCCACTCACAGCAAAATCAAGGAAAGGCCCATAAATTCAGTGGAAGGTGAATGGGACCTAAACCCTTTTAAAAGGTATGAGATGCTGCATGTTAATGATCCATAGGTACGTGGTTCATTTCTGTAATAAGTATTCAAGAAAATCTTACAAACAGTTGGAAAAACAAATACAACTGACATTTCGCTCAGATTGTCACGGAATGCACTCCAGCTGTATTTATAATACACATTTTCCCCATGTGCTATGTGCTTGCATTCTTTTGTGATGAATGATGTTGCCGTGTGTCGGAGTTGTCATGCTATCTTTCTTGCTTGAAACTGGAATGTGCGGGAGGTCATTTAAGGACAAAATACTGTAGGACCTCCTGTCACATTTTTGAACTTAATGCTTGTAGGATGGAGCTGAGCAGTGGCTAAACGGCTTGATTTAGGAGAGAGTTTCAACAGAAGCCAAACACAGCCTGCTAATGCTACCAGTGCACTCAGGCCTTGCTACCCGCCTTGCTGTCCATGAGAATGGAGGACCAGGTCTCCATCTGTCGTTGTCTGGCTTTTCATTGGAAGTCTTTGGGCATAAGTTTTGCTTTTCTGGTAAGGTAAAGTGTGGGCCTGGGCCAGGCACTCCTAGACACTACAGCAGCAGTAAATAATGCATTACCATGAATCGCTGCAGCTTCACTGAAATTAATAAACTTGGCCATCACCCAGGCCTGGAGAAACATTTTACCTCAGGGAGGCCTCCGAGTCCATCAGGGAGCGTACAAGAAAGCAAGTTGATCTTGTGGTATGCAGCCAATGTAAAGATCCAGTTTTGAAAAAGGCAAGAAATGACACAAGACGTAACATCATAAAAGCCACATGCCATCGCACAGGATATTACTCTCATGGCACGGATCTTAGGAGTGCCATACGTTGTGACTGCTGTTTTACCTTTATGCTGTGACTACACACTAGAGTTATATGAAAGAAATGATAAAGGCAAACAGCACATAGCTTAAGTTTAATGAGAAAGTTTCTAAGAAATCCAAGAAGCTCATTTGTGGGGAAAGCTTTCTGTTTCTGGTTTCTCCTCAACATTCTGAATTTTGAAATTTGTTCCTCATTTTTTCTTCCAGTGGAAACAAAAGCATGAACTACCATCCCGAATCTCCGTTGCCTAGATGATCCTCTTCCCTCCTTCGATGTGTGCTGTTACCACTTGGCCAGCATCCCTTTCTGATTTTCTCTAACCTCTTTCTCTTGCATTCCTGGCTGCACAGTGGCTCACTGGGAGATTGCTTCCATGCTTGACCCTGGTGAAGGGCAGTGGTTAGGAAACTTTCCTGGGATGTGAATGCAATGGCTTCAGTTCTTTGAGAAAGGCCCGGCTCTCCCACTGTTGGGCAAGTGCTCTAATCACTCGGCTGTTATGCAGAAACTGCACTTTTCCTGTTCTCTGTACTGAAATCAGTGCCAACATTTCCTTCTCCTCCCATGAGCTCAGTGTTAAGGGTAAATACTCCGAGAAGGCACGCTGGAGCAACCCCCTTAGGGATGCAGGCAGAATTTAAGGGCCTGCCTGCTTGAGTGTAGATTGCACCAGAGCAGAAGATGAGGTGCCCGGATCCCTCCCCAGGCTGGAAGGACACAGTGTTGTGCTCACAGCACGTGCAGTCACTGTGGGAACTTGCAGGGTGATCACGATATGCTGAGAGATGGAGACACCTAGGGGTTTAAGTGGTTTGATTCTGTATCACTCAGGTATATAAGCAAAATTTAGGCACCAGAAACCTTTTAAACCATGTCTGTAACAGTAACTACAGCAAAGTAGTTAAACTAAACTAAAGAGGGGAGTTTTGGATTAGGTGTTAGGAAGAAATTCTTTACCATGAGGGTGGTGAGGCCCTGGCACAGGGTGCCCAGAGAAGCTGTGGAGGCCCCATCCCTGGCAGTGTCCAAGGCCAGGTTGGATGGGGCTTTGGGCAACCTGGTCTAGTGGGGGGTGTCCCTGCCCATGGCAGGGGGTTGGAACTAGATGATCTTTGAGGTCCCTTCCAACCCAAACCATTCTGTGATTCTGTGATTCTATGAAAGTGTTGTGAAGTACCTGAATAAGCCCTGGGAGAGTAGATATGAGTGTAGCGGTTGTTGGTGGGAAGTTGACTTGTGAGTGTGCAGTCAGGGTGACTTTGCTGATGCAGTAGAAGCGACATTATCAGAGACAGTATGTGCTCAGTCTCTGAGAGGGACTGCCTGCCTTGACAGTGGTCTGTTCAGCTGGTGGAGAGAAGCACGAAGATTGTCATAACTGGAGGACAGATGTTTAGGAAGCAGAGAAGAGATGAGCTGGTGCTCAAATGATGTTTGAGAGTAATATTATAACTTTTTATTCAGGTTATAACTATCACCTGTGGCCATTTCTGAGTGCTCTTAGCAAGTAAACACATGTTCATATAGGTCTAGGATGGTTTGAAACAGAGGAAGAAGACAGAAAACTTCCAGAGATCCCCAAGAAGGCATGGTTTAGCCACTTGGAATCTCAGCCTTCTCTATGGAGGAGGAATGCAGTTGTAATAGTGTGACACTGTTCTCTGCCTGTGTGTTCTTGGGATACTGATTCACAACCCTTGGTTGTTTCCAGGGAGAAGGAAAACGGGGATGTTTTCTACAAAAACACACTCCTTGCTCTATACCTAGATACGATGCAGGACCCGATGTTGACTGAAGCATGAGTCATATACTCCACATGCATTACACCCCTTGGGCAGTGAAGTACAGTCGCTGGCTCATGAGTCATCAGCTTCATGTGAGTGGGCAGTCAAATCCTGCATAAGCTGATTTTTCAGAGACATTTCTAAGGGTATTTTGAAGTACAGCATATGGCATGGGCAAATTATTTTGGTTCTGTTTGTGCTTGCTGCGGCTTCAGCTTTGGCCGAGGACCCACGTTATTAGGCATAACATATCCTACAAGTTTTATTTTCTGTCATTCCAGCTTTGACATGCTTGTCTAGAGAAGTTTCATCATCTGGTTCTCTGTAAGCAGCTTCCATTTCTCTTCGCATTCCAACAGAAATGAGGAAGCGAATGGAAATAGCAAACAAGATAAATAAACTATAGTATTCCTTCTGCTGTTAGAGCTGCTCTGGCACCCAGCTATGGTTCTGGTGAGTTTTAAATTCCAAATATGGATTTTCCCTTTCACTAGTTCTCCTTTTAGTGTCATCGGATGATATAAAATAGCTGTAATCCTCTGTCCTGCTGTTCCAAAACTTCACCTGGCACCTCGTAAAGGCACAGAAATCCTGCCACTTTCTGAGACAGGGTTCCTGCTGCAGCCAAAATACCCCCAACTGAGCTTCACAGGAGCCAGGCTCTACTCATACTCTTTCCGCTTAGGGCCACATGTGGGTCAGACACTCCCTCCATCTTTATATGGAACTGGAGTAAGAAGGTACTTAGCTTCCTCCCAGCTTTCTCTGGACCCTTGGTATGTAGCTCATGAGGAACAGAACAAATGGCAACTTTCCGAGTTGTAAGAGAAAGACAGCCAGCTCGGGGTGGGCTGGATGAGCCTTCTCGGCACTCCTCCTTGGACTTGGCATCTCCCGGAAAACCATCCTTGTCCTGCAGCCAGCTGTCATTGCTGCTGCTATCTCCAGGAGCATCCCCGTGCACCGCAATGCCTCCTTGGGAGTGGAAGCTCCCCCGGTGACTCATGAGCGTGTTGTATTTAAAGCTGCTAGCAACAGTCTGTTGGGTTTTTTTAAAGTTTTTCTTTTTCTTCATCAAACAAGCAGTATCGGGTGCAACTCTCCCTCCAAAAGAACCTCAAAGCCACTAAACCCAAACCAAACATGAAGACCACAACAAAAAGCGGACTCGTTGCAAAGCGTGGCGATCGGGACTCGGGGCGCTGTGGATGTGCCCAGCGCCCTTTCTGGTGGTTGCGGTGTGATAACACACCCGCGGTGCCTGCACGCTCGGTGGCCTTGTGCCGGGCCCAGGAGCCTCCTCCAGCGTCCCCAGGACACCTGATGGAGCAGGATCACACCCCTAACAGCACAGCCGGGCCCCTCCCGGCTTTCGAGGACCTCGTGTGCATTCCACCAGTAGTTTCTTGGGCAGCCTCTTTGTTTTCCCCCGAATTGCACTACGCTCGCACGCACGGCTGCTCCCCCCGCTGCCTCCTGCTTTCTGTA
>VWZZ01007643.1:624205-655300 GCA_013399095.1 Psophia crepitans | reverse complement strand
CGGGGCTGGCTGGGATGCGCTCCGGTGTCGATGCGGGGGTGGCTGGGATGCGCTCCGGTGTCGGTGCGGGGGTGACTGGGATGCGCTCCGGTGTCGGTGCGGGGGTGGCTGGGATGCGCTCCGGTGTCGGTGCGGGGGTGGCTGGGATACACGGGTGTGCGGTGGCCCGGGGACGATGCAGGCGTCCGTGCTCTGCGGGGACTCGGCACACGTTGTTTGCTCTTTGTTAGATCCTCTCTGGGAAAGTTTTGGGGAGAAGATGCATCTTCTTGGAAGTCAAGTTCTTCCTGCCTTTGTCTCTTTGTTGCTAGTTTTTATTCCTTGAGTCTTTATCTCGATACACGATTAAAGACTTGGAGTAGCCTTTTGTATGCAGAGGGCTTTGCCAGCTCTCCGTAGCCCTCAGTCACAAAGGTGAAGTTTTGTGAAGTTCAATGAAAGTTGGTTTTCCCGTTCCATTTACATATGCCCATGAAACTGCATGCCTGTGAGTTTTATGAATGAAATTAACGCTGAAGAGTTTGCACATGTCACTTTCACTTACAATCTCTTGTTTCTGTTTCATTGTAGTTTTGCTGGCTCTCCCTCAATGTGTGGTTCTTCTGGAAAACCTTCCTGCTCTACTATCAAGGGCTGCAGTATTATTATTTGCATCAGATGTTAGGGGTGAGTGACCCGAACGTTACGTTTTGCCCTGGAAATTGGGATGCTGGGAGATGGGAAAGAGGCAGAATGCATTTGCTAGTCGAGGATGATACAAACTACCTGTTAACTTTGCAAAGTGGGGAAAAATCAAGTAGGAAATTAGTCAGATACTGTTGAGAGTTGTTTAGGAGTAGGAAGTGAACAGTGAGAAGAAAAAGAGCCAGTCAAGTGTGGGCCAGCTATCCTTCCCTCTCCTTTCCTCCCTCACGACGTTCCCAGCTCCAGAAAGGCTCACAGGAACACAGACATGCTCAACAGATGGGGTTTTTTTGTCACTTTTTGTCGTCAAAACATTAGTCAAGCTTATGGGCTCGTGCTGGTAAATTCTTTCTAACCCAGTTATTGCAATATGTATTTACTGAAGGCATTCTTTTGGTAAACCTTAATTCTGTTTGGTCTTTGTCCTACCCATAGATCCTCTGCTCTGTGTAAATCATTGTCATCTATATGATTTTAGTTTTGCTTTCCAATAACAAATTCTTGGAATTTGAATAGCTTGACGAAGATTTGACTATTTTGATTTAGCAAAGGTGACATCCAACACCACCCATACCAGAAAGATAATTTTTGAAGTGAGATACCGGTCTGTCCTGTGAAGCTGTCCACAGCTGCACCGTTGCAGTTGTTTGAAGCAACTTCTGTCTAAAGGGATAGGTTAAGACTTAACAAATTTCTGGAAAATGCTCTAGGGTTGCCCAGAATTTGAGAATCCAATATAAAGTGGATGAATAATATGATGCTTTGCAACACTGTGTCAACTTGGGAATGGATTTCAGTGGAAATTTGACATGATGTTGAAGCACAGATGATGCACATCGTAACCTGCTGTAGAGCCTCCGGGCTTTATCTTTGGTAGGTCCAGGATATATTTTTTTTATAAGGTTGATATCATTGCCATAGCTAGCCAGTTCCATAAGCTTTTGTGAACTTGCTTGAATTTAAGTTGCCCTGATATACTTTTCTCTCTTTTTTCTTTTTCTTTTTTTTTTTCCCTTATGGCTGACTCAGATGTATTCAAGAAATGAATCTTAGCAAAGGTAGTGCAAAAAAGAAGGGAATGAAAATAATTGAATCCTTCATGATGATTGCTTTCTTGACAGAAAAGGCATGAAAATGTGTTTAATTTTACCATAATCTCTAATGGCTTTGCAGCCCAGTACATCCATTTAAAAACTCTGTTCCTGGCAGAGCAAGTGGGTTGTTTATAAAGCAAATGTTCTTGAGTCAACATGTTGGGCCAGATTGTCAGCTGGTATCAATCAGCAAAGTTCCCCTCAGTTCAGAAGCTTCGTCTGCCTTGTACCAGCTCATCGTCTGGTGGGCTTTTTTGGTTTTTTTGTTTTATTATACTTCAGAATGAAAGATACATACAAAGTGATATAATGTGTGTTCAGAACCTGTGAGATGATTCAAGCAACCGATTCCTTGTCTTGGTCAGGAGATCAGTACCAGGAGGCCATGATTTGAGTTTGTCCAACTGTGGGGAAAAAATACCAAAGTTTAGAGGCTTTCTGAAGTGAGGAGGAAAGTGAAGAGCTGAGTCTAAAAGATACTTTTAGTCAAAGTTCTGAAACTGTTTTACAGTCTTTAATATTTTCAAGTTTTTTAAATTATTCTTGCAATTCACTTTTTACAGTTTGTCTAAATATCATCCTTAGACCCCAAAGTGAACTTTCTCCCTTCTCTTCAATACATTTGTATATGCGTATAAAACACACAGATTATTTTGCAAGAGTTGAGAAAACTGAATCCAATTCTAGTCTCTTCAGGAAATGGTAAGCTTATCTATCATACAGCTGCTGTTACCTTCCACGGGGATTATTGCTCCTCCTCTTTTTCTGTGTTGGTTTGCGCAGCCACTGGCCTGTGGCCCATCTATGTAACCAGTCTCCCCTCCGTTCCATACGTGGGTGAGTGGCTTGCAGTGCCTCTGGGTGCCATTTCTTGATGTTTGAAGATTTTTGAGATTTAGATGAAAATTCTTCATTTGTAGTTCAACATCTGATTTTCCTTTTTTTTTTGTCTTAACAGAATTAACTTTTTTACAGATACTTCCATGAAAATTGATTCCTTTTTCCAGCCAGTTAACAAAAAATGGCAAAAAAGAATGGCATTTTTTGAATAAATTTCTCTTGTTTTTCAGTGAGGTCTACTAAGGAGTTTTGTTTTTTTCCTTTGTATGTTATGATAGCCTAAAATCTCCTTAAGAACTGCTGCACTTGCAGCACTGAAAGATTTACCACAGGTAATGTTATTGTTTGCCAAGTAACAGGATGGAGAACAAGAAGAGTTGCTGTAGGAAATCAGATTGTGATATGAAATGAGATCTTAGACCGAATATCCTGAGTATATTCAACTCTGCCACATTTTTGTGCCATGTCTTTTCTTTCTAGTGTGAAGAAGGGGAAAGCATGAGGTTAGTTTTTCATTCAGTGGTCACTGAAGCGCTTCCCTTTCCTTCAGCATTCTACAGAAGGAGGTGGCTCACTTTTATTCTCTGCCAACTGCATCCTCTGCAACCTTGAACAAAATACTTAGCAGAGGATTTTAAAATTACCTAGATACCTAACTCTCGCTCCCTTTCAATGGCAGTCTTTCTGATCCTTAATTCCACACCTGTAGAAAGACACTAACTACATGGCAGTGCCCTGGAAGTGCAAAGAGAGTAAATGTCAAAGGCAATGTGCTAGGAGGAGGTTATTCAGCCTGTTCTATGATACAAAATTTTGTGGGTAAATTTGCGTTGTGTCAAACGTCACCCCTTTGCTCAGTTTGTGTCCTGTTGATGGGACCATGAACTCTTCACTGTGGACTCTGCATCCCTGGAGGATTTCAAAAACTAATTGGGCAAAACCCTGAGCAAACTTAGACAAGTTTGGTGTTGAACCTACTTAGAGCAGGATGTTGGAATAGAGAAATCTCAAGGTCTCTTTCAACTAGAATGATTATGCGATTCTTGTGGTGTGAATTAAAACTGGAACCTAGTGGAGGTAAACCCCTTCCCAGAACATTTGTCTCCATTAGCTGCCCCTTTGGATACTTAATTCCTTGTAGCACTGCAGACCATAGTCTCACCACATGAATACATTCGTTGCTGCTGGTTCACAAACATGATTCAGATAAAGAATTAATTTTTCATAGTATAATAAATGTAATAAATTGTGGGATGGTTTAGCCTCAAGAGGAGAAACCTGTGAGGAACACAACAGGCGCTGATTTTGTATAGAAAGGTGTGGCAAAGAGGAAAGGAATATTCTCATCTCCACTTTCATAATAGTTACTGCAAGATGTAAAAGGCATGAATTACAGAAAGGAAGATTGATACATTACTTGACATGACTCCAACCTTCACTGTTGGAGGTTTTCAGTCAGAGAAATTGTCCAGATGATTCATTTCCCTTGCAGACTTCACATTAGCTTGGCTGTATCTTTTTTTTTTTTTTTAAACCAACTTTGCTTGCATCTGACCAACAAATGCCATCCTAAATTCAGTACTGGCGTTGTAGAACTCAAATCTTGCTTTTAGCAGCATTAAATAAAATGCTGGCTTCTTGTTGCTTGAGTTCCACTTCAACAGAAGGAGCATTGGGCTGGTTTTGTCTTGGAATAAAAGGCCTCACTCTCCCTATTCCTTCTCCAGTCCCTGCTCGAATAACTCTAAAGTAGTCAAAAGGATCTTAGTATAAGAGATGAGCTTCTGGGTTTCACACCGAAGTGGAGAAAATGCATTCTCAGGAAGGTGTCTTTGGGGAAAGACTAACTGAAAATGGGACTGAAAAGTGCTGCATCACTTTTGTCTACACAGTTGCTGCCTGCTTTCTGTGCAGTACTGTACATCACATTTATGTCATCTTTATTTACTGCATGGAATATGTTCCAGATGTTCCGGTAACTTGCACGTCTTTCCTTGCTAGCTTATTGTAACGATAATGATTTTGCAAGTTGAGGCCAAATTCTGCTTTCATTGATCCTTACGCAACTGCACAGCAGTCTGCTTCCCCCCCACACCTAAGGACAGGAGCGAGGTGTGTATCTTGACCCTTTATTTTCCTTAATGCAGCATGTTTTTTCTATTTAATTGTCTTGTAACCAGGATATTTGGGATCTGCTCTTGAGAGTGATACATGTAGCAAAAATGTTTAGTAATAGATTTATGTTGCTGTGGAAGCTCTGTGTGTGTGTGTGTGTATATATATATGTATATGCAAGATTCCCTAATGAAGACTGAGGGTGTTAATCCACAAGACCTTATCTTGACAGTCACCTTGAATTTGGAAGCAGATCTCTTCTTGCATTCTCTTTGCCTTCTAGATTTTTTTTGTTTGCCAAAACACTTTTTTTTTCTTCAACCTTTTGTCCTTCCTAGACAGCCCACAGTGCAGCATCATCGCGGAGTTTACTGTCAATTATGAGCCAATGAAGAACTTAGGTGTTACACCATATAGTTCGGTGGTTTTTGTTGTGGGTGTGGTTTTTTTCTTTTTTCCCCTCAAAACTGCAGTAATCCCATGAAGGACATCCATCTTATTGACTTTTATGGGAGAACTTCCACTTTGCAGGACTTCTTGTGAAACTGGCACTAGTGGAAACGTTAGCAGAGCTGCATCTCAAATGTTCACTGAAACTTTTACCACTGTATCATGTAGGCTTATGTTATGGGTAGTCCTGCTGATGTCGTTGCTCCTCCTCCTAAGATAATCACTGCATAGCACTCCATGTAGAGCAGAACTGAATTATGGCAAGAATGTTTCTTTGGTTGAAGAATGCAGGTTATCCGATGGTATTCCAGCGATGGCTGGTCTTAATATAGCTGCATTACACTCCAGAAGGCTAACTTTACACACGGTATTACCTACTGTGTTGGGATAAGGGGAAATAATTCAACATAAAGCAAGGCCTTAGTAGCAGGTGTAGCATCACTTCTGTGTGACTCAAATATGGCAGTAAGCAACTTCCCGCTCTGGCCCTGAGTTGCAGTGTGGCGTGAATCTCTTGGGTGTATTTGGTACCCTGAATATCTTGATTCAGGACCAACCTTGTGGAGTTTAGATCATGCTACATCTTGTAGGATCAACTGTTCAAACTCTAGTTGCTAATAAATACATAAAATGCTGTCACACTTTGTGATGTTGTGATGGAAGAAGGGTGAGTCTGGAAAACTCAAATCTGGATGACAACTTGAGATCACTTCCAGTCTGTGCATGTATCATTCTGCCTTGCACAGGAAGAAACCTGTAACTCAGCAACATTGACAGAAGTATTTTTTAAAATTGTATTTCCTGAGATTGGGGTTATAACAGTTAATTTAGACCGTTATATAAAGATGAACATTTGGTCTGAAATCTTGTAAGTGAATATACTTTGGAGATTATTAGAGAAGTTGGAAGCTAATATTGAATTCCAGATTAAAATAGTGGCTTTCTTCAGATTGCATGACTGATTTAAGCAGAAGAAGTAGATCTAACCCAAAGGCACTGCATATAAAATGAGAACATGACCTAAATATACGCACAGAAAGAGAAGAAAAACCTTCAAGGAGTGCCTGATTGGTGAGTTACAAGTGAACAGTGAGAATATTGGTTCTCAGTAGTGCGGGGCATATACCCATACCTCATGAAAGAACTAAAAATATTGTTGCCATTGTCCAGTCCTGATGTTTCTCCTTTTCTGTAATATTGCATCCAAGTCCTGATTCATATATGCAAACAGAAAACTGACGTTGCATTAACATAGAGAACTAGGTTCATACTACTTTGCATAGAGAATTGCTGGGGTTTGCATGGTTTTTTATATAGGTAATAATTATTTTTTTTTAAGCATAACTCAATAATATTATACCACTGAGCCTTAAAATATTTTTCAAGGATTGTGGTACATGAGGTTGGGATTTACAGAGTCCTGCCTTGAAACCTTCCATGTTCAGGAGCAAAACAAAGTCAAGATTTTGTAGAAGCTTTCGCATGTTCTGGTAGGTTTCCACTACCCTTGGTTTTCCTTCTTTTTAGCTTCTTTTCCTTCCTTTCAGCTGCTTCAGGTTTTATTGCTACAGCTCTAGCCAGACTTGGCAGGCCTAGGGGGAGTAATCGCTATCTGTACAATTCGGATCTATCCTTCATCTTAGATTATCTGTGCTCTGTTATTCAAAACAAGGAAAGGAAGTCAGTTCAAAAGGAGGCACGATGCGTAGCACAATTTGTCCCACCTACAATATTTTGGGACAATTACAATAAAATAAATATTTTTAGCTGCTCCAGTACAGATTTGGGGAAGGGGTCTGTGACCCATGTCTCCAGAGCAGCGTGTGGGTTATGAATCTTTCCACAACCTTTCAAGTTGCCCTAAACTGTAGAAGATTGAAAAAGTTCAAAGACAGACCTCGAGAGAGAGAGTCAAGTGTGATGTCTTCTGTACTGTGATCTGTTTAGGACTGTTGCTTGCACACAGTGAAGGCTTGAGATTCCGAGACACATCACTTCTAGGTATGGAAGGATTTATGGTATTCTGACACTTTTTTGTCTACAAGATGAGCTTAACAGGTGAGGTTGGATAATATTTGGTGAAGTCTTCCTGTATTCTGCTCCCCAATACATTTTACCACCATCTATTGAATATTAGATTTCTGTGGACAGCAGTTGCTGGTAATGTTCATCTCTGTGTTTGTAACTGATGAACTTTGGGGAATTCTGTGATACACAGTAAATTACTTTAGCCCTCAACCTAGTACCGAAACCATTTGCCTAACTATAGAGAAGCTCGTTTGGGAATACGCTTTGTGATTGCTTTGTACTTGTCTGGAGAAAAATATCTAGCCTAGTTTCTAGGATTTGAGTTTGTAGTGGGTCTGGTTCCCTACTATCCCTGCCACAGACTGCCTCTCTGAATTTGATTAATCCTGTAGTTTTCTATGCGTCTTTGCCCTTCATGAAATGCGGTCACAGCACGCTGGTACTGGGTAGGCAGAGTACAGAAGAAGGTTGTCAAATGCTTGAATTTGATACCAGCAAAGGTGGATGAAAGAGGGTGTTCAACAGGGATTTTGGGGGTGGTTTTTTCTCTCTTTTTGATCACATGATACTAATGTGAAATAAATAACACCTTTTTTTTTTTTTTCCTGAAGACAATGGTAATCTTAGCAAGAGGATTATGTTTCTGTTATTTCTTAGCTAATTAATAAGGACATCTATACCCTTCTAGAACCAGTGAGTTGCCTTGGAGCAAAAATCTTCTCTTATTCTGCTGTTGTTTAAAAATCCAACAATACACTGTGTTTATCTATTACTGTGTCACCCAGGCAATGCAAAGGAAGTCAAGAAAGAAACCACTTGGAAACCATTTGGAAAGAATTAGTTTCATGGGGATATTTTTAGCGCTTGGATATACGTTAAGAGCAAACTGTTACTCTTCTGGGTCTTGAAATGAGTTGCGATTCTAAGCATTGCTAAATGTATTTCTTGATTATTATTTTCAAATTGGTCATGGGCTTGTTGCAGCAAACTTTGCCCAACTTTATTTCTTAAGAATAAAACCTTAAATGAACCATTGGTGACACTATGTGAGTCATGCTTTCCTAGAAGTGCACTGCATGTTTGGAGAAGTTGTTTCCTTCTCTCTCTCTCTCTCTCTCTTTTTTTTTATATTTTATTTTTGTACAGATGCTGCTAGCATTGAATTAGAATTCATGTAGGGGCATTCTTCATAGTAAATATTCATTCATAATGCAATTACTATTTGTTAAATAGTGGCATGGAAAAACACAAAGGAAGGTTTGTAGGGTAGGTTTTTCTACTCATCATAGCTGATTCATATTTTTTGTACCAGTTAAATTGTTTGACATTTTACTTATTTCTTATAATAAATTATTCAATTTATTTAATACTATACAGTGTAGAACTAACACTAGACTATTCCGAACTAGACTGTTTTGTTGAAGTTTTGCAAGAAGAATAGTTGTACCTGATAAGGGAAGTTGTGGCTGACTGATATCATGCCTGGTTTATGTTTAAACTCAAAGACAACATAAATTCTTGAGAAATTAATGATGTATCATATAAATAACACAATAGCAATTTTTGCAGTTTTCTAATTGCTTTACTTGTTAATTGTATTGCAACTTTTCTTTTGATTTTTGGGTGTTAGTCAAGAGCTACAAAAATGGGTCAGTTTACTTCTGAGTTTTGCATAACATTAGTTCTACAGCATTCTTATGTTTTCCAAATCATGCTCATTTAATGACTGAAATACTGTAGCACATTGGCAAGATTTAAAAAAAAATTCTTATAGGTGTTTAATGGCCATGTCTTTGAAGTCATTGCTTTTATGACTTTTTTATAGCTCATTTTTAGCTTTCCTTTCGAGAAATAATAATTAATGAAAATAGACACAGTCATGTATTTGTGAACGGCACATTATAGAGACATTTTACTTCCCATTAAGTCCAATAATTTCAAGGGTATTGCCATTTCATCTCCAAAAATATTTATGATGTTCTAAAGTCACTTTAAGCTATTGTGGGTAAGGATAGAGAAATATTTATTGTGGTTGTTCACATGTTTTTTTATTTTTTATTCTTTGAAGTGGAACGTGACATGAGCATTCAGTAAAATCTCAGCTCAGTTGCTGAGGTTGTGGCCATTGTAGCTGGTGCTCAGTTGTAGTCATTGCACTTGGGCTCTGGACTGGTTGGGAGGGTCCAGAGGGGAGAGAGTGATTTGAAGTCTGAAGAACATGCCTTGTGAGGGAAAAGTAGCGGGAATAATCTCTCACTCTGCATATGGACAGAGCATGAAGTAACAGATGAAATAGAAGCAAGAGAGGTTTTACGTAAGGAAAAAAAGGAGTAACAAAGCATTGGAAGAAACAGTGGAGGGGGTCTGGAGAGTGGGAAAGAGCTAGGTGATGTGGTTCATTCTAGTCTTATTTTCTATAATTCTGTAGGTTAGAGATGCCTCTCTAACTGCCCCTTTTAGTGTAACTTTCAGGAGATCTGCTCCTGGGATGCTTGCCAGGGATCCCACGTGCACACGGCAGAGACCAAGGTAGAGCACACTTTGTAGGGTAATTGCTCGTACTTCTCATGAGCAACTTTGGAGAGAAGGCACCCTTATGAATGCTTTGTTGGTAATGTCTGGTGAGGAGGTCCCTAGCACTCAGGTCTGAGTAAATAATGTAAAGTAGCCAGAAGAGAAATAGGATTTAGGCGGAGAGCTTGATGCATCAGGTAGATTGAGCATCTTCACCTTCTGTTTGCCTCCTGGTTTTGTGCCCAGATGTACTGCAGAGAAGGTGGGGTACATGGGTGTTGCTAACTGTGCGAGCAGGCAGGTCGGGTCTTTTATGGTACTGAGAAGCTCCTGCCATGCTGTCATGCTTGTGATCTTGCTAGACATGCTGAAGTCCAGTTATTTTGTTTATTTTTACTACTTGATATCTTCATCCATTTCTTGTGACATGTAGGTAAGTCTGTAAAAAGCAATTAATAGCAATTACAAATTTTGAAATTACAAGCCTTTTCTAAATTTTTTTCTAAAAAAACGTATTTCCAAATAAATAAAACCATTTTGTTTCTTTCCAATTTTCTTTCTTGTTGATGCGGAAGATAGGAATATAATAAATGTTTCACTGACTAATATAGCTGAGAAATAAATGTTCTTTTCTTTACATAAAGTTTCATTTTGAAAAAGTAATATATCTTTCGTAATTTTCCTTAGGTAATTTGTACCTGTTCAGACTATTCACAGACCTCTGCAGTGTTTGAGTTATCTTATAATATTATCATAGTTTTTTATTAATTTCTTCAGGAGTTGAAAAACTTGCATTGTAAGAAATATCCTTCCAGATATCTGTTGACAGTCTAAAAGCATCTTTTATATAAGCTAGTAAAATGGTAATTCAACCTAATAACTAGGAGAACAATGGCATTTTGCTAACTTTTTAAAAAATCATAAATGAATGAGGGAATATAATAAGATTAAAAAATGCAGGGTTATGACATTAATGTGTGCTTTGTTCATTTACTTGACAAGTGTTTTTGTTCTAATTATGTAAGTTCCAAATATACCAGTGAAAGCATTGAAATTAGATTTCGTTACAGTTCCCAGCTATTGAGTAGTTACAAGGAAGAAAACCTACTTTCTTTAGGTCCAGCTATGACCATGCATAGTGTGAATAGACAAGGAGTTCTGTAATAATTCCAGAACAGTCCTTGAAACAATCTTATTTCAGTTTTATTGAATCAATATGGTTTTTTACATCTTTTTTTTCTGGCTTGTTTACCAGAAAATCGTTACACTTAAGTGGCTGTCTAGGTTCCTCATAGTATTTATCTCTTTCTTATTTAATTATGTCTGTTGAAACTTTAAGGTAATTTCTTCATGGACGCTTATTGTTGTCTCAGATACTTTTTGTTCCATGTGGCTTTGAGCACTAATGAGGATATTAATTCTTGCAATAGAAAGTTGTCATTTACTGACATTATTGCTAAAAAAATTAATTTTAAATATTTTTTTGATGCAAAGCTGTGAGCCATTTCCCTCAGAGAACAGGATAGCATGCCGTGTACAGTGGTTTTTTTCAGTATGTGTCACATCATCACACTCTGCTATTCTTATTAGTCAAGAGCATGGGAATCTTTGGGGTTTACAGCAAAGTAAAGGAGGTTGAATACTGACACCTGAACCATTAGAGTGTCTTTTCTCCCTGTAATCTAACTCTTGCTATATTTGTTCAGCTAGGATTGTGTGTTAGCAGAGCTTCAGCATCTGTCCTCAATTTCAACTGCTGCTTGGTCCTTCTACCAATGTGTCGTGTTCTCTTGGCCGTCCTGCGAGGATCTCAGAAGGTAAGTACTGTCTTCAGAATGCAGCAGTAGGGAAGAAGGTTCTAGTCTTTGTTTAGTCTAAAATTAACAGAAAAAACCTGTTATATCTCTGCTTATTATACAGTATGTGTTTGCATGGTGCAAGTATAATTCAGGTTAGATTCATGACCCCTTTGAAGACAGTTCCTTGACTGGCATTGTTTGGTTTGATTGGACCTCTTGGGAGGAAGGTTTCTTGAAGGCTTTTTTGAAGGTCGGGAATTTGCTGTGGAACTGTAACCAGATGAAGTCTCCTTCTTCCTTCCCAACTCTGGTATAAAAGACATATGTGTCCTCTCTACTGCTTCCTGGTAGAATTCAGCAGGCAAAAAACTTCATTTCTCCACGACCAGAAGTGTCCTAATGTGGATGACAGTACTTTAAATAAAAATACCCAGCCTGATATATTTAGTATCATGGGAGAAAAATAAAGTCCTGGCAAAGCTATGAGGGTTTATTTTCTGTAGCAGAATTCAGTGAACAATAGTTTAGCTGGTTTGTGATTTTGTCAGTTGCTTTGACAGAAATATAAGTAATGCTTTTGAGGAAAGTGTGTCTTTTCTAGATGGTTTCAAATTGAACCTATGGGTTCTGATCATCGTGTGACAGTACCTGTAAGATTTGATGCTTATAGATGCACATATGTGTGCAAACATACCTGTCCCTCTGATCCTGCTCACTGAGAGTCAGTGACGCCTACAGCAATTAGTGCTGAAATTCTAAATTTTAAGGCCCAAAGGGATATTACTTTATGTGCTCTTGACATCTCTGTAATACAGATCCAACTGTAATTTCTTCATTAAGACCTCAAAATTGGCTCACTGACACAGCCCTGTGGTTTTTAAATTTAGGTACTGTGCTTGCAAGGGTGTTAAGCCTGCTAAAAGCTGAAGTTGCTTCAATTACTGTTAGTATATTTTTTTTCTTTGCTTTGTATTAGAAGAGAGATTGCTTGAATTCTTCTCTTATTAGGTTGCCAGCAGGAAAACCAGAAGGCTGCTAGATAAAAGCAAAACTTTCCATGTGACGTGCGGTGTTACAATATGCATCTTTTCAGGTGAGATCTTACTGTGCTGAGCAGCAGCTTGTTTGGGAAGCCCATCGAAGCAGTGCTTTGGTTTTTCTTGTACGGTACATTTGGGGGTAGTCTTGCTCTGTGCTTCCCCTGCCTTAAATTGTGAACGCTTTCTCAGATGTGTGTGGGTTTTGGTTTATTTTTTCTTTTCCGAGCCTTTCCTTCACATTCCAGTTTCTAAAAGGGCAGGTATGTGAGATCAGATCAAAGTCTGCCATTAAGACGGACCCTCGGTTGTGCCTGAGGAATTTCAGTGAAAACGGAGGATGCTACAGGCTTATCTACAGAAGAGGGAGCAGTGGAGGCAAATACCATTTCACTGAAGAAGTGTCCTTTGGACGCTGTTGAATGTTGTCTCCCAGCTGAAGCATTGCAGTACAGAAATGATTTCCGTAGTGTTAAAAAACTTAAAATACATACAGCTTTCTTCCATGAATATCTATAAGTTGATTTACTGCAGAAAAACAGTTTCCTAGTCCCTGATGCACCTCATGTAGGTGACGTGGCTTGGCATCTGGATAGCCACTTTTATTTACCTCAGTGGAACACCTACCTCCTGTTTATGGATCTCAGCTTTACCCTGGGTTTTTTCTGTGGTTTTTTTTTTTAGTCTTACATGTTGCTGCTCATCTGGTGAACGCTCTTAACTTCTCTGAGAACTACAACGAAGACTTCCTGTCACTAAATGCAGCAAATTATCGTGGTGAGGTGAGCCAGCTGTCCTTTTATATTTTGTTTTTAAGTATATAATTTCAATATATTCGTGTATCCAATTCCTTTGCGTGATCCATCCTGTGATCTATACAGTGCTGCTGATTTTGGGCATTGAAAAGTCACCATCGTGTGGATTGATGTGGATTTTCTTTCTTTCTCTGAACAAAGCATATACTAAGTACTTTGTTTAAGCCAGCAGGATTCAGACCTATTGGGTTGTGAGGTGGAGAATGCTGCTGTCAAATCCTTCCACTTCATGCCCTGTTCTGCTTCTCTACAACATGCTTTAACTTTTGGTCAGCCCTGAACTGGTCAGTCAGTTGGACTAGATCATCACTGTAGGTCCCTTCAACTGAAATAGTCTCTTCTATTCTTCCGCATCTCTGTGTTCCTTGGGCGGGCCCGACTGAGATACTTCTGCTGCTGTTTTGCAAAAATACGTTCTGCATTTGAAATATTTAGAGTTTAGTGCTATGTGACATATACTGGGGATTTGAGGATAGTGAAATTAGAGACTTTGCGTTTTTAAACTGCAGTAGGAACTGCAGTATACATGTTAAGAGTGGAATTGGTTATCTGCATGAACTGGGCTGGAAGCTGATTGCTGCTTAGGAAATACTTTGTTTGCATGACTTCTCTGGCTGTGGTGCAGATCTCTTGAAGGCGTCCCACAGTCCTAGTTCTTCCTCCAGGTGCTTGTTTGTGCATTTGGTGTGGGAGAGATGTTTGATCATAGGAGTAAGACCAGAGTCCAGGACTCTTTCTTCTTTGGGTTACAGTCAAGTTCTCTTGTTTACATTCATGCTAGTCTGAAGTCTGCATTTCTTTTCTACCAGCTTCATTAGGAAAGATTTAGAATGACCCTATCCCAGCTGCATCCTTTCCTGGAAAAGTAGAGCTTGAGTCAGCCCAGGCTCATAAGGACCAACAACCAAGGTCTTCCACTCCCTGGGTAAATGATCTAATCACTGAGCTATTCTATGGCAGACAGACATGCCAACACCAACTATTGTGCTGAGGTTCTGGATTGAACTCAAGTGTCTGCATGTGTTAGGAGTGGCCTAATAGACTTAGTCCCATCAGGAACGTTAACAGGAGTTTGCCTCGGGCGAGAGCGTGCCACGGTGTGCATGGCAGCCTGTACTAAGCAGCCTTAGATATTTTGCAATAGAAAATGGAGATAGTAACAAGTTTTTAGTAACTCTAGGATCAGAATCTCATGGATTTTAGGTACTCTAGTAGATCTTGAACCTTTGTGCTTGAATTCCACTTAAACCTGTTTTTTTAACTGTGGTAGACAGTCTGGATGCTACTGTCGTCTTCTGTACATGGGTGCGCACATTTGGATGCAGACATGGTCAGGGAGAGGGACGCTTCCTTTTTCCTGACCTGTATGCAATCGGCTCACCTCCCCTCACCTCACTGCCTTTTACTACAAGTTGAAATAAAAAGATGTTTTTCTCCGCAGTGAAAATAAAACCTCACAAGACGTAGGACTCAGGGGAACTGAGGCAGTTTCCTGTGAGGTTGACATATCCTCACATCCTTTCACATGTGGTGAAGGACACAGGAACATCTGGCCTTTTGTATTATCAACTCCTTTGTGTTCAGTCCTGCTTCACTGGAGTCCACTGCAAATCTCTTGGTGATGTAACTGGCAGTAAAACGCTCGCTGCTTGTCTTTTCATTTAAATTCAAAATCTCCCTCTCTTCTGCTCCCCTTTGTCCTCCCTAAGCTATGAGGTAACTGAGTAACGTTAAGCTTTCGAAAAATAATTAGCTGTGAAATTATCTGGATCCCAATTTTCAATAACAGATCAGAACTGTCTTCACTGGGGAAAGGCGCAGGCTGGAGCTCAGTTTGTGTTGAATTACAGTCAGTGTAAACTGCTACCAAATACCATTCCTGCCTCCAGATTTAGGGACTGCCTATGCCACTGAGCGCGTGAGCTTTGAGCTACTTATTATTATTACATTATTAATATGGATATAAAATCATATATGTTGGTTATTTATTTTTTTGCCTGCCTGTTTTTCAGGACCCAAGGAAACTGCTTTTTGCAACTGGTAAGTCTGCTGCAAAACTGAACGAGAAAGCTGGCTGCCTCTCATCATCACTCTCCAGACAAAACACTCTGATCCTGTGTTTGCGTGCTCCATTTGTCGTATCTCAGCTAGGCTGAGATGTGTTATTTGTGTTAATGTAACCTGGGTTTGCTTATCCAGTAGTCAGGAGGGAGAAGTTACATAAGCCCTGTAGTAGGATGAGCAGCATCTTCAAAGCTGTTGCTGTACAGATGAGTCAGTGGAAAATCATCAGTTTCAAACAGAGATTCTGCATAATATTAAAACCAAATTCCTAAATGATCCAATTTCTACAAAAAGAAACACAACAAAAAGCGTTCTCCTTGCTTCAGCTGGTTTATTTAAGGGTTGGTTTGATTTCAGAGCGATCTAAACTGTTACATGGGAATCGGGCTTCAGCACTCATAAAGAATATATAAGTAAAGACATTTTTGGTGCAGGAATTTAGGATGGAGCAGTGTTTGGGTATGGAAGGGTAAGCACAAGCCCAAGCCATAGTGCTTCACGAGCGGGTAAAGGTCCTTTCTGATATCAGCTCTTGTTCACCTTTAATTAAGATCAAATGCAAAAATCCCAACTTGTTAGCATTTAGGGCAAGGTCTAAAGGAATCTGGACAGCAATAAATGGGGTTCTCGACCTGCCAATTCCAATATGTTTACTAGAATTAGCAGTCTGTGGGAAAGGGCTTTCCAATACTCTTAAGGGAGGTTTAGATCAGTTGAGAGTTGAGAAAATGAGAAAGTGAAATAACAGAAATTGAGATACGAGTTAACTGCAAACTGGAAGTAGATTGGGTAACTGGTGCTGTTAGTGAATCAGTGGTGGAGGCCTGAAAGTAGGTAGCTGGTAGAGGAGAGAGTTAAAGATGAAAAGGGAGAATCAGAACAAGCAGCTAAGGGTTATATTCAATATCTTGGATGAAGGAGAAGGACTTTGGGTGGAGAACCTGTGCAGAAGCCCCATTAAATATTGTCCCAACTTCTGGGGACACCTTGAGACCACTCTAGTTGAGAGAGGACCCGCAAGATGGAACTCCTTTTACCCTCTGACAGCCAGGAAAATATTGCATTTTCAAAAGTTGGAGCACACTGTTGCAAAAAGCAGTGATTGTAAGTCATCTTAAATATAAAACTGCTCAGATCACTCCCCATCCTTGTGACTGGTAACTAACAATTACTTGTGCTGAAGGAGTGCCCAGACAGGGACTGAGATTTTGCTGCACTGGGAGATGTACAAATATGCAAAAAAAAGTTGCTTCTCAAATGGTTCAGAACTAGATTTATTGGCTGATTTTTTAATTTTTTTTTTTTTTAACACAATGAAGAGAAGGAATAAGGAGTTTGAAGGATTTATAGTGTGATGGTTTTTCATATCAGTCTAGGAGAGAAGTTGCTTGTATAGAGGTGTGAGGCTAACTGCAGGAGGAACAAATAAGTATTCAAGATTATAGTTAATGGAGGGAAAGAGAGAGGGAGAAAGGGAAACACTAAAATTGTGCTCAAGAATTGGGGCAAGGTTGTGAGTGATTTCATGTTTGCAGTTTGATGGAGAAGAGAATTTAAGAACTGGATGTAAGAGGTGATCTGTGTCTTGAGTGACAATGTAGGAAGCTGGATCAAGTGCTGTACTGCAATTGGATTGGAAGTATTTGTGTCAGAGAGGAGATTGATTGCACACTACGTATCAAATTAGATTAAGAAAAGAGGCAACAGAAGGAATGCACACTTTTTTTTATTGCAGCTGCTTTTAATTGTGACCTTTCCATGAAGGGGTGAAATTATATTTCTTACATAGTCCGTGACAAAGCTTCCATTGATTGTAGGACCAGGATTTTTCCAAATCACTCCTTAGTTTTATAAACTGTAGGAATGTATCAGATTTTGAGTATCAAATATTTTAACAATCAGATATTGAAGTTTATAAAAAGATAAGGTTTGGAATTGTCTCTTTATTGCTAAAAGGTCTAAAATCACAATCAATTATTTAAATATTAGCTCATTCTTATTAGACTGTGGTCCTGTAAAAGATCCTGGACCACTAAATCGGTGGCTTTGCCATTTATGTCCACGAAAGCTGCTTGAGGTGGCTATATTCTGACGCTGAACCAGCATTTATTTAGCTTTGTGCTTGGTGATTGGCCTGGCTGGCTTTGTTTAAACCCAAACCCCTGGCTGCTAGGGTGACCAGAGACCATGCTTAGACACTATCATTCTTCGAGAAGTAAGAAGTTCTGATGTGATGCTTCATGGATTTTAGGTTCTTAATAATTCAGATTCTTAATTCCTCAGATAGCAATTTTGAAGATAAGGTGCTCAGAAGTGGCAACTTTGGTTGGGATTTTTCTAATCTGACTTTAGGCTGATGGCTTTCTGTACTTTATGAGCAGAATTCAACTATAGGATGAGACGAATCATGCCATAGAAATACTTGTTTCTCTCCTTTGACTTAAAGAGCCAAGGACAGAGTAGTTCTGATTCAAGTCTGCATTTGAACAGATGAGTCCAATCCTTAATGTTTTTAACCTTTCCTTCTCAAATGCTGGCTGTAGATCACTCTCACAGACCTTGTTCTACGGGCAACAATTTCAAGCATGATACAATGCCATGGAGAGTAATTTCGGGCTCTTTCTCATTCCAGGATGAAATGGGTTGGCAAACAATTGTAGTGACAGCTTGCATAGAAATTGATTTGCTTGAAATTCTGTCCCTGACCAGGTTTTTAATTGTTGTGTTCAACAGAGTTTAGGGTTCAAAATAAAAAAGAGATATAGAAACTTGTACTTTCAGTCTTAAAAAAATAAATAGGATTTGTTCTTGGTTACCTGCTTAGAGACAAATCTCATGAGCAAATGGTTACAGGAGCAAAGACTGATAGGAAATTAGTGATACATGGTGTAATGCAAGGAAAAGGGCAGTTTTCTCTGGGAAGGTGGGAAATAACAGCAGTTTTGCTTTCCTATCTGGTCTGATACATGGATTGTCTCCAACAGATAAATACATTCAAGAGTTTGATTGAATCATGATTTATATATCTAGTAACTTCCACTCTTAAAAGGTCATAGGAGATAGGTATACCTCTTCACAGCTCAAATGCAAGTTATCTTACGTCTGTTTTAGTTCCAGGTCTAACTGGAGTCATCATGGTGTTAGTATTATTCCTAATGTGTACAGCTTCTACATATGCCATCAGGTAAGACATAATCTGATCATTATGCTGAAAAATGCCATTTGAGTAACCATATTCTCATACTGATTAGAGGGATTGAAGAGTAAATGCAATATGAGGCAAGAAGTATTTAAAGAAGTGTTAAATGTCAGTTTTCTTGCCTTTTTTTTTACTAGCTTGCAGGTAAAATAACACATTGAATTACAATTAATTAAATTGCCTTCAGAGGACATTGTGGTTTGAGGAATGTGCTCAGTTAAAAATCTAGACCTTTAAAAAATTCAAATAATTCTTTTTTCTTCCTGTTTCTACAGAGAGGCAGTGAACAAAGCATATGGAAAGTTCTGTCCAATGCATAAATTAAGTCAACTGGAAGTAAAATAAGATGATATCTTTATCTTAATTATTTTCACCAATTAATTGTAACAACAAACTGTAAAAAATAATAAAAAAAAAAGGCAAGAAAAAAAACCAGCAATGAAGCAAACTGAAACAGAATTGTGCTACTTAAATAGAATGTTGTTTTTTTTTTAAAACTGTGCTTCTGGTTGTCAGATATATAGTTTTTAATGTCAATTATACCTTCAAAACAGTAGTGCAACATTGGCTCAGAGTAAATGCTGGGATTTCTAAAGGTTCAGTCTTCCAATGTGTTTACATTCTACATCGACATTATTGAACACCCATGATAGTACATTTAAGTGACCAGTACCTTGGAGGATCTAGCCCAACATTGTAGCCTTTTTAAGCCTTGGATTCTGCAGTTGAAGCATATTTAAAAAAAGACCCTTAATTTTTATAGCAGTCTCTGGTGAATTCAAAGACCGATTATGTAAATACATCATCTCAATTCAGCAGGCACTGGAGGATATTTTAATTCCATATCTTCAAACTTTAATGGTGCTCCACTGATGTGAGCTAGATACGTGGTTTTGAACTTGGTTGAACTAATTTGTCTTTCCCGAGTAGCAATGTTATCAGGTGCTGATTCAAGAAAGTAGTTCAGCAAATACTTGTGCGCTTTTTGTAGACAAAGATAATACAGGGTTGAGACCTTTGTGAGGCACTGTAGGCTACCGAAGTACAAGATAAGACTGCTGCGCAAGATGTAATGTGCAGCCGTGTCTGACATAGCCCACACAGATGGCTCTACTTGCAAAAGAAAGCCAGTTTTGGGAAGATCGAAAAATGAAACAATTACTTCATTCTGCAGCACTGAGCCAGGACTAAGTCCTGTTTTCTCTAAGGACATGATACTTTAGAAAAAAAGAACAGCATTTATTAATGATTGGGAAACTTAGGAAAATATATGTAGTTGCACACATATTCTTGGAAATAATAAATTTGCAGTTCTTGCAAGAAAGTTTTCCATTTTTCCAAGTTACATGCTTGTTATTTCCTTCTTCAATTACTGTAAGTGCAAGTGCTTTCCCATCTTTCTGCCATCTAGCCAGCAAAATAGAAACCTTTAAGAGATCATCTGCATCTCCTGTTACTCTGGCAATAATTCTTACTTAGAAATTTTGTCTTGGCTTTTCTGTCAGGCATATGGCTCAAGTTTGTCTTTACGGTCTGCTTTCCTTAAGGAAACGAGCTTCCATGTGCACCTTGGTCTCTTTTCGATCTCTTTCCCTGTGGATTCTCATGTGCCTTATGATGGCCAAGCTCATGCTATAGTCTTAGGAAAATGTATTGTACATGTTCACTGCCTATAATAAGCTGGGCTTTTAAAAAAGTATTTCAGACTATTATACTCTCTTGGATTTCAGCCCTAATCCACTCTTGCACACTGACCTGCTTAGTCATGTCTTCTGTCGTATGTTCTTCCTGAAATTTTTCTGTGCATGATTATCTTGCTATTTTCTTGCCTTTGCTTGTTCAGTAAGCGGTGTGAATAAGTATTAGGAGGATTCAATTAGCTGCTAATATTTTAAAGGGGGAAAGTGAGAATTTGAAAAATGTCCTAAATTTTTGCTGTGTCATATCTGAAAATTAGACCAACATTTTTTGTTCAGTAACTGTTTGTTGGAAGGGCTATAAAATTATTAGAAAATACAATAAATCCTGTGAATAAATGCTGACATTTCTGCTAACTTTCAAATGAATGTTCAAGATGATTTCCATTGAACACAATTAATAGCAACTTTGGAAATCGTGTATTTAAAGGAACATTAAAATATAAGCTGCTCCAATGCCATCTCTTTTTGTAACCAAATGTTGCAGTCTTCAGTTGTATTTTTTAACTACCACACATCTTCCTTTTCACAACTAGCTTTAACAGGGTTAAAAATATTTTTCAAAAACTGTGCTGCTTACTGTGTCCCTCTAAAGCATGGCAATTTCCCCCTTATGTTTCTCAGTAAATTAACTCTTGCAGGTCTTCATCTGCAAAATTCTGAAGCACATTAACCAAAATTAAATTTTGAACTTGATCTCAAATTTTCAGGACTTTGAGTTCCTAAGAAATTCTGTGAATAATGTCTATTCTAAGCCCTAAGAAGGTAAAGAAAGTAATAAATGTTCTGAAGAGCTATAAAAAAATTATATGTAAGAGTAGGGGGATTGAGTGTATTAGAATATGTATCTGTAGCAGACAGTTGAAGAAGGATACAAGTAAGAAATAAATAGTTATTAAAATGTTGGAACATATGCTTTGTGATAAGAGGTTCAAGGATCTCCGTACCTTTAGTTTAAGGAGGTGAAGTTGAGAGGAGTTGATTACCCTTAGGGGAACTTGATACACGTGAGGAAACAGGATTTCATAGTAGAGGTATCTGCAGGAATGCTGAAAGAAGAATAGAATGCTCAAGTAGCTGGAAGCTGACATTTAGATATGTTCAGACAAGAAGTGTACAGTGATTTTACCAGTAATAATGATTAGCTTTTGAAAACAACATGTCAGAAGCTGGGATTGACTTTCCATCACTGAAATTTTGCAAAATTGGTGCATTCTGAAAAAAAGTGTTCAAGATCCAATACAGATTAACTCAGTGGGCAGCTTTTGGTATTACAGTAAGATAACCAAATTAAACCAGAGCTCTGAGAACTGTTTTGTGTCTAGGGGTAAATGTTATTCTCTTTGTGCCTTCTCATTGTGCTTCCACTCACCGCATCATCATCCTTCATGTTCATCTTACTGCTGTTCACTCCCACGACTCCTTGCAGATACTGCTGAGTGACTGCATGGAAATGCCGACCAGGGTGTGGGCAGTCAGAAATGGTTTGGGCAGCCTCAGGGAGGAAAAAGTGTGAGCATGGTGCTGACTGAGGGAAGGATGGCAGGACGAAGCGGGGGTTTCAGAGCCCCTTGCTGTAGCTGGGTTCCTTAGAACCACCCCTTGCTTGAGTTTTGTTTTGGTGGCCCTCAGAATATCAAAATTATTTTTCTGTCTTAAGAAAGGAAACAACCAAGTCCTGTATTGACAGAAACAAATGCAGTGTATGTTTCAGATGTATGGAAGCAAGGGTAGTTAGCTGTTTATATAAAAGGCCGTAGGAGGGGAAAAAATTCTGAAAATGTTGCTATGTCAGAGGAGTAGCTTCTTAAACAACATTGTCAGAGTTAAGGTTGTTTTTTCTTTAATAGTTGTTTTGGCTTATGAATGGGGGTAGGTTTTTTGGTTTTGGAAGTGACTCTCCTACCATGCTGCGTAGTGTGAGAGGTGTGTTTGTGTGCTGTGATGTAGAGTATTTTCATAACTGTTTGGTTGTTGTTGGTTTTTGGTGACTATTTTACTCAAGAAAAAGCAAACAGGTTTAACAGAAAACAGTTCCAGATGAGTATTTTCTTTGGTCTTGGTTCTTTTTATGTTACCTAACAAATTACTGATGAAAGGAAATCCTCACAGTGGTAATGTTCTTGTTCATCCCAAGACCATAGAGCCCCACCGTAGGTGGCCTCCTACCCTGAAAATTCTCCTGCCTGTCTTGTTGCCTCCTTGCTCTAGTTCCGTTTCCTCCTGTGTCTCCTTCCACTCCATACCCTCACAAATTTCTCTTACGTTTCTCACCAGCCCTTCTGCAGCTGTCTACACTACCTGTTTGTGTGTTGTATCACTAGTGACACAGTAAACACCACAGCCCTGTATTGAGCCAGGGAGAACTCAAGGAAGCACTTGCTGTAGAGTGATTGAGTCTGAGCCTGGAGACTGAACAACTATTCTAGCTATGAGGATCTGATAGGGACTAAGTAGGATCTATGAAAGCAGTGAAGTCTCCTAATTTAGGAAGAATTCTTCACCAGGCTCTGTCTGTACTTCTATTCTTTCATCTATCTCTTTCCACTTTTTGTTTCTGTGCCAATCACCCTTTCTTCTCAACGCTTAATTGCTTGCAAGTACAATGTGCCTGTAGGAATACATACTGGGCTTTGACTATCCTACGTGACTACGTGGTGTCTAATGATGTCCTGTGTGCACAGATCTGCTTTTAATTAGCAGTGATTCCATCTGAGTGAAACGGCATTTAACCATGGTTTATTCTTTTCAGGGTTTCAAACTATGACATCTTCTGGTATACACACAACCTTTTCTTTGTCTTCTATATGCTGCTGATGCTGCATGTTTCTGGGTAAGTAAATGGAACATAGTGTCCCTTTTCATAAGGCACAACCAGAAAGAGCATTACCAGAAAGGCGATTACTGCCTTTTTTGAGCTTGCTTGTGCACAGTGGGCTGACGTCTTGACAAGATGCAATGCTCATCAGTTTTTCAACAGGTTATTATTTAAATAATGTTCAGACTGTAGGTTGGAGTTACTACAACCTCTGTGTTACTACAGCCAGCTAGCACAGACTTCTTCACTTTTAAGTGTATTCCTTGTCTATTTTACCAGTTTCTAGTGGAACATCAGGAAAGCAGTACTGTTTCTTTTCTGCCCCCTCTTACCTTCATGTGCCATGAAGCTGATGGTCAGGTCTGTATCTGGCACAAACAAGCCCAGATCTACCGCAAGGTGAAGCAGCTTCCACAAGTTGTGGGTATGAAAATCTGGTTCGTTAACGTCTCTGAAGTTTCCTTTGTGGTTGTAGATGCAGAGATTGGTATAGGGAAGGGAAGGTGTGTTTGAATGAGGTTTATTTCTCCATGTCATCAAACATGTACTGAAACATGGGGTGCTGGAGTGTCTGTGCAACACTGAGCAACGCTGCTTAAAGTAAACACTGAAAGGTAGTTAGGCCTAGCGGGATTGCAGTAGGAATACGTTGTTGAACAAAACAAACACAGCTTGAGATCTAGTGAGTTGAAATAATGAGTTCAAAACAATTGAAACTCCTGGACACAGTTCCAGTTCTCTGTGGTTTGGTGGTTTTGTTTGTTTGGGTTTTTTGTTTGTTTTTTTTTGTTTTCTCTTGTTGATAGCTGGGGAAGATGGATCTAACCTATTCTCCCCATCCTGAGGCAGGATGAATTTTTGTTAAATTATTCTTGACAGGTGTTCATCTAACTTGTTGAGAACATCTGGTGACTGAGATTCTCTAACCTCCCTAGGCAATCTGTTCCAGGGATTGCCTTCAGAGTGTTTTTCATGTCTGGTTTAATTCATTTCCTTCACTGTATTATCCTTTGCCTATTGTCTTCTGAACCATGTTGCCGCATCATGAAGGAAGAAGTCTAGTTGGAGAAGCTGGCAAACCAAGGCTGCAGGAATGCACCAAGCGTTAAACAGTCATCTCTTGTACACAGCCTCCTTAATATTGAGTTGGAAAGCCTTTCAGTGCAAATCTAAAGAAACTAAGTTTTAGTTAGAAGTGGGATAAGAATGAGTCATGGAGAGTGGGAGTCAGTTTAAGACGCCTAAATGTAGGTCCCTACATGTTTTTTAAGCATCTGTCTCCCATTATAGTCTACTGAGTTCTAATAAATATAATCAATGTAGCCTCCAGAGTGCTTCAGCTAACCTGCTGCTACGAAGATCTACATTCAGCTGAGCTGGATTGATTTCTGGGCTCCATTGGTGATACTAATTAGAAGATCTCTTCTGAGAATAAAGGAAGCTCAGACGCCCACACTTAGCTGCCCAAGTAACTCCTACGTAGCATGTCTTAGAGATTTGTAGACTTGTAGCCAGTTGCTCTACAGAGCAAAGCATTTTGTGTGGCTGGACTGGGCAGGCAGATTGGGTGAGGATTTACCTGTCTTGGGAGTCTCTCCTTTTGGATATTTCCACAGAATTCCTGAATTCTTGTTTTGTTCCAAACTGTTATTGGTATATTCTTATAGTATTGTCTTCTTAAGATTAGCCAAGCGTGTCTCACAGAATCACAGAATCTTAGAGGTTGGAAGGGACCTTGAAAGATCATCTAGTCCAACCCCCCTGCCAAGGCAGGACCTCCAAGAGCACATCAAACAGGAACGTGTCCAGTCGGGTTTTGAATGTCTCCAGAGAAGGAGACTCCACAACCTCTCTGGGCAGCCTGTTCCAGTGCTCTGTCACTCTCAGAGTAAAAAAGTTTTTCTCAGCAGTAAATAAAGTGCCATGATTCATCTGTCATATGTTACTGGTTTGTTCTTTCATCCCTACCCTAAAGCAGAGGAGAATCTTTCAGGGAATTATCTTGCTCTTGTACTTCTTGCAGTGTGACTTTCAAATATTTTAGTGGTTTAAGGCTCTCTGTCACTCTACATTAATTTATCTGGTTTTAAGCCACTAATAACAACAACAAAAAGTAGTTTATGTAAAAACAGAAGCTTGATGTTTCTAGTAGCAATATAAGGAGCCATAAAACATACAGAACATTTGGAGCCCGATCATCAGCTGATCCAAATCTGGTATTTACTGTGGAGTTAAGTGGGCTATGCTGGCTTCCAGGAGCTGAGAATACAAGTCACTAGAGTTATGCAAGGATTTATCTTCTGAAACCTGAAAATTCTTAAGATTCCACCCACACATTGACCTTTAGGAGACCCCTCAAGCAACTTACCTTGAGTTGAGCAGTGAAAGATTGATGAGAAGATAGGAGCAGTGTAGTTCCCTATAAAAACATTGAGAATCATTGACCTCTAGCTCAGCTGAAAACAGGCAGAAAGAGTTGGTGTTCTTCAGCCTGGAGAAGAGAAGGCTCCAAGATGGCTTTATAGTAGCCTTCCAGTACCTGAAGAGGCCTGCAGGAAAAATGGAGAGGGGCTGTTTACAAGGACATGGAGTGACAGGACAAGGGGTAATGGGTTTAAACTGAAAGAGGGCAGATTTAGATTAGATATAAGGAAGAAATTCTTTACTGAGAGATGGTGAGGCACTGGAAACGGTTGCCCAGAGAAGCTGTGGATGTCCCATCCCTAGACGTGTTGAAGGCCAGGTTGGATGGGGTTTTGGACAACCTGGTCTAGTGGGGGGTGTCTCTGCCCATGACAGGGAGTTGGAACAAGATGATCTTTGAGGTCCCTTCCAACCCTAACCATTCTATGGTTCTATGATCATCATAAATCAGTCAAGAAACAGTGATAGGTATTTTCCAACACTAGTCAGAAGTGAATGTTATCTCTAGTTAGGGGGTGGAAAATTGGGGCAGAGGTTGATGTATGCCCATGCAAATAGACTGCATGCTGTGCTGCGCAGCTGATAGGACAGTTTCATCTGACTTGGCCCTTTTTCTCTCCCATTTTTGTTTGGTAAAGGTGCCTGTCTCCTGCATCCACATACCAATTTTTATGTATTCAAGTGTCGTACCGAGTAAATACATGAGGATATGTCTTAGGCTCCTTAAGACTTGTGCAGAACTCAACCTTTCTGGGAACTGATCTTGGGTGTGTAAGACAACTGCCTTTCCCTGACAGCTTCAGAAATGGGAATCATTGCAGCTGCTGTTAACAGGCAGCTTTGTCATCCCAGTTTACCACTCAGCATGTTTGTAATAGTTTTAACAAACTAGAAATGACTGGAGGGGATGCTCATGTTTGCAGTTCAGCTATTCATGTCTCAAGGAAAACTTTGAATCCTCTTTTGGGATGTTCTGAGAACAGAGAAGCTGTGAGAGCAGCTGGCAGGCGTGCACACAAGGTTGATTGCAGAAATACTGCATGTGCTGTGACTTCCAGCTAAATCCGTGAGGCACCATAACATTTATGGAGCAGGGAACTAGCATAATGTGAGGGGTATCTGCCACTTCGCAAATATGTGATGACCAATAGTGATGCCAGATGCAAGTGATGGGCATGATTGGGCAATACGTACACGCAGAAGCATGGGTGTAGGCACATGGATGCTTCCCAGCTGATTCTCCCAGGGTCAACCATGGAGTTTAGAGTGCGTAGGTTTAACTTCCAAGCTGCACACTATGCCCTGGATCATGCAGGAAGCTTGTTACGGCTGCCAGGAGTGGATTTCAGTAGGGAAGGTTGCCCTTAGTCTGGAGGAATCCATTTAAGTTGGGAATAGTGCAGATATTCTACTTCTCTCTCTTGTGAATTACATTCCGTCACTGCTTCTGTGTGTACCTTAGGGACAGGAGGGGGGAAAGTATGTGGTTATGTTTTATCGCATACTTGAGATGGGCCTTCACCACGTGGCCTAGCACTGAGAGGGCACATCTCACCAGACATTGCGTCAGTGTGCCTTATTTCCCACCCAGCACCATCCTATGCAGCTGTCATTTAGCCCTTTGGGTTTTTAAAATATTCCTCCGTGTGGTTTTACTGTCATCAAATCCAGATTTGGAAGCAAGTAGTACTTCCAAGGAATTTTATTGCTAGTACTATTGGTTCTTCCCTGTTTTCAGTGATTCATTCATGTGTTGAGATATCCCAGAGTGCCTCAGGTTTCCTCTTCCTTCTTCATAGGTTCTAGCTGCAGCTGCAAAGTTCTCACTTCGTTTTGCTCTAAGTTTAACTTTAGCTTAAAAAACAAGCATGGACCCCACAAAATAAATTGCAAGAAGGGTTCATTGGCTATTGTGCAGGACTCTAGTTGTCCTTCTATCTGTTTGGCAAGATGGTATTCCAAGGAGCGAATTACACCGTTGTGTGCAAACCTGATAAACGTGAAGTAGTGGGAACATTCCTGCAGTTTATGATTTCACAACTTTGGCCACTTCTGCTGCAGACTGCCTTAAAAAACAGGGCTTGCTGACTTTAGGGAGGATGAGTGAAAATAGCCTGGGTGTGATTGAACTGGAAATGTGATTATTTAGGTTTTTTTTCAAGGATGCCACAGTATCTCCCCCTTTCAAGCAGTATTAAGCTTGAGGCTGTTCAGTGGGGGAGTGCCAAGTGAGCTGGAAAAGTTAAAACTTGTCTCTAGTGACAGGGGGCTCTATTGTTGCAAAGCATCGATCTCATGGAAGGTTCTGAAAGCAAATGGAATAGAAATCCTTACAGAAGATGAGCCTTGTGACTCTTTTCTAAAACCTCTCCAAATTAAGCTCAGTAGCTCGGTTTTGCCTGTTACTCCAGTGTCTTTGCTGTTTTTATTTTTCTGTAGGGGAGTGCTCAAATACCAGACCAACTTAGAGGAACACCCTCCTGGTTGCTTTAATCCGAACAAAACACTCCGACAGAATATGACGGTGCCAAAGGCTTTTGAAGAGACGTTTCCTGACTATACTACTGAGCCTTTCCCAGAGGACTTATCAATACCAGAACCCTTTGTACAAAATAACTTTATGAGAATTTGTTCCGAGGAACCCAAGTTCCAGTCGCACTTCCCAGAGGTCTGTATGATCCGACGTTTCAGGTATTGCAAGCCATGCCAAGTCTTTCAGTCAGCCATAACCACTAATTATTGCTTTTCCAGACCAGATGTTTTAATAATGGAAAATATTATTAAAACCTTTTCAGGCATTCAAAGATTTGGTGGGGAAAAAAACAATCTGTATTAAACCTTGAACTGCATTACAGTGTGGTGCATAGAATAGGGTGGAAAAATGTCAAGAGATTGGCTATAATGTTCTTTTTTTGTACAACATGGTAAGAGATGTATTGGTCTTGCTATACATGTGACTTTAAATTATAGCGTAACACTTCAGATCAAACATTTATATAACATTTATATAACATATTCATAAGGTTCCTTTTGTAAGTATTGTGTGGCAGTAGTTAATGGAAATAATCAGACTCCATTTGTTCTCTTTTTTTACTATGCGAATGGAAGTCCTAATACTCATTTCTGGGTTTCAGTTGCTTGTGGTTTGGCTTTGTGTAGCCTGTTGTTTGCAGACAGGCTAGTTTTATATGTGGCATGGGTAAATGAGTATGATGGCAGTGGGGATAGAAAAGCCTTTTCTTTTTCTCTTTGCCTTTTGTTTCTTTATGTTTTGTAGCAGCAGCTTTTTCTTTATCCCAATTTTCTCTTTTCTTTTGAAAAAAGATGAGTTGGGCTGTATTGGCAAGTAGCCGGAGGAAGTTTGGGAATATGGAGTTCACAAGTCCAAGGCCCACCATTCAAGGTGGTCCCATAACAGACCTCACAGGAGTTTCTTGTTATAATTGTTTTCTATAGAACACATATGCCCCTTACTAGTTGCAGTGGGAACACATTTTACTATGGAACATGTAATCATAATAAGAAACAGTCAATTCTACGTCAAAGTCCTCCAACAAAATTCTTTTGGTTTTATATTTTGTTGTGGTAATAGTCCTGAATTACAAACATCAATGTATATCTGGCTCCATATGACCCATGGGATATCAAACAGTCTTTTTTGGGGCTTAAGATGTCTACTCTAGAGCCGTTTATGGGAAAAGAAGAGCTATGGAAAAAAAATGGCCACTCAGTGTTCTCCTGATAGCTTGTAACATTATTTTAGGACTTTTTTTTCGGGTTTGGGAGTGTTTTATGCACTCAGCAATACCAATTAAAAAAAAAAAAGCAAAAAAAAAAAAAGGCTTTTAGGTCTTGAGCTACTGAAGTTTTTAAGGCCTGAGGTGCTTGAGGAAATTAAATACTCTGCTAGTTGCAGGAGATGCTGATGTGTAACTTCAAAAATTGGGAAGGGAAGATGGATGAGGGCCGAGGGTGCTTCAGTGCCATGGCTTGAATTCCTGAGCAGATGTGGAATTAGTCGTAGTTAGTTCTGCCATAAGCTGTTAGTAATTGACTCTTAGGATGGGATTTAGCTGAGCAGCTGCAAATGTCTCCATCTGAGGTAGTCACCCAGAGCTCCCTGTATAATCAGTGCAGAGAAATGGGCATTTCCGTGGCATTATTTATCTCGCATGCACATCTTTTACAGGGACAAATGACTTGTGATGCAAAAGTGCCCATTTCTCTCCCTTGTGTATGATTTTATGCTAATTTAATATAAACATAAGTTCTATAGCACAGGAATTGCTTCTTTCCTATTTTTTTTTGCTCATACCTGAGATAATTAAAAGAAGGTAATAGTCAAATAATATTGCAAGCTAGAAAGTGTTTTTCCATAAAGGCTAACCAGTTTTAGATTACTCTGGTCTGCTAGATTTTAAAATAGTGTACATACTGCCATTCACTGCTGAAACCAGTTGCAATCTAACTACATAAAACCAGAGTAACATGGTTGCAAATGAGGACATTAGCATTTTGTTCCTGATGAGTTTTATGATTGAAATCATTTGTGCTTGTGATACCAGTTAGGCTGATTAAGGCTCCATAACGCACTTGGATTTCTGCATGTAGAGATGTGGCGGTTACTTGTGACCAAAATACTGTTCCGCGATAGATGTGAAATGAGGTCCTGCAAGCACTCAGGTAGCTTTGACATTAGAAAACATAAAATGAAAAGTCCTTGAGGTATTATGTTTTTGTTCTCCCATAGACCTGGTTTTGGATTTCTGGACCTCTGTGCCTGTACTGTGTGGAAAGGCTGTACCGCTACATCCGCAGCAATAAACCCGTCACCATAACGTCGGTGATAAGCCATCCCTCCAACGTCCTTGAAGTAAGGATGGTGAAGGATGACTTTAAAGCAAGGCCTGGTCAGGTGAGTTAATGCGCTCCTAAAAAAATCACTGCTGTGCGTGTGGCGTTGTCCACAGGGATGACTTTCACGTTGTACGTACTAACCCATCACTTTTCTATCACTTTATTTTCTCTGATTTTGTTTTAGTATGTTATTCTACACTGTCCAAGAGCATCCGCACTGGAAAGCCATCCATTCACCCTTACAATGGTAAGAAATAAGATTTTTTTTCTGTACTTCCCCTTTTATTTATATTTGGTAAGCAAATGGTCTTTATTGCCTTCAAGGTGAAAATTCCCTCCAGAAGAGCTTATGTTTCATTTATGAGGGTGCCAATGAATATGAAATGGGATGATTATGATGTATGACAGGACTCAATACAGATTTAGTTTTCTCCACTGTTGAGAAAATTATTATGGGAACTTTTTTCAAAGTCTTCCACAAGTGAAAAACAATAATAAAGAAATAAATAAAATCCACGTGATTGTGATCATTAGAATAGAATAGAATAGAATAGAATAGAATAGAATAGAATCATTAAGGTTGGAAGTGACCGCAAGGATCATCTAGTCCAACCATCCCCCCACCACCTATTACTCACTAAACCACGTCCCTAAGTACCA
>VWZZ01007643.1:609196-619880 GCA_013399095.1 Psophia crepitans | reverse complement strand
TCCCTTGATCATCTTCGTGGCTCTGTGCTGGACTCTCTCTAGCAGTTCCCTATCCTTCTTGAGCTGAGGGGCCCAGAACTGGATGCAATACTCCAGATGCGGCCTGACCTGTCTAAACCCCAGCAAAAGCAAGGCCACCTAGAGTCAGTAGCCCAGGACCATGTCTAGATGGCTTTTGAGTATCTCCATGGAGAGAGACTCCACAACCTCCCTGGGCAACCTGTGCCAGTGCTTGGTCACCATCACAGTAAAAAAGTGTTTCCTGATGTTCAGAGGAAGCATCTTGTGTTTCACTTTGTGCCTATTGCCTCTGGTCCTGGCACTGGGCACCACTGGAAAGAGTCTGGCTGCCTGTTCTTTGGGCCCTCCCTGCAGGTATTTATATACATTGATAAGGCCCCCTTACGCCTTCTCCAGGGTCTCTCCTTTCCTCATAGGAGAGATGCTCCAGATCCTTAAAGCTCTTTATGGCCCTTGGTTAGACTCTCCCTGATATGTCCATGTCTTTCTTGTAGGGAGGAGCCCAGAACTGGATGCAGTGCTCCAGGTGTGGCCTTACCTCACTGAGTAAAGGGGAGGCATGGCCTCCCTCAACCTGCTGGCAATGTCACTTGGATACTCTGAAGTTCAGCCACTCAGAGATCCCAATTTTCTTTCATGATCAATGTGGAAGCTACTATTTTTAACTTCATTTTTGAAGCATGCTTCCACTGTTGTTTTTTTTCTTCACTAGGATGACTTTGTATTCACTGATGTTACCTTTGTTATCCATTGGAAAGACTAGGAATGGTGGTGAAGGGTTGACTCAACACTGGTGTTCCTGCAAGTGACCTGCTGGCCAGTTCTAGGTAGTTCATAGTGGGCTACTAGTTTCATATTGTCTTCATCACTTCATTGTCTTTTGATTTCACTTTGACAAAATGATTTCTTTTTAACATGCTTGTTGCGCTTCTTTCACCGATTTCTATACACAACTGCACACAACCTTTTCTGTGCTGTGTAAAACAGTGAGTAACATTTTCAGTCCTGTACACCCTTTACTTACTTTTGATAGGATATTGTTGCATCATACAACTGAATCTGAGCAGAGACACAGTCAGCACCAAGATACTTTCATCTGTAGTGGGGAGAAATATTTTCTGTAAATAAATATTTTAGTTGAGGGTTTGTAAAGGCACAAATGATTTTTGTGTGTTTCCACTTGAGGGACTCCTGAGGAGATTTGTCTTTCAGACCAAATGCACCATATGGTCTGGAGATCAAACTATCCAAAGAAACATCAGAAATTTTTTTAGTGCTGTGCTTCCCAAGACTGACATTTCTTTACACTTCTGTGAAAGAAAGTGTGGAACTCATCTGCTGTGGAATACACTTTAAATGTCATTGTCTATAGCAATTTTTTATGACCTTGGAAAAGAAAACAAGTGTCAGCAATAGTTCAAATTTCTAGTGGAGAGGATGGTCTTTCGTTACAGTTCAAATATCCAAAACAGTGCTTCCACTTTCTTTAGTATACAAAGCCCCGACTTCTTACCAAAACTAAAAACCCCACCAAAACAAAACAAAACAAAACAAAAACACAAAAAAACACCCCCAAAAAAACATTCATGGAGATTCTTCCCTTATTTATTTATCTACATTTTGGAAAATGTTTTTTTCCTCTGACTTCATTATGAACAAGGAGAGCCTCAGACTTGCAGTTTATGGTAACAGAGGCTTTCTTTCCGTCTCCATCTTGCGCTTATTATTGAGTTCCCTCTCTTTCCAGACACTTAACCACACTACTGATTATTGCAGCAGCGTGAAACCATGGTCCTGACCATTTATGGCTGCTCACTTCCTTTTTTTGCTAATGAATGACTTCAGAAGTAGGTTCCTGTTTGGAATACATATTAATGTCCTACAAGAGAAGTCACCTTGAAGTCTATGTTTTTGGAATTTCTTGCATTGGCATGAAGTGATTGACAGTAAGCCTTGTGGAAATAGCCTTGTGTTTTGCAGATGTTAAGTGGTTCAGAGGATGTGCTGGGTCTTTTCATGTGGTCCCTGCTGAATCTGCTACAGAGTCAATTCAGGCCAGAAACTCTCACAAGCTGTAGTTTTGACAGCTTGACTACCAAAAGACTGGTGTCTACTCCCAGCACCTCATAAAGCTTGGTAACCTTGTTGTTTTACTAGCGTTGACTTGCTTGTGGCAAAAGAAGGTAGGAAACAATTACATCACTTCATATGGAACTTGGATTCTGACAGACCTTAAAATAAGAATAAGAGCAAGAAACAGATTGTTCTAAATTTGGAGATGGCTCAGATCTGGGCTTTGACAACTGCTCTGCAACAAACATCCACAATTGCAGGATCTAACAATTTGTTATCTCAGACTTGTGACAGTTTTGGTTGTCACTTGCTGCTGTCATGCCTGATTCCCCTTGGAACCGAAATCTATGTTGCACAAAGAGAGGAGATACTGTTCTGCCATTGCAGTGTGAATTCTGAGCTCGCCTAAACTGCTGGCTGAAGAGCTTTGCATTTAAAATCCTTCCTTCTGATGCATGGTACGAACTGTTAAAAACTTATTTTCAGTGGGTACCATTTCTAAGCTAGAAGTAACACCTCTGAGGAGAAAATGCAATTAGTCCCGATGGTACATGCAGTAGAGACCTGAGGTTTTCACCAAAGCTTCTTCACTGCTGCCTTTTACAGTGGTGGCTATGGAGGGAAGCCCAGCAGGTGCCATGGTGATTGAATTGAGTCAGTTTGCTGTATCCTCTCTGCTGAAGTTGAACTGCAGATGGAGAGGCTTCATTAAGTTTTTGGGGTTTTTTTTTATGACAACAACATAGATCTGCTGTTTGGAATAGTCATTTATATACATTTTTTTCAGCTAAAGTGCTGGTTCTCAAGAGATTGTCCTCTTATTTCTGACAATTCTATGTGCGTGTAATAAATTATCTTTTCAGGTATTTTGACACTTCACCATAACAGATATATGAAGTATTACTTTAGCACCCAAGACATGAGACATCAGAATTTTATGCATTATATGGAGATACTGAGACAACACGTCCTCCAGACTGGCTCTCTTGTGCGGAACAGACAAAGGGGAGCGCTTTTGGCTAATCCATGCTTCTGTACTATGAGGGTGAGAGGCTCTTCCAAGGGACATTCGGGACAGGAGCCAAACCTGAAATTCTCTGAATCACGTCATTGCATTGACTAGAGAAGGTGCTAGAGTTAGTCCCTGGGAATCCCTGCTCAGATGTTGTGGGTGCTGGAGAGGAGAGGGGGCTTTAGGAGTTTCTGGGAGCTGAATTCTGCACTCTGTAGTTCTTGTCTAGTGATTTCAGTGACCCGACCACAATTCCTTTCTTCATTGAAGTCACTCACGCAGATAATCCACGTTGAATTTCTCAGAGATTTGGGACATCATTTTGTTGGAAGCGATGAAACAATAAATCTTAGCCCATTAAACTCGGGCTCTTCAGGCAGAGAAAAAGCGTTGCCTGGTCTGTATAGGTCAACCTTCAATGACTGACTTTACGTAGAGATTTCTTTACTTTCTCCGTCATTCTTGCTGACCTAGCACCATCGGTAGGATGCCCCTCCTCTCCTCAGTTCCCCTTTAAGCATCTAGAATCCCTTTTGGAAACAATTAAAAAGCCACCTGCTATTAAGATAAAAGGCTTAATGGCGAGAAGTTAATCTATATTGTAAGAAGTTCACTCTCAATATAGAAAGTGTACCACCTGTTCTGCTCCTCTGAACAGTGCAGCCTTAAATATTGTGGATAAATGTCTTTGTACTTTACTCATATCTATAAAGCTGTCCAGGACCTCATTTGTTGTTCCAAGAGATACATATGTATCCTGAGCTTGATCTTGTCTTTTCAGGTTAATACCATTTTAGCACGGAAGTTGTGAATTCTTTTTTTTAATTAAGATGTGTATGTATTCCAAGGTACTCTTGTTGATACTCAGACAAAAGTAACTTGCATAAACTCCTGTTGAGCTTTCTCTGTCTCTATTTAAGATGTACTCTGCATACACACTGATTAGTAGTTTTAAGAGATAGAGCTAATGACATGGCATGGAAGTGGTACATAGAAAACAAAAAATAGAACCAAAACAAAGAACCCAAAGTAAAAATCCCAGCCTTCAGACTCCAGGACTTTGTGAAATATCTGCTTTATATTAGCATAAGTGACTGCTTCTTCAGATCCTCCAAAGAGTTTTGGCTCTTCATTCAATGTCTAGATCCTAGTTCTGGTAGCAGCTCAGCAGAAACTAACTACCTGCAAGAGTTAGTTTGAAACTTTCTTTGAAACTAGAAATATTCTACTGTGTTATGTGCTCTGACCTCCGTACTTAAGTGATGAATAACAAATTTGCTTTTAAATGCCATTGAAGCAGAATCTGGAAGAGTCTGGTAATGAAAAGCTCCATGAAGTTCTGCTCTTTTGCTGGCTCTCCATCTTTTTGCACATAGGGTTAATTTGAAGCAGGTCACATCTAGAGGATTTGTAGTGTGACATCTTTCCTTTCTTTCTTTCCTTCCACATACAGTTCTGTATGAATAAGAAAAGAATTCTCTGCTCGTATATGTGGATGGTCAACTCTTTGCTATGGCATTTATGGCCTGTAGCAAGTTCGGAGGGCAGTATGTGTGGTTTTTTTCAATAAGCTAATGCTGAGTTTTGAGAAAGGAAGAGAACAAGTTTTCGTATGCCGATACTCGGATCCACAGACAAAATCCCAATATATATTATTGAGGAAGAATATATTGTCTGATGAATATGCAAATTAAAATTCTGTAAAGTAATAATTACTGAACCCCAGGAAGAGAAACTTTTAAGTCTATTAATCATGTCAGAGTAGGTAGAAGAATTACCCGAAAGAGGCTTCTGGATGTACACGACAAATTGTAGTACTGCACGTACATGTCTCAAAGCTACTACTTATTTATACATTTTCTGTCTTGAAGGTTTTAGGTTTGGTAGTTGGTTTTGTAGATTGAGTCTTCCTTTTTATCTCTGCACCTCTATTGAAGTCCATTTGGTATTTGCATTTACGCATGGTGGGGTGACAAGCTGATGGCCCTGACCTGTACATTTACATTTTTGGCCTTGAGACTGTTCAATCAGCACATAATCATAGAATCATAGAATTGTTTTGGTTGGAAAAGATCTTTGAGATCGTCAAGTCTCCAACCATTAAATAGTAACGTGTTGAAATATTTTAATACATGAGTATGAACAATGTCACAAGTGACACATCTGCGTTTGTAAAAGAAAACCAGTGTTTTGTAGAGCCAAGGTTGTCTTTATTCTTGGATAAACCAGAGTTCATTTAAGACCAGTGAAGTTATTAACAGTTTAGCAGTGAAGTTTTAGCTCTGAGCTTCTTTTAAGCAAGAAATTTTGTACTGCGCAAGAAGCAAAGCTAGAGATGATGGAGAAACAGATGCCCTGACTGTAAGTTTGGGAAGTAAACTGTCCACAACAGACAAAGCCAAGGGGCCAAATTCGGAAATACTTAAAAAAAAATATTTAAAAGTTGTTGGAAGTTTGCCTGAGTAAAAAGCATGTAAGGACATCAAGAGCTAACTTCATACTGACAGATAAATACAATAAAAACAACATCTAACATGACGAAATTCTAATAAGATTTATTAAATACCTTGTGCAAATGGTTATGAAACTTGTCTTTATGAGATGATTTACTGAGCATTTAGGCAAATGCAGATATTGTGAAGTATCTTGCTGGCAAACTAAACAAATCCCTAGAGCTTGTCTGCTCTTCATAGAAGTAGCAAATCTAGCAGCTGTTTGACAGAGAAAGTAAAACAAAAATAGAATAGATTAATATTTCAGATGCCTTTAGTACTTCCTTAGACTTGTTTGTTTTGGTTTGTTTTTGGGCTTAATAATTTTGGGGTCTGTATAAAAACCCGAAGAAAACCTTCAGTTTCTTTTAAACTTACAAATCTGACTCTTTTGGATCAAGCGTATACAGGAATTGTTACATTCAAATTCACTAAATCCCGAGTCGTCCTTCAGCAGATACTTTAAACAGAAGGTGTCAGATCTCTCTCGTGAACAGTTGTTTGGGTTTTTTTTTCTGATATTATGAAAGTGAATTTGCAGTATATAACAAGCACCTACTGACTTTAAGAGCGAAGTGTGTTTTCTCCCATCAGAGGTAGTGCTTCGAGGTGAGCTGCTAGGTCAGGTTAGAGAAAGGTCTCGGAAGGGCAGAATGTCAAAATGGAAAACAAAAAACTCCAGCATAACTTTTAAGCATGAATCCAGTTAACATGTGGACAAAGTATTAGAGGAAACAAAGTGCCCTGTCTCCTGCTGTGCTAAAAGTAAGACCATCGGAATGGCTGGGATCTGTGCCTTAGCCTGGCAAATTACTGTGTGTGCTGCTAGGGTAGTTTGGAGGGACACAGCATTCTTCAAGATGTTGGTGATCCGCTTAGCAAACCTAATGACCCTTTGATGGTTCTTTCCATGAGCACCTCACACCACTGGGAGCCAGTTAGCAGGAGCCTGGACCATAGTTTTTTTTCTCGAGGATAATGAAGGTGGAGCCTTTTGTGCTATTCAGTTTCTTTGTTCACACATTTCTCAGCTCATCGCTGTGTTGCTTGGCAATGTGTCCACCTGCGTGTGGAGGACACCCTCGGAGAGGCATGGAGCACCTCTCCTACAAGGACAGACTGAGGGAGCTGGGGTTGTTCAGCCAGGAGAAGAGAAGGCTCCGGGGAGACCTAATTGCGTCCTATCAGTACCTGAAGGGTCCTACAGGAAAGCTGGAGAGGGGCTGTTTACAAGGGCAGGGAGTGACAGGACAAGGGGGAATGGGTTTAAAGTGAAAGAGGGAAGGTTTAGGTTAGATGTTAGAGGCAAATCCTTTACTGTGAGGGTGGTGAGGCACTGGAACAGGCTGCCCAGAGGAGCTGTGGAGGCCTCATCCCTGGAAGTGCCCAAGGCCAGGTTGGATGAGGCTTTGGGCAGTCTGGTCTAGTGGAGGGTGTCCCTACTCACGGCAGGGGGTTGGAACTAGATGGGCTTTGCGGTCCCTTCCAACCCAAACCGTTGTGTGATTCTATGACTTGGAGAGATAGCACTGGACATCAACATTACTCTGCTGCCTTTTACTCCTTCAGGGACAAAGCCTTGCATCCTGAGCATAAGGTTGTGGTTTGGTTTTGTTTTTTTTTTTCCTATGTAGCAACTTGAAATGCATAAATTTTATGGACGGAATGTTGTTAGGATTGAAACATTTTTACCGTGTTCTAGGGAGTTGGATTCGATGATCCGTATAAGTCCCTTCTAACTTGAGGTATTCTGTGATTCTACAAAATATAAAGTGTCTGGTGGGGATGAAAGGGTGGTCGGCAAGTTTTTGACCTTGGTTAAGCTGCAAAAACAAAGAAATGCTGACTCGTCTGTAGAATTGTATCTTTGTAGTGCATCCATAGCAGCAAAATTTTATGGGGTCGAGCTACTACAGAGTTATTAGAAAACAAATAATTTCATATTATTTATTCAACATTGTAGATATTTCATGCAACATCGTACGTATTTTACACTTACAACTGTTGCTCTGTTTACAATCTGGAGACATCTGTTACAGTGAAGATTGGTGTTTTCTTGTGGTGCAACAGTGAAATCAAGGGACAAACGCTCATAGATTGAGACACCAAAAAAAAAAAAAAAGATTGTTTTGAACACTGAGAGTAATTTAATAACTGAGACTGCAGGGACTGAAGTGGCACATGCCGAACTACAGACCCACAGGAATTAGTGGGTGTGGGTTTGTGGTTTATATTACAGAAGAAGTTAAGACCTCAGATGACCAGAATGATCCTTCTTGGCACCACAGCTGACCAGTGATGCATCCTGAGCATCCCAAAGTGTTATGGTGTGTTTTTTCCACTGGCTAGACTGCAGGTGTTTGGGCTTGTACATAAAGGAGTATAAGGGAATGGAAAGAGAAAGGGAAAAGAGTTCGGGATATGTTTCTGCAGCTGGGCTGCTTGCAAGGTGTCAGCTCTGCGGTGGGAGGGTTCTGGCTGAGGCAATGACTATTCAAGGCATGGTGGTCTCGTCTTGATCATCCAGACACCCTTGATACTTAAATCATGTTCCATGGTTAGGATTTCCGCACATTCAGAGATGTTATAATGTCTGCTGATGTCTGCCAGTTAAATTAGGATAACTGTAAGGCCAGGGCTCTAACAGGGAAAGCTTTTAGGCAAACTCTGATCTGTAGGGTAACACAAAACAGAAAAACAAACAGAGCCAGTTTCGAGAATCTCATAGCCTTTGGTGTCTAAAAGAGTAACTCCGCAGATCAACTGTTTTTCCTCTGAAATTTGCCTCTTATGGGATTCGTTAGTTAAAACAGGGGTAGCCCAGTGCAACAGAGTTCACCTCCTACGAGTCAGACTGCAGTCTGGCTACTATTTTTTGGCTACCTTTATATAGCATGGCTGTGTTTGTCATCACTCCTCTTCATTTTCTAATGTTGGGATGAATCATTTTAGGAATGTTTATATCAGCTCTGTATGAAACCAGACAAGCTACAGCTTACTGAGCGTCCGAGGTTCACATTTGCTTGTCAGTTAACAAAGCTGAAAACTTTTTTTTCTCTTTTTTTCTGCCCCCTCCCCTCCCCCGAGGGAAAATATGTTGGGTGTGTTTAGTTCTTCCCCCCCTCCCGATTCTGCCTCTTTGACAAACATGCTGTCTTTAATGTTTTCCTTGATCTGTGTAAGGGTTCCTCTGAGTCTGGAGCAAGGATGGGCTGATGAGCACGGTTCGTGGTGCAGCTGGTTCACCCGGCAGGCAGGCAGAGGTCTGGAAACAGAGCAGAGGCTCAGCAGAGTTTACTGCCAGGATATCTACAAATCCATATTAGGATCATACCGTGACTTTTTCCCCAAAGTGAAAGCTGCTTTTGAAGGTGTTTCCCTTTATTTAAACAAACCGCAATGAGCTTTTTAGTTCCCAAAATCAGGCTAAGATGAGGTTTTGCGTTGTTCTTCCGGCTGTGGCACAGATCTTCTTTGTAACTTTGGGCGCTATTCAGGCCACCTACTACAGCACCAAACTCAGAAGTTGGTGTTTACTGTGGTGCATCAGCTTGAGAGCAGTATCTCCACAGGAACTTGTAAGGAGCTTTATTTGCAGAGCCATATGGGGGTAGACAACTTGGGCATCCCTTTCATCTCCTTATTTTCTGGTAGTAGATATTCTGCAGCGTTATGCTGGTGTATGCATCAGCGCTCTGCGGCAGCGATGTAATCAACCTTTTTCTAAAGAGTCTTCACGATTCTTAAGGTAGAGATATATAGAAGAACTGGAAACTTTCAGGATTTAACTTTCTATTTTCTAGCTAGTTTGCTGCTGTCGACTCACTTCGAGATCTAAAAAGAGCGTTTTATGATATTTCAATAGAATTTAATACCATTAAAATTATTTCAATAGGGTTTGTCCTGTTTCTTGTTCCGGGCAGGATTCTTTACTGAGAGTAGATGCCAATGATGCTCAGTATTTGGGGCATTGTAAGTTGGAAACACAGATACTGATAACACCATTTCCATTTGTTATATGTTGTGCTCTCACATGCACAGGTATCTCCGCTGGTCGTTGCCTCCAGTAGATTTTTATACCAATATAAAGTGGATGTAAAGTATTACCGCTATGATCTAACAGTAATTAGTTCACTCACTTTGTGTTCATATAAAAGCGAGGCACAGAGGACAACTAAGAATCGTGCCCACAATGTAAAACTGATAAATAAAATACATTGAATATATGTATTAATCTAGTAGCGCATTAAACATTAATTAAACTATTGTGATTATTAAATACAATCATCTGTATTTTATCTCAGCATAGAGATAAATAGTAGAGCTACAGCTGCTGGTGAGTGTAATTAATTTGCTGGTTTATAAACATAAATTTCTCCAGGGATTGTTGCAAGTTCCCCAAGTGTTAATTTGCATTTTTATTTCAAGTTAGCTTGAAAAAAAAGAAAGGGAAAAATATATGGAAGGGTGGTTTTTTCATTAAGATACAGAATAATCAGTATTCTGTAAGTTTTATCTACATATAAAATACTATTGTCACTACTTTGAATGTGAAAATACATTAAAAAATAAAGATAAAAATAGGCACTGTAAACTTGCTTACATGTGATTAACAACTCAGAGGAAATCTACCAACTTTCCAATGCTAAGAAGGTAGTTTGGTTTCTCCGGGGGTGTAAATCTGCACAGGTCTATTAAATTTAACAGAATTCCTTTGGTTTTCAATTGTTTTTGGAGGATGGCCAAATGCTGGCAGATAACCTGGTTAGTGTAGATGTTCCTACCTGTAAAATCTTTCACTTTTTAAAGGTATAGATAGCTTGAGGTTAGAATAAGATTAACATATCTGCCACGGTTAATTTCTGTACCATAGCCTTTTAATCAAATGAGTGTGGAAACAGGATTCGTTTAACTCTTTAAAATTTGAAAATAACTACTGAAAAACTTACCGCTTGTGACCTTTTGTTTAACAGCGTCTAATGCCCTTTTCTCACTGCAAACTATTCAAGTTAGTGATTTGCCTGTTTGGAAAACATTGTTTATTTAAGGAAAAGGAACTAAGAGAAAGTTTTGGGTGGGGTTTTTT
>VWZZ01007643.1:575344-608905 GCA_013399095.1 Psophia crepitans | reverse complement strand
CCAGGGGAGGTTCAGGTTGGAGATAAGGAGAAATTTCTTCTCGGCAAGGATGGTCGGGCATCGGAACGGGTTGCCCAGGGAGGTGGTGGAGTCACCGTCCCTGGGAGTGTTTAAGGAAAGGTTGGATCTGGTACCTAAGGACATGGTTTAGTGGGTAATATAGGTGGGAGGGGATGGTTGGACTGGATGATCCTTGAGGTCTCTTCCAACCTTAATGATTCTATGATCTTTATGATTTTCTCTTGGGCAGCGTACTGGGCAATAAGATAAAAATAAGGGGCTGCATGCAGCTCTTGCCGAAGTAAATAGTCACCGCATTGTTTCTTAGAGCTCCCAGATTAAAAGGAGTAGGGGGAAATCCAAGTACTACTTGCCAAAACACATTTTAAAAACAGTTTTAATTGGTTTTGTTCACAGCTGCAGAGAGGCCATCACGCATTGCTGAGGCCACTTTGATATGCTTTTCTTTGACCAAGGCTCATGTGCTTATTCTTTTGATTTCCAAACCAAAAAGGTGCTTCAGCTGATGCTTGTCTTCATAGAATGTAAATAGATGTCAGTTTAAATGTGTGTATGAGCTGACTGTAATAAGGATCTTGAAGCAGTGTTTAGCTCTGCAGTGTTTTATAGATGAGATAATGGCAAATTAAAAGCAAAATAGGTGATCAGAGACCTAGATATGTAAAATGGGCAAGGGTATCATAATTTGTAAGATTTTTGACACTGTTTCTCATAAAATCCTCATAGAGAAATTGATGAAGTGTGGACTAGATGAATAGGCAGGGAAGTAGGTGGAAAACTGGTTGAATTCCTAGGCTGAAAGGATTGTGATCAGTAGCACAAACTCCAGCTGGAGACCGGTCAGTGGTGTACCTCAGGGGTCAATACTGGTTTGCAAATGATGCAAAGCTGGGAAGAGTGGTTGATACAGTTGGTGGTTGTGTTGCCATTTGAGGTACCTTGAGAGGCTGGCAAAATGGGCTGACAGTAACCTCAAGAAGTTCATGACAGGGAATTGCCAAATCCTGTTTCTGATGAGGAATAACACCAGGTACTAGTGCATGATGGGAATTGACTGGAAAGCAGCTCAGCAGAGAATGACCAGGGCATCCTGGTGGACACCAAGTAGGGCATTAGTCAGCAATGTGCCCTTGCAGCAGTGGCGGCCAACAACCTCCTGAGCTGTATTAGGCAGAGCATTGCCAGCAGGTTGAGGAAGGTGACCATTCTCTGCTCAGCACTGGTGAGATATAAGTGGAGCTTTGTGTCCAGTCCTGGGCTCCCCAATACAAGAAAGACAGGGACATGAGCATGTTGTCATGTTGGAGCATAAAGGGCCATGAATGTGATTAAGGAACTGGAGCATCTCTTATATGAGGAGAGCTTGAGAAAGCTGGAACTGATGGAAGAGTGAGGAAAAGAGAGCCAGACTCTTGTCAGTGGCACCCAGTGGCAGGACAACACAAACTGAAGGAGGTTCCATCTGAATGTAAGAAAAAGAATCACTTTTTCTATAAGGGTGGCACAGGTTTTGCAGAGAGGCTGAGTCTTCATCCTTGGAAACATTCAAAGTGCAACTGGACACTGTCCTGGGTCACCTGCTCTTCAGACCCTGCTTGAGCAGGAGGATTGAAGTAGCCATTCTCCAGAGGTGGTTTCTAGTCTCAGCTATCCTATGATGCTGTGATTTCATGAAGATGGTTAAATATATAAAAGGATATTTTCGTTGCACTTCATTACACATGCCCAGTGACCTGTTAAGAACATGGGAGTTTATCCACTTTCATGATTAAACCTCTGAAAAACTGTCTTTGAGTATTTTCTTAAGCTCCTGGAATATATTCCCTAACAGTCTGGAAAAAGCCACAATTTGGAGACTTAATAGCGTTTATGGAGATGAGAGAGGTAAAATAAATGTTCTGTGCACTAAAAACATAAATACAATTTTCAAAGTTAAAATTACAAGTCCATAAGAAAGTCTTAAGTTGGAAGAGGCCTCTGGAGATTGTCTGGTTCAGCCTTCTGGTGCAAGGACCACAGCTTAGGTTATCCAGGGGCCTGTGAAGCTGAATTAGCAAGAGAAATTGCACCATTTCTCTGACTGTGTATTCCGTGGTGAAGAATATTTTTCTTACATCCAGAAGAAATTTCCCCTGAAGCAACTTGTACTACTCATCTCTTGTCCTGTCACCATGCATGGTGGTGAAGAAAGCAACTTCATCTTCTTTATAGCTATTTTTTAGGAAGACAGTGATCTCCCTGAGCCTTCTCTTCTGTGTATTACACAATCAAATTCCTTTTTTGACCTCTCTTTGTATGTCAGGTACTCCAGTCCTCTCATCATCTTGGTGGTCCTTGGCTGGACCATCTCCAATCTTTCTCTCTCTTAAACTGGGGGAAATTCACTCTGTGTAGCCTAGGTGATGGGTATGTTTCTTTTGGTAAGATTTAACAGCACAAAAAGATTCTTTCCAGAACTCTCTGAGGAACTTTCATGCCCAGTTATAGATCAATATAGGCTTCCTAAAGTCTAAAGAGAAATAAATCTCTTTTTTTATTGGATAATTCTTCAAAGTAGTGCAGAGAGGAGTTAGTCACAAGGGTAATGTAAAGGATAACAGGTTTGAACTTATTCTGGCTGGAGACAAGTGGTATTTTTCCATTAACTTTAATGGAAGGAGGGAATGACAGACAATTTTATAGAAGATGTGCTGAACTGGGACTGTGTGTAGTTGGGCTGAGAAAATCACTCAACCTCCCGTTGACACAGAGAGCCTTGGGACAGCTCAGACAGAAAAATAAACTCTGCTAAAGCTTCTTACAGAAGCTGTCAGGAGAACAGATCTTTTTGCTGCCAGTGTGCAACTTTCTGGCTGAGAGGCTGCTTACCTACTTTTATATGGAGAATTGGCCTTGATATTTTTGTTGGAAGACATTGCAACTAGCCACAGCAAATGCTGGCCTCATTGTGTGAGGTTTGCCTGCGTCCCTACCTTGATGCCACTTGTTTGAAGGCTAAGACGTGCTGAAATAATTCTGACTCTAAGTTTCTGTACCACATTTTAATAGGAAAACTTGGAAGATGACAAGGAAGTAAATATGAGTCTGTCTAGTAATCAGTACTCTTAACAGTAATGCTCCTCCCCTGCAGGAAAATGGAATGGCTAGCCAGAACGTTGCATTACCTGTTATAGGTTTGCCAAGATATAGAGAATACTAAACTTTTATCTATGTCTGCTGCTAGGTAAGGAACTGATCCTCAGCCTTGAGGCCAGGGGTTTCCCACTCCACAACAGATTATCTTGGGAACGCTGATGGCAATGGTCCAGAGCAGAGCTGAGAAGTGTTCTCACAACTGTGGTGGATGATTATTTAGTGCTTGGATTCACAACCTGGGCCTCTTTTATTTGTAACATAGATGTGTTCCTTGAATTTGAGACCTCTCCTCAGAGTCCATATCTGTCTGTAACTGTAGAAAAAGAAAGACAGGAGTGTCATCTGTTGGGTGTTGGATTCATGATGGAGCTTGGATCAATCATTAACATTCTAAGAAAGGCGCCAAAACTCAGTAGTAATCTCTTCTATCAAAAATAAACTAATGGCGTGTGTTTATAGAAGAAGAGTGAAGAATCTTTTCTTGAGGAGTAGTTGCTTGTCCTGTTCATATGTGAAATCATCTGGAGTACCTGCAAAAGCTGATCGGACAGGGTATTTGAATTCTCCCTGTAGCTGGCAAGGAATGAAAATGAGGGTGCTCCTTAGACCTTTGACATGGCTTGGTTGGAGGTTTTTAGATACCATGGTATGGATAAGACTGTAAATAATATCATTCCTGTGTTGATAGTCACAAGTATGTAGCCCTGAGGTAAGGGTGTAGGTGCGGAGTGAGCGAATGGTGGCTGCAAAGTGATTTTTATGATGTGCCATGCAATCTGGTGTTTTTCATTTGCAAACTCTAAGCTCTTTGAAATGCAGAAAAATCTCAGTTTCCATTTAGAAGACAGCATCAATTGTGTGAGAATGATCAGCTTGAAAACATCTGCCCCGATATTTAAGAACCAAAAGTCTATTAAGTGCCTTGATAGGAGGAGTGATGGGGCAGTTCCTCATTTTGAATAAGTGTCAGTAGTAGCGGGAGAACTTCTGTACAGTCGTATCCATGGTATCATCGCTGAGTAATGCTCAGTAAGGTGGCCGTTCCAAACCACACTCCCACATAAGCCCGTCCCAAACTCCTCTGTGATCAGAAGAAAGGGTTAAGACTGAGTGGAGACCAGCCATGCTTGGCTTCCTGACCTGTACTGGTGCTAGATTTGCTTATTAAAGGGTATAGCTGCTGATATGGCTGCTCAGGAATGACCTATTTACACCAGGTTCTGTCTTACAACTGTACTTTGAATGCATTGTGTTATTTTCTTGTTACTCAGAAGGAGTCCTTAATATATTTAATATTTTTAGTGCCCTACAGATACCAAAGCAACGTTTGGGGTCCACTTTAAAGTAGTAGGAGACTGGACAGGTATGTAGAAAAACAATTCCTTTTCAGAGACAAGTACCTTTACTTGAACTGTTGTCCCTTTCCGCCTTCAGCATGATTGTACCTCGATTGTGGTGATCCTCACTAGAACACGCTTGTTTTCCCAAAGTTGTTTTTATTACATTCCTGCTTTATTCAGATCTGCATTTCTTCAAATAACATGTTTTTCCAACTGCTAACAGATCTTCTGATTGCAACGTAGTAAATTTCATTGTTCCTCCGTTTCTGCCTCTCTCACTTATTTTTCTGTACCCTGCTGCCCCCGCGCAGTGCTGTGCCTCTGTGTGCAGCAGGGTCTGCAGGAATGCTGAAATGTGCAGCTCCCAGATAAGCGGATTTTTATGCCGCAGTTTGGATGTCTGCCAGGTTAATTAACGCCTATGGTACACTGAGGTTACAGGTTGCTTTCATGTTCTTCCATGCTCTTCCATTGCTCTTTGAATGTCCTCCAGACCAGGGGTGTAAGCCCGGATTCCCTGCAGAGGAGAATGGTAATTTGCTGCTCCCTGTGACAGCTGTATACTCAAGTGACAGTTGTCATTATTCCTTGGCAGCTGACTTTCTTCTGTAGCACAGCATCTCCTTGTATGGAAGACAAATACACAGCACCATCTTGCTCATTTCTTATGAAGAAATGTTTTCCCTGTTAATTTGTATGGGCTCGTGGGGTTGTGGAACTGAGTCAAATGAGCTTGTTGCCCTAAAAAGGATTAAGCCAATTCAGGGAGAATAAGTCCATGAATATCTGTTGAACTTGGTCTGGCTGCATACTTGGCTGTGGAAGTGCTGAAACTTTAATAGGCGAAGATTGGGAGGGCAATGCCATGTGCACCTATGGTCCATAATCACCCTGACTTTATGTTCTTGCTTGAACAGAGTATGAGCCTAACTAGCTTCTGGTCTGCCCCAGTATGATGGCTCTTCTGTTGTTAAGCATCATTCCTACCTGGGAGAGGACACTAGGCTATTGAGACAAGTGGGGTGGAGACGTACTAGCTAAACGAGTTTTCCAAAAGACGTAGCATCTTTGAAGTCTTCTGATCGCCTCTGTGGCATGAATTGCTCTCTATTAGCATTTAAATGTTATTCTCCCCACTCAGTATCTATAGTCTCCACTGAGATTCAGGACACTGTCACATAACCGACACCGTTTGTTGTATTAGTTTTGCTAACGGAGATATCTCTCCCGGGATCGAATGTGCTGTTAAGAAGCAGGCGGTTTACCGAGCCCCTTATGCTGCATCGGTACCATGGAGCCCTGTTCTCCCTCAGTCCCTTAAGCCCTGTGACAATTAATGGTCTCTAATCTGCTGACTGTTTGAGGAAGGATTATTATATTTGCCATGTTCCTTATAATCTTTCTTAAGCGTGCTCTAATGGCTGCTTCTGCAGACAGGATATTGGGCTGGAGGAGTTTTTATGCGACATACTGTCACTTGAGCTCTTCTCGTGACCTATTCTCTCAGCCCTTATCCTATTTATTAAAATTCTCTTTTGTATCACATTTTCACATTCCTGACAGTTTATCCCTGACACTAAAGAGAGCTAACAATTTATTTCAGAGAACTCAATTACAAGCCTAAATGAAAAGGATGCAGGAAGAGCGCAGACAGGCTGTGAAATGCAGAGAAGAACCAGTTAGTGTGAGACATTTCTCCTCTCTCTGGCTTCAGCTTCTGCTGCCTGCACCTAGGAGATGTGGTGAAGGAACAATTTCCTGGCATTAGCTGTAAGGACTTGAGGGGGGATACACACTGCTGGCAGACCAATTCTGCAAGTTATATTTCGGGTCAAGTCTCTGACAATGAGTCTTGTGTTTTGAAAATCTAACAGAATAGCTTGTGGCATTAGTGACTTTGTTTTGTGCGTTGGGAAAGCAACTGCATGTCAAGAGAAAGGTAGATTGTCAACTTGTAATGAGAAGCTGCTGTTAATGAAAAGTCATTTATTGCCCATATCCCACTGCATGTCATTCCAGATATCCAGCAGAAGAAGCCACAAGATGCAGCTTCTGAAAAAGGCAGTCACTTCAGAAATAATTTTTTCATATAGGAGCAGATATTTCGTAGATTTTCAGGCAATACTGTTATTTTCTTCTTAAAGCTATGATTTCAATAATGAAAAACGTAGGACAGAAAAAGTAGGGAAGAGAGGAAGAAACCTCAGAAATGTTAGCTTTGAGACCTTTGCAAACCAGACAGTAATCCAGCCCCCTAAGTGATATATTTCTTCCTCTATTGAAATTAAATGGTGCTATCTGAGCTTAGAAGAGCTGAAAACCTGTCTGTCTCAGCAGCAGATTTGGATAAAGGCACAATATTCCCTCCCATTAGGTAGGCAGCAGCATCCTTTACATGAATTTCCTATACAAATCTGAGCTTTCATTTCTCATCTGTGGTATGGTGGTATTTGTAGCTGTACTGTGCTGAGCTTTCACATTCGTCATGGAAAGCAGAGATGTACAGATGCTGATATTGCTGTAACGTGCTCCCAGATGCCTGTGTAGCAGATCCTTTCACCTGAAATACTCCCCATGGCTCCCTCCGTAGGTCTCTGACCTGTTTATGTGTCTAGTTTACAACGAGACAAGCCAGGCCCCACACGTGCCTTTTTCTCTTCATTTGTTGTAAAGACAGTCTGCATATATACATCGCTACCTTAGAGGTAGGAAGTTAATTGGCAATTAGTTGTGATTTTTCCAATGTAAAGGTTCCTAACACGGCTTTTTGTGGTGGGTTGACCCAGGCTGGAGGGTGGGTGCCCCCCAAAGCCACTCTGTCACTGCCCTCCTCAGCTGGGCAGGGGAGAGAAAATATAACAAAAGGGTCCTGGGTCGAGATAAGGACAGGGAGAGATCACTCACCAGTCACTGTCATGTGCAAAACACGCTCGACTTGGGAAATTGATTTCATTTATTACCAATCAAATGGGCAACAGGAAATCAAATCTTAAAACACCTCCCCCCACCTCTCCCTCCTTCCTGGGCTCAACTTCACTCCCCATTTCTCTCCCTCCTNACCAACTGCTGCAGCGTGGGCTCCTCTCTCCATGGGTCACAAGTCCTGCCAGGAGCCTGCTCCAGCATGGGCTTCCCATGGGGTCACAGCCTCCTTCAGGTGTCTCCACCTGCTCTGGTGTGGGGTCCTCCATGGGCTACAGGTGAAATCTTTACACGCCATCACCCTTCCTCCATGGGCTTCAGAGGGACAGGCTGCCTCACCATGGTCTTCTCCACAGGCTGCACGGGATGCATCTGGAGCATCTCCTGCCCCTCCTTCTGCACTGACCTGGCTGTCTGCAGAGTTGTTCCTCTCACATCTTCTCACTCCCCTCCCTGACTGCAAAAGCTCCTGGTGTTTTTTTCTCCCCTCCTGAACTCTGTTACCCCAGAGGCTCTACCACCATCACTGATGGGCTCAGCCTTGGCCAGCGGTGGATCTGTCTTGGGGCTGGCTGGCATTGGCTGTGTTGGGCATGGAGGAAGCTTCTGATGGCTTCTCACAGAAGGCACCTGTGTAGCCCCCCTGCTACCAAAACCTTGCCACACAAACCAAATACGTTCTTCCATCTTTTGCCATGTGCGCTGGGTATAATGAATAGTGGAACAGCTATTATAGACCTCCCTAAAGAACGGTGTTGTGATAATGTAATTACTATCTTTGTGCTGACATGTGACCACTTAAGTTGCCATCTATTGTATTAAGAAAACATTTTGTGGCATTGTGATGGCAAGTACTGGTACTACAATTATTCTGTCATATTACAGGAGTGATTTCTGTGGCTGTAGACCACGGCGTAGTTAGCCTGCCAGGACTTGGGCACACAAGTTGTGATGGGTTTGCAGTGGCTGATCTGTTGTAACTGCAAAAGTGAAGCCCTGTGGCCTGGGTTAGCCTTGTGGCTCAGAGCTAAGTCGTTATGTTGTCCTCTGTGGCTGCTTGGCAGTTATTGCAGATGAGCTGGTGGATAGCAACTTCAAAGCCTACAGTAGCTATGAAGTTTCTGCAGTGGCTTGTGCACAGATCAGAACTGTGAGATCCATGGATTACCCAATAAGCTGATCTTGTTACTACCCTCCCCTCTAAACACCTGTTTTGTTCGGCTTTTCTCATATCTCTGTGGTAATCTGTTTCTCCTTCAGCTTTGAAAAAATTGTTGGGTTAGTATTTACAGACGGGTGTTCTGAAAGTTTTGGGGTTTTTTTGTCCCACTTGCTGTCTAGTCTGTCCTCAGCATTGTCATCTATCAGCCTTGTGCTTCCTCTGTCCTTGCTGCTGCCTCAAGTGCTACTGCTTGCTTAGTTTTAAAGCTGACATTTCATCTGGCACCTCTGGAGGGAAAAAGAGATGCCACGGACCATGCCCCGTGTCCAGCCGCTGGACAGCAGTGAAAGAAAACCACGGCAGTGTATCAAGACAATGTGTCTCATTCACTAGACAAACTTCGGAGTGCGAGACAGAAAGTGATATTGATGATGCCGAAATAACAGACTTCTGAGGCCATACAGCGCGGCTTTTTGTAAAACAAATACACAGCACTCGGCGGTCTTAAGGTGAACTGCATGCCTTAAGGCAATAAAACATTGCTGTTATGTTGCAGTGTGTGGCTGGTACAAATTGATGTGAGACCATATTTAAACAGTGCTGCTATTCTGCGCTTTAAAGTAATTTTTATGTTGCGACATCATCCTGCTGTGTAGTTGTGTATGATCCTAGAGATGTTCACAAGGACTATCTGCCACTCTGAGCAGCATGGTATTTCATACCACCCATTGAATCCGAGACTTCTGTTCTGTAGGTTACTCAGTATCATGGCAGCAGGAGGTATTGATGTGCGTGGGAACTCTCCAGCTAGAACCAAAACAGATCATGGGGTACCAATCTGCATCACCCAAGTAAACTGTAGGTCTTGTCAGAAAATATGTATCTTTGCCTAATTCTTCCTGCTAGAGATAAGGGTATGTGTGGTCATTAGGTCATTTAGGTACTGACTACTTTGTTTGGAATCTGAATCTGAAATGGGAATTTTTGTCAGATATTGTCATAGTCCTTTTTCTGGAAGGTCTGGATCTGGAGCAAGAAGTTTCAGGGGGAAAAAAAAAAAAGAAAAACATTTTTCAGTTAAAACCAACAATTTTCCAGAGCAGGGCACATGTTTGAAAGCATGTATCTTGTTTAACTCCCTATGGACTAAAAACCTGAGACAGTACAGAGTACACACCCCAGATTTCTTATTTTTAAACAGACAAAAATTTCAAGGCAGTTGTTTGGGGTTTTGGAGGCTGAATAAGGGTTTTTTGCATGCTCAGCAGAAAAAAAATAGGCATACCTTTTGAGTGACTCTGAAGGAAGAATGATCTAAATTTTCTGGGCTGGGAGGGTTTGTCAAATTGTTCAGGAGTATCTGCGTGACTTTGTTAAGCCCTTGCAGCTCCTGTTTTAGAGAATGCCTGAGGCATCCCGAGGCTCGCTGTGCATTGCTGTGCTTAGCTGGAATTTATCAGCAAGCGTAGGAGCTAGCAGAGAAGCAATATTTTATTTTCAGTAACCCCGGGGAGAGTTTTAGAGATATTGAAGTAGTGGATCATTCAGTCAGTATCTACTATATTTTTAGTAGATCTTGATTGAGACTGGAGGAACGTGTGAAGCAGAAGATGACAAGAAGGAATAATAAAGACTACAAAGTCTCCCCTCAGGGTGTGACAAGGTTGTCTCAGGACCACTGAGTTTCTTTAAAAATATCTAGTCGTTTGTGGTGAACAGTTGGTCAGCTCTTTCGCTGTTACCTCAAGCTCTGTTTGATTTGGGCCTTTTTCCTTCCATGGTAACATGTATTTTGTTGTGTTTAGTTATTCCATGAGATTCCTGGCAGGGTGTAAAGGCGTTCATGATGTGGTACTGTCTGTTGTTCCAGCAAAATCAGTGTGTGGTTTTGGAAGCAGAAGGCAGAGATGGGATAGGTGTTATTTTCCCCTATTTGATTTTATGACTACCAATTCTTACACTAAGATATCGGAATTGAGTGCTAAAAAGGTTTAATTGTGATTCTTTTTATATAATTTGACATTAGTAATAAAAGTGATACTGTTGCGTTACTAGGAGGTTTAAATGCCTTAACAATATAATTAGCCAAGGCGTGCTGTAAGGAATACTTGTTTTATTCATTGCCATTAACATTCATTAATTATTATATTTATGACTGCAAACAAGCTCAATAAAAGGCAGGATTAAGAGAATGGAGAAAAAGGAGGAGAACAGATTTAGTTTACTGGCTCAGTGCTGAAAGCCCCTTTCCTCTGATTAAAGGATTAATGCTGAAGGTGAACATATCTGAATTTTTGGCTGCAGACCTGGATGGTTTTACATTAGTAAACTCCAGCCAACTGGAGTTGAACTCCAGCTGACTTAGTACCAAAACCAGCATAACTTGAGTCAGCTCTGATTTGAACAGATAATGAGTTTACCTCTACAGGGAACAGAGATTTTTAGGTGAGAAAGTTGCCATGAAGGAAATTTTCTCCCATGTTATTTGTAAAATTCCACCTTTTTGCATATCCCATGCTCTTTTTAATCATGTAGTGATTATAGAATATGACATGGCTGAATGATGTAAGTTATTTTTACCCTTCGATATAATATGCACAGGATGTGTGGGTGTTGCTGTAGGTAAGAACTGATCCAAGAATACCAGGTTGAAGGATTCCTTGCCATGCCTCAGATGTTTTAAGTACCCTTATGAACTACAGGAATGAAACCTGTGGAGCACGTTACACGTAGCAGCTGATGGGATCTAAATGAATGTAGTGGAAAAAAAGCAAAAAGCTACTCTCTACTTTGAAAATAGAGTCAGAAAGTGGAAAAGCTCTAGGACATGTATTTAAGTGAACTGCCAGGCAAATTTCTGGTTTTGTAATCACTATTTGTATGATGTGTTTGCCTATTTGGCCTTTGTCTAAGAAGACAAAGTTACTGTTCTGGAATGGCCTGTGTTTCGCTGTTTTCACCATGTTTTACCATCTGTTAATCTTTGCTTAGGGAAGTCTCATTCTTGTGACAGTTTCTGTGCAGAGGTACACAGCTGCTTCGGGCAATGAATATACGAAGTCTGGCTGGTTGCTTTGTGTGAGTGCCTTCGACGAGCTCAGGTGTGTAACGGTTTCTAGAGAAGTGGGAGAGTTCACATCCAAACGCCAGCTCTTCATGCATGCCTGCGTTTCCCTGGGGACAATAGTGGACTCCCCTAGATGCCACTCAAGTTTTGCTGAAGAATCCTTACCAAAACATCTTGTTTTGTTCCCAGTTCATTGAAATTTCTCCCTCAGGGACAGAAGAGAAAAGCAGACGCGCTTCAGACTTGAGATTATGAGTTACCACAGTTTAACTAACAATTGCTAGTTAAAATATCTTACAAGTAGATTTGAAAGATTTCTTTCTGGGTTTCTTTCCTAACAGATTGTAAAAATGCTGTAGTTTGTTAGGGAAAATGTATTTAAAATTTGGAACATTAAAAAAAGTGGGAAAAACTTCTCTGGGAACTGTTGATATTTAGTAAGTTTATAATCAGAAGGAACAGTTATCTCTGTGTGCTCCCAACTCCCGTGTGATCCTTTAGAATTTCTTAGAATATTTTCTACATAGAAGTTAACATCAGTCAAAACCAAAACTTGGGGTTGAAATAGCAGATCTTTCAGCTTCAACCTTTGTATGGCCATGGGCTCTTTCTGTGCTGGTTGTGAAAATGAAGCTGAACTTTGTAATGATGTCATCATTTAGTGGTTTTTCCTGTTTTATTTCCTCCTCTTCCCCGCTTAATTTCAGGGCAAGAACCACCACTGGAAAATGTGCCTGCATTTTAGTTGTTGTCTCTTTGTGCGCAAATACTTACACAAAATGAACATGGCACTTTTGAACCTTCTATTTGGTTGATCTGTTGTACTAAGCTCAGGTTTTGAGCCCTTGTGTTTGTCCGACTCTTTGCTTTCTGCACCCTCTCCACTTCTAACATTACTTTTAAAGGCAGAAGTGAGCTTGCTTCACAGCAGAGGTCTCATCATTGATTTGGGCTGTGGTATGATTTAAAGTGTAGCTCTTTCTCACCATAAAGACCACCAGCAGTGGTGATTGCTGGACTATTCAGAAGACCCACCTTGTATTGCTCGTTATTCCTTGGTCTTTCCTACCTGCCTGCTTATTTCTACAGGTGCCTTCTCTAAGCTTGGATCTGAAGGGAGAGGGTCCATCTGGTCTCTGTCCCTGGAGACGTTCAAAAAGACTCCAGGACATGGTCTAGCAGGCATGGTGGTGTTAGGTTGACGGTTGGACTTGATGATCTCAGAGGTCCTTTCCAACCTTAGTGATTCTATGATCACTTGCTCAGAATTTGTTCTGTGCTCAGCAGTTAAGTCTGTGGAAGTTAATTAAAACTTCCACAATTAAAACTCCCACAACATTGCAAATGTCATCATGATCAAATAACATGGTCAAATAACATTTTCATCCTATTTACACAGCAAATATTTTATAGCTCCTTTCTGGCATTATTTCTAAGCCTTCATTCCATAAGCGTATTTACCCCACTTTTTGCCAGCTACATGTTCTCACCTCAAACTTCAGGCTTCCTTGAAACAGCAGCTGTCTGTTCTAAAATCCTTCTGTTCCAAGATGCATGAAAATCAGTGCTGGCTTTGTTCATGTGAAGCAAATCCTACACCCCAAAGTTTAGCATCAATTCCCTGTAGGCCATTGCAACCCAGCTTTGCATTTACGTGCCACACACACCTTCCTGTTGCTCCATCCAGTCCTTTGACTGTTGTATATGCATTGTTCCTCCGATGCATCAAGTGCTAGCTGGAGAATATGGGTTCGCCATAAGGAAATATAGCCAGACTGTGATCCAAGTGTTTTTGAAGGGCATCTTGCAGCCACAGCTCTTCTCTCTCCTAGTACTCTCCTGGAGATCTGCCCCATTAAATCATAAGTATTATTAATAAAAATCTGCCACCAATCAACTCCCTAGTTTTCAACTGCAAAACCAGAATTCCTGTGAAAACAGATATATGTGTGTGACAGCCTAAGAAGTGTTACTTCTTCCTTTAAGGAAACAAAACAAACAAAACCAAGCCTCAGAACTTGCACTGAAAGCTCCATGTCATGACAATGGGCCAAGTGCAGATTTCCACAACTTGTTAAAAAGGTAATTTGGTATCTGCTATAAACAGAAGAGAAAAGTTTGGTTTAAAATGTTTACGGCTATGCATTTTACGCAAACTTAAACCAGACATAAAACTACAGGCTAATCACAACTCTCTACTGGACTGTAAACCTTGTGGTCCCGTGCCTCAAAGTGGATACCCCAGTGCAGAACACAGATGTGGGGGCAACTTCCTAATGGGAATGGAGTCAGACTGCCAGTGCAATCCATTTTTTAATTTAAAGGCGTCCCTTTGTGGGTGTCAATCCACTAAATTAGTTTGCAATTAAACCCCAATATTTTTCTTTTTATTAGTTTCTGAAATTTCAAAAGGCATTGAGGCAGAAATGCCTTGAATACTCTATTTACCTTTACGGCAAGGTAAATTAATCACTAGGGGGTCCGAATTTTGAGCGAAATTTGAAATGGCAGTTGCTACATGCTGAACGTGGCATTTCTTAATAAGACAAATGACTCGATTATCTCAGTGCTAACTAAAGCACGGTGAGGAGAAACTGTAGGAGGGAATTCATGGGCTGGAAATCACGTTCCAAATTGTGAATGGGATTGCAGCCTGGCGCGTTGTGGTACGCGGGGCAGAGCCTGCTGCCTCGGGCATAAAGAGTGCTTTGGTATGAAGCGCGGCAGCTGATGGGCAGGGTGCAGCGTGTATTTTGTTTCACTGACATTATAACCCACATTTCTGCAGCTCAGGCATGTTCTTGCTCTTCCTCTTTTTCTTCTTTATTTAACTTGCCTTTTGCTCAGAATGGGGATGAAGTGACAGGGCTTGTTTCGGAAAAGGGTATCGTGATACTTCTTATTTATATAGTTTGTGACATTTGTAGCAGATTAGACCGAAGTACACCGTAATGAAATAATACTGCATGAGAGGCAAGTTTTGTAGGGAGAGGTAATATCTTTTATTAGATCAGCTGAAACAGCCGGAAAAACCAGGCAGACTTTCAGGCATGCAGTGCCTTCAGCAGGTTTGACAAAGAGGCAGCAAAGTCAAAGCAAAGAGCAGAGAATGAAATAACATTCCCTGTTACTTTTTTAAAGCATTTTTTCCTTGTGAAACATGACCGATAAAATTGCCTAATAAATAAGCAGATGCATCCCTCTGTTTAAAAAAAAAAAAAAGTGGATTTACCTTTTCCATGATAAGTATGATTTGTCTCTCAAAAAATTTGTGTGATCAAAAATACTGTCTGAAAGCCAAATGTATCCCTTGTAAATGCTCTCCCCATTGCCTCTTAGGATTTGTAAGTCTCCAGCTTTCGTTATCTTCTCTTGGCTGGGTTCCCAGTTCAGGGTATATTTGCTGTAATATGCCATGGTCTCACTCTCTCCTGGAAAGCGCTTGCATCACGGCAGATACGGTCCAGCTGGCAACTCTAACTGGGAAAAGAGATGAGCACGTGAGAAAACTCCACTCTGACCTGCATGAAGCGCTGCATTTTATTTATGCATCTGTGCCCACACATATCCCTCAACTTTAAGCATTTGGGTGTGGTTTTTACGTTTCAATAATTTTTTTTTCTCTTAATGTCTCCATATCCTCTCTAAACAACATTTTGATTGAAAATGTTTGACCATCTGTAGAGAGTAAAGTTTGGACAATGCTTTACGCAAAGCATCACGGTGGTTTTGGTAATTTGAAGGCACCCTGTTCTGTATTTAGAAGCTGATAAACAGTGGATGGCTGCTTAGCTTTGTGACTTAGCTGGAACCAGAAAATTTGAAGTTATGCTGTAGTAAATACCACGATCATGAGTAAGAGTCTCCTGCTCTACACTGCACTGATACAGCCTCACCTCGAGTGCTGTGGGCAGTTTGGGGCACTACACTACAAAAAGAACATAAGACTATTGGAAAGTGTCCAGAGGAGGGCAACAAAGATGATGAAGGGTCTAGAGGGGAAGACGTATGAGATGAGGCTGAAGTTCTTTGGCTTGTTCAGCCTGAAGAAGAGGAGACTGAGGGGGGACCTCATGGCGGCCTACAGCTTCCTCCCGAGGGGGAGTGAAGGAGCAGGCGCTGATCTCCTCCCTCTGGTGACCAGCGATAGAACCCCAGGGAACGGCATGAAGCTGCCACAGGGAAGGGTCAGGTTGGAGATCAGGAAAAGGTTCTTCCCTGAGGGGGTTGTTGGACACTGGAACAGGCTCCCCAGGGAGGTGGTCACCGCACCGAGCTTGGCTGAGTTCAAGCAGTCTCTTATGGGTCCCTTCCAACTTGGGATATTCTGTGATTCTGTGATTCTAAGAGACAATGCTTCTCTGCTGGTGAGAAGGTCTGTGGATCCAAATCAGCACATTTGTGTTTTTATATGTACTGGACAAGGGGGGACTCAGTGGAGGGTGGCATTTAATGGGGGTTGTTGTCACATTTTTCAGCACTAAAGGGGGGATTCTGGGGAGAGGAGGAGTTTCAGAGATTATCGGCTATTTTGAATTTTGCCAAAATGGCTGCTGTGATGATTTTACTTCACTGTCGATGATAACTAGCACATCTACAGCCTCTGGGAAGCCTCCTCATGTGAAATGAAAATAAATCAGTGGGCATATTTTGCTCTTCATTGCAAAAGGCAGTTTTAAGGACTATCTCTTCCCATAAATTTAACATATTCCCTTATTCATTAAGCACTCTGTAAGTGCCGTTTCCTCAAGGAAAATGCCACAGACACCCACACAGATTTTCAAAGACGAAGCTGTGATGGTTTGCTGTGCTTTGCCAAGTGGCTGGTGCCAGCCTGACGGCACAGGGCTTTCCCTCAAGGATTTCACTTGCACTGTGTTAGCTGAGTGTCTCTTGAGCTTAGCCGTGACTGGTTTGAAAAAGGCAAAATGTTTAATTAAAGGAAGTCATTTTGATAATTTCTATTATTTGATGTTTACAATTTTTTTAGTGGGTTGAGGAGATTATGCTAATTGTGCCCCATTTTTAACAAGCACGGTAAATGAATTTTTCTCAGTGTAGTTTCCAAATAAAGCAGCATTTCATTAATCAAAAAATTTGTTTAGAAATAATATTTCTTAAAAAGTCTCCCATACTTCTCAACACATGTGTACCAGCATGTGCCATTTCTGCATGAAGAGTTTTTTATCATTTCGGTGCCATTTTGCATTGCTGAATTTGTGATGGTACATCGGTGGATTGCTATATGCCAGGTCGTGACTGGTAACTAAAAGAATTGAAAGATAGATATCTAATGTTGGCTTATAGTTATGAGAACTGGCAAAATCACTTTTTCAGAAAAGCACATGCCAAAACATTTCCTTAAAATGATGTGAGGAACTGTGTGATCTAAATCGTGTTCAACCACTGATTCTTCTAGAAAATAGCTATCAATGTAGTATTGCATAGTAACATTTTCAAGCTTTTCTCTTCCATTCAAGAATACTGGGAATACTTTTTTCTGTTGACTTCAGTACTACAGACTCTCTGTCATTTAAAGACATGTCTGTTTAGTATTTCATTACATTCATAACATCGTGGTAGTTGAAAGATGGAAATGACAATCTGGTAGAAAGTTCTGCAGCATATTTCAAGGAGAGCTAGTGCTAAGTCAGCAAATATATGTATTTTTAAGAAATTATTAACTAAGAGTAAATGAAAACTGCCCAGATTAGGTTATATATAGTAGCTTATATTCAGGAAGTGGACTGGCTTAAGTTCTCAAGAATGATTTATCTAATTCAGATGTAAAAAGAAATGTCAGAATTGCTCACAGCAGGGTAAAACTAAACCAAATTTTTGATACATTTCTTGATACACTTGTGTGCATTATGTTTTATCACCAATCAAAAAAAAAAGGAGAAAAATATTATCTAATGACTCATTTCATTTGCCAGTCATTCAAATGATTTCCTGCTAAGGTTTTGATATTGTCCTTTGAGAGATGTTATAAGAAATGGAGCCTCGGATGTGATTAGATCTTTGGAAAAAAATGTGTATTTTTGGATGGATCGTCCCCAGTTGACTAGCAAAATTTATAGAGAAAATAGGATCCAGCTGAGCTCTGATCACTTTATGTTGTGTTATGCTTCAGTGCAACTAGTGCCAGGAGTGCTTTTAAAGAAGAACTCATGTGTGTTCTCTGAAAGACACAGGCGGCTGAAAACACAGGGGAAATGATTTTTTTTTTATATAAATGGAGTTCCTCAATACCCTATTTCTCCTTTTTGTTTCTTATTTGGAGACTTGTTACTGTTATTTCTAGCATTTTCTTTTAGCTAAGTGGTTGGCTGGACAGGCGTTTCTCCCACAGGGTGTGTATCCACGCTGTTTTATCCGAGCGTATTTCGGCTCTCCCTCTGGCCCTCAGCACAGACCCTGAGAACGACTTGGTGCCTTCAGTGTAGGTATTCACACAACTTAGCTGGGAGGAAGTAAAAGTTATGCTTAATGACCTTACTAATATCAGTTAAGGCTCGGCGATTAGCAACATCATTCACAGCTGCGGTTGTAAGGATGGTGGCTGGGCAATCTCACCGCTACCTTACATTGCAAAGCAGGGAGTGAGTGTGCATTAACAAGGGAACTCCCGTTCTCGTTTGCAAACTCTTTTTTCTTTAGCATTTCTTTAGCTTTCTTCTATGATTCTATACTGGGGTTGTTTAGTCTGGAGAAGAGGAGGCTGAGGAGAGACCTGATCGCTCTCTACAACTACCTGAAAGGAGGTTGTAGTGAGGAGGGTGTCGGTCTCTTCTCCCAAGTAACAAGCGACAGGACAAGAGGGAATGGCCTCAAGTTGCATCAGGGGAGGTTTAGGTTGGATATTAGGAAAAGCTTCTTCACAGAAAGAGTAGTGATGCATTGGAACGGACTGCCCAGAGAGGTGGTTGAATCGCTGTCCCTGGAGACATTCAAAAAACATGTAGTCGTGGCCCTCCAGGACATGATCTAGTAGGCATGGTGGTGTTAGGTTGACAGTTGGACTTGATGATCTCAGAGGTCCTTTCCAACCTTAGGGATTCTATGATTCTGTGATTCTATTCTAGCTTTTTCCCTTCCTCTCCCATTCCTGTCCCAGCTAAGAGAAGCAGCCAGCATCTAACCTGCCCAGTATATACAAAGCCTATGGCAGGGCAGTGTCTTATCATCCCTATGAGAAGACGCTGGAGGAGGGAAGGCTGAGAGGGGGTCTGATCAGTGTTTATAAATATCTAAACTGTGGGAGGCAATTGGACGAGGCCAAACTCTTTTGGTGGTGGGTAGTGAGAGAGCAAGGGGCAATGGCCAAAAACTGGAACACAGGAAGTTCAACGCAAAGACGAGAAATAACTTCTTCACGGTGAGGGTGACAAAGTACTGGAACAGGCTGCCCAGAGAGGTTGTGGAGTCTCCTTCTCTGGAGATATTCGAGACCCATCTGGATGCCTACCTGTGCAGCCTAGTGTAGGGCACCTGCTTTGGCCGGGGGATTGGACTCGATCTCTAGAGTTCCCTTCCAACCCCTACCAATCTATGATTCTGTGATTCTGTCTTGACCACGTGTTTATCAGTTCTGGGAGTTGCTTCCTAACCTGCTGCATCCCTCTCCTCAAACAGACATGGGTTTACAGTTTTATCCAAAAGGTGACAGTCAATGGACACAGCTCAAAATATTATTTTTTTCCCCATAAGCGCATTTGCTGAATGTATCAGTTAGGGACTTTTAAGAAAGAAGTTGGCACAAAAAACTGGAATGTACTTGGCAGAGAAGTCTGTATAGGTGCATCCTTTTTTGCTAGGCCAAAATCTGCTAGTGTTTCCCTCCTGTTCTGTTGTAGGAGTGCTTTGTACAAGGCTGGCCTGTTGTGTGTTTTGGGTATGCAAAGTGTTTTGTGCATCACCCACCCCCAAAAACAATGGCTGAAGGTAAAATATAATCTTACCAGCCTTAAATTGCTCCTTATGTTGCATAGGGAAAGGTTCATTAGATCTTGAATCCAAGTCTCATGGCGTATGATTGTTCCCTTCATATCTGCTTTTACCTGGGAGAGAGTAAAGCAGATGGAGCCAGACTCTTCTCAGTGGGGCCCAGTGACAAGGCAAGAGTCAAGGGGCGCAATCTCAAATACAGGAATTTCTTTTTAAGTGTACGAAAAAACTTTACCACTCGGAGGGTGGTCAGGCACAGGAACAGGTTGCTCAGGGAGACTGTGGAGTCTCCATCCCTGGAGATATTGAAAACCCAACTGAACATGGCCATGATAAACCTACTCTTGCTGGCCCCCTTCAGAGTAGAGGGATTGGACTAGATGATCTCCAGAGAGCCCTTCCACCCTCAACTATTCTAAGATTCTGCAAAGTTATTATACAATAATTTATTTGCATATTTGAGTGTAATAATGAAGCTCTCTCTGTATTAGAGTGTGAAATGATCTTATGCTTATGGTCTGAACTGAGACCAAATACGAATAGGCAAAAGCCCATGAATGAGTTCCCACTGACTGGTGGTGTTTTTAGAATTTTAGCCTTGGATGGGATTAATGCCATTATTTTGTGGCTGCAATTTAAATATGTATAATGAAAAGTTCGTGTAGCTTGTTCAAATGTATAAAATGTATTATGCTTATGAACCTATTTATAGATCTGGCTAAAAATACCAGTGTATGTATGCGTGTGGGTACATACTGATGTTTGATATATTTGGTGACAAACTAATATACATGGCTGGAGATGTGACCGTGATAGCCCAAGAATAACACTTTGGAGTCATGCTAATTATTTCCATGAAGACGTCAGCTCAGTGCTCAGCAGCAATGAAGAGAAAAATTATTAGAAGAGTAGAGAGTAAAGCGGAGGAGGTCACTGTGCAGCTGGGTATTTCTGTGGTGCTCCCAAGACTTGAATCCTGTGTGCAGGTCTGGTCTTCGTCTCTCAGACAGGATACTGGACAGTGTTCAGGAAGGAATGACAAAGATGATACAGAAGCATGGAAAGGCTTCCAAACATGGGACAACTGAGTATGCAGGGACTCTTAGGCCTCAAAAAGAGATAATTTAAGGGATGTAGCAGTGGTCTACAAAGTCACGCATAACACTGGAAGAGTAAGTGTCTATTCACAGCTTCTGCCAGTATCAGAACTTTTGGCCATCAAAAAGTCAGTAAGACACTATTTCAGAGCAATCATAAGATGACGGATCTTCATGTAGTAGGTGAGAGACACATGGAACTCCTTGTCTCAGGATGTGGGTTTACATGGGGGACTGGGCAAGTACTTTAAAGAAAAGTTAAGGCATTTCTTAGCAGACAAACCATCTTAGGCTCAGGAGATCCGCTGAGACAGACGCAGTTGGAGGCTGGGAAAGTACCAGCAGGAGGGTCTTGCCCTGTGCTGATTCTTCCATCGATGTCTGCATGGGAAGCAAGATATTAAGGTAGGGAGGCCCTTGGTGTGAATCAGTACAGCCTGACGAATTGTGCCTTTGCTCAGCTCTTTAGAGGCATACCCTCTGGAGCTTTGCAGCGCTGGATAGTATTGCAGCAATTGCACAGCTGAGTAGTAGCTCCATTTCAGTGTTAAAATCCCATGTAGCTTTTGAAAGGCTGGGCTTTCTCTGGTCTCTGTATCAGATTGCAAGTTGACAAAGAGAGAGCCGGTTGCATCCCCCCCCTTGCATAATTTGAGTCTTTTTTTTTTTTCTGTGACTGTAAGAATTTTTTAGATCAAGTGTCACAACTTTACCTTAAAACCAAAAAGGGATATGCCAATGCCTCGTAATTTCTTGTGGCATGTTGTGAAAGAGGAAAGTGCACCACTAGTGAAGAAAATGGTAGTTGAGCCTCCCTGCATTGTCTCCTGGGGAGCTCAAACAGCAAAGTGCAGCCCTTCATGACCAGAGGGAGCAATTGTAGGACTCAGTGCTAAAAAAAATCTGAATAAATAACTTTTGCTTCAGAGCGCGTATTTATAAAGATATTTTTCAAAGTTACCACTTTGTGTTGTTTCTAAACCCTGTTTTACTGTTGCAATTTGTAAGTGTCGAGTTGTGGCATGAACTCTACTGTCATGACAGAAATAGTCTTCAGTATAGTAAGCACCTCTGAGAAAAAAAAAAGTCTCTTGATTAAGACATTGGTTTTGAACTCCAGCAGTCTAGCTGCTCCCCAGCTCTGCCAGGGAGCTGCTGTATAAGCTACAGAAGGATTTCTAGCTCGCTATTGAGCGTCGAGACCGCTTAACTTTGGTGTTGTGTCTGCTGCTCTTCACTGGCTGTCTAGGGAACCTGAGTCTGGCAGCGTAGCTAATAGGTGGTCTGGGTCACTCACTGCTGTCTGGTCAAGTTAGACATACAAAATGCAGTCTAAATGTGGTCCTCAGCATCTCTTTTCCCTGTTCTGAAACAGAGCAAGTGATGTTTTTTCCTTTCCATCATTCGTCTTCCAACCTTTTAAGGTTCCTTGTACAAGAATTGCCTTTTACTCTGTTTCTTCATTGGCTGATATATGGGTATACACACATAAATCGTGCGATATGTGTGATTATAGTGTAAATGAGGGAGGTCCAGTTAGATATAAATCTGTCCAAGCTGATCTTGACATAGTAGGTGGAACATTTTAAAAACATCAGGAAGCACCTAGAGTTCCAGCAGGGAAAGCGTGTGCTGATGCCAGAATCAGGGAAGGAGAATGATTTCCAGCTGGTAAGCACACAGCTAGAGAAAGAGAAGGAACTGACTACTTTTTGAGGAAGCAAACACAGGTTAGGAAGGAAAGAAGGGTGTACAGAACCTTTCTTCAAAGAAAGGAAGACTGTTCTGCAGGCCCAGAGTGACTGGAAAGTTCATTGCTGATCTGTGCAATGATTAACTGATTTCCTTAGTTTTTCCCTTCTGCTTAAATAAACTAAAATCCTGTAAAAGAAAATGGTGAACAGAAGGATGATCATTGTTTATTCACCTAGATTAGAAAATTAAGAGACCAGTTGTCTTTTTGTAAAAGCTACTCTATTTTCCTTAAATAAATATAAATAGAAGGGGGGGGTTATATAATTTTCAACTTTCTGGAGTTTTACTAGTTTTTAACTTTTTTTTTGTGTAGTAGCTATGTAAATTAGTCTTTCAGATGACTGACTAGGATGAAAGGTAATGGTGATGAAAAACCAGGAGAATTAAATGCCGTGAGGCTTAATGGCCTGAGAATCATGGAAGTTCAAGCTGGGCAAAAAAGCCTGTCTCTCTGTGTCAGCAAAACACGTATGATTTAGGGGAATTCCAAGGCTTATGATGTAATAATTTTGGAACCTTTAGCTCATCAGCATTACCTCATCATTGTTTTGTTTCCTCCCCTTTTAATCTGTTGGAGGCTGTTTGTTGGACTGACTTTTCAAGAGAAATGACATTTCCTTAGCTTCAGATGCTTTGAGCATTAATAAGCCACAGGTCAAACTGAAATATTGGACATTTCAGTTTTGTGCCATCTTGTTGTGCATCATAGTTTTATAGCCCTTGACTGGCAGAGACTTCTTCCTAAATGCCTTTTCTTTTTACAAGGCACTAAGGAGCCACTTATGACACCATTTCCAGATTTACAAAGCTCAAAAACAAGTCAGATTAGTGCGTCTCAAAACCTTTAAATGCTATTACAATTTTAAGAAAGCTGACTTAATTTTTATTTTGTTTTTTAAATTATTGCAAGGTGCTGAGAAGCAATTAATGACACAGAAGGTGCTCTAGACTGCTCTGCATTTTTCATAAAACCAGGCAGATTTTTTTTTTTTAGTTTGAAATTGCAGGGCTTGCCAGTGTCCGTGTGGTGAAAGATGGAACTGAAAATTGCACTTCAATGAATGTAGAAGTGCTACAAGTAATTATAGAAACATCACTGCAAAATATCCAATGAGAGTGTCCCCATAGAAAGACTTTGGTAGACAGCTATGCTTCTGGTCCACAATGTTCTCTACGTGACAACTGATGAGCCTGTTCTGTTCTCCCATTCTCTGGTTGCTTTCAAATCACACTTCTGTTTCTTCTTACGAACTTGGATTTAAAAAATAATCTGTAAAACTCATATAAAAAATCCTTATCCTATAAAAAGCATCTGCCATTAGTTTTACAGTGTTCTTAATTGAGTTGATTGTATGCAATTCAACCTGGTTTTATTAGAGGTTCAGGGTGATCTGAACCTGCTGGGTAAAAGGTGGTTAGGAAAAACAAAACAGTAATATTTCACTCTTCAGTTATATACTGCTGTGGCCTCATAGGTACAGACCCATCAAACTCTGAAAGAGCAGGAATTTGATTTTTCAAGACCTTTGGAACTCATTCTGTTAAGTATTTTATAACAAGAAGGAGCAAGGAAACAAGAACCCCAAGACCTGACTTTCAAAATCAAACCTGACACAACCACAGTGTGTGACATTTTGGCATCATCCTCGGAGTGCTAAAGGAGTAAGAGCTTCAGGGATGTGACAGCTTCAAATAACAAGGCCAGTGCTCCCTGTGCCATAGTATCTCTGTCTACGGTGTGTGAATAGTAATGTTTTTAATACACAAGGATCTTCTATACAAAGAAGCACCAGATATTAAAATACTAGAATAAAATTCCCTTTTGTCTCCTTTTCCATCTCTCTAATAGTGTATCCTGGAAAAAAGGAAACTTGACTTGATAACCAGTTTGAGTGGGCTTCAGAGCATGCACCCATTCTTCCTCACGTTTTTCTGGTATTACCATTTACTCACTATACTGAGCATACACTCATTCTTGAGGACAACAATAACATCTTTTTAAATATTTTAAAGGGAAAAATCTCCCTTGGTATGCATACTTCTGTCCTTGTGTACTGGGTCAGGCTGAGCTGGGGTTAATTTCCCCGTACCAGCCCTCACAGCGCTGTGCATTGGCAGCAGCAAGGTGCTGATAACACACCAGGGTTTTGGCTGCTGCCGAGCAGTGCCGGCACACATCAAGGCTGTGTCTCCAACCCTTCTTCCACCCCCTCAGCAGTAGGCTGGGGGTGGGCAAGATCCTGGGAGGGGACACAGTCAGGGCAGCTGACCCAGACTGGCCAAACGGATATTCCATACCATATGGCGTCTGCTCAGCAATGGGAAGCTGAGGGAGAGGGGGAGGAATGGGGGGCATTCGTTTTTTTCAGTGCTTTGTCTTCTGGGGCAACCACTACGTGTTCTGAAGCCCTGCTTCCCAGGAAGTAGCCAGACATCCCTTGCTGATGGGAAGGAGAGAATAATCTTTTGGTTTTCTCGCTTTGCTTCTGCGTGCGGTCTTTTGCTTCTGCTACATTAAACTGCCTTTATCTTGACCCACGGATTTGGGCTTGTTTTTTCCATCTTATTTTTCTCCCCTCTCTGCCCTGCTGAGGAGGGGAGTGATAGAGCGGCTTGGTGGACACCTGGCATTTAGCCGAGGTTAAACCACTACTCCTTGTAAATTGGTAATCGGTTTGTCAGAACAGGTATTATAAAGATGTTAATGGGTGTTTATACTGATTCCAGCAGCTGACGTGTGATTATGTTGAGCTGACGAAGGAGGAACAGAGGGTGAAAAAGAGGGAAGAAGAATGAGGTGAGAGGCAGGGAAGATAGGTTTATGTAAGAGGACAGATTAAATCTCTAAAGCTATCCATGACAAACTTTCTGTTCTCCTTTGTAGTCCACAACCTTCATGATTTAAGAGTACAGGGCATAAGATTTTGTTTTTAGAATCTGCTAGTCATCACAGGTAACTGCTAGACATTTAGCTAACCGTACATGATCCCAGTGAGACTGCCTAAATTTAGCTGACAACTTCTCACTGATCAAGGATTTGGAAGGAACTGTACACTCAAAATGAAAGCTGGGAGGAAGTGGAGACACTCAGCACATTGAAAAGATAAGTTTGAGCAAAAGACGTGACTATGCAACCGTTCATGCTGTCTGTGAGAGCTTCATCCCTTGGGCAGGCTTATGGGAGAGTCAGTGAGACGATGTCTGCAGTGTCACACTCAGCAGAGTGACAAAACAGTCAGTGGCGTAATTGAGCTCAGAATAATGCAAAAAATCACGGGGAGACTAGCTAGTACGGACTTAAACTAATGCATATTGCATGGACAGAATGAGGGCAGAGAAGGTAATTGCAGATTTTCAGAAGTAAGCCTTATAAAACTTAGTTAAGTAAATGTTATTCATGTTTTGTTAACAAACCAGACCAACACCTAGCCAAAAGGTAGCATATTTTGGATACTAAACTGTAAGAAGAGATGGAAAAGACTCAATTTTGGGAGATGTCTCTCTAAAACGATTCAAGTAATGATAAAATTGTCTGTGACTTCCTTTGGTTCTATTGATTGAGTAGTGATTGAAGATCAAAATAATGTAAAAATGCTCTAATTATTAGTTTCATCAGTTCTCAAGTCTTTCATTTGTTCTTGTAGCATGGATTAGAAGAAAATAGTAGTGTTTTTTCTTTTTAAATATTCCCCTCTTTGGAAGGTAGCATTGTGATTACTTTCTTGCAAATTGAAAACCCTTCTCTTGCCAAGCACTAGGCTACTGATGGCCATTTTTGTTAGAGCGCCAAAATTTCCTGTGTTCTGTCAGTAGCTGCCAAAGTTCTCGTCAGCTCCCTCATCACCTTGCTGGGTAGTCCTTAAAGGCAATAGTGTCATCTGCACCAGTGTGACTTCTGTACTGTGCACACACATGTAATGTGAGAATATTATGGACCTGAAGGGTGAAGCATGTACATAATGGTCCTATGGGACGAATTAATCCTAAAGGCTTCTGTTCAGCATGCCATTTCTCCTAAGAGGATTACAGGACATGGAGGCTACACGTACTGGAGGAAGTTGTAGGATGTATGTGAGATGAGGTGGAACGCTACCATATAGTGTAAGTGTTGCCATGGAAAAATGAGTAAAGTCATATGGTGAAAAGAAAACACATCTGCCTGGGAAATTTGCCATAGCATGGGGAAAAAAATAAAAGTTGAGTTTAACTAGAACAAGATCCAGTAGTGAAGCTGTTTGGGCCAATTTCAGATGCCATAACTTGGCTGCTTTCACTCCAGTACTGGCCAGCCCTGTCACATTACTATTCAAAATATTTTCAAGATCACGGCTTGTTGGATTGAGTCCTGGAGTGCAGCCAGGTGGCCTGGATCACTGGGAAAGGGCAGCAGCACAAGAAAGAGAGTCACAGAGTAGTGGTTAGAGATGGAATATGGCTGTCTGCCTGAGTGCTGTCCATCTTGGGCAGAACAATGGAGCAGGACAGATCCGCACCCTCCCCAAGATGTGTTTTGTCTCTCCCAGAGAGTCGCAGGCCTGTTCCAACGTCTGCCAAACTGGCCTCCCTCACATGTAGTGTGGTGTTGCACAGTACTCAACTGCAGCATGTCTCCCCATGCTTTGCATTCCTGTTGCACCTGGTTATCCTAAATAGATCCTAAAAAATAAGTAAATCAGACCACCTCGAAGACAACATTGAGCGCACCCTCAGCAAGTTTGCCGACAACGCCAAGCTGTGTGACACAGTTGACACACTGAATGGAAGGGATGCCATCCAGAGGGACCTGGACAGGCTTGAGAGGTGGGCCCATGCAAACTGCATGAAGTTCAGCAAGGCCAAGTGCAAGGTCCTTTGCGTGGTTTGGCACTGTCCCAAGCACAACTACAGACTGGGCGGAGAATGGATGGAAAGCAGCCCTGAGAAGAAGGACTTAGGGGTGGTGTTGATGGACGAGAAGCTCAACATGAGCTGGCAGTGTGCACTTGTAGTCCAGAAAGCCAACCGTGTCCTGGGCTGCATCAAAACCAGTGTGGCCAGCAGGTCGAGGGAGGTGACTGCATCTCTCCTTCACTCTTGTGAGACCCCACCTGGAGTACTGTGTCCAGCTCTGGGGTCACCAGTGCAAAACAGACATGGAGCTGCTGGAACAAGTCCAGAGGAGGGCCACGAAGCTGATCAGAGGGCTGGAGCACCTCTGCTATGAGGACAGGCTGAGGCAGTTGGGCTTGTTCAGCCTGGAGACAAGAAGGCTCTGGGGAGACCTTGCAGGAGCCTTCCAGCACCTGAAGGGGCCTACAGAAAAGCTGGAGAGGGGCTGTTTATTAGGGAGTACAGTGATAGGACAAGGAGGAACAGGTTTAAACTGAAAGAGGGGAGATGTGATTTAGATGTTAGAAAGAAATTCTTTACCATGAGGGTGGTGAGGCACTGGAATACTTCTCTTCCAGAGAAGCTGTGGATACCCCCTCCCTGGAATTGTCCAAGGCCAGGTTGGATGGGGCTTTGGGCAACCTGGTCTAGTGGAGGGTGTCCCTGCCCATGGCAGGGGGCTTGGAACTAGATGGTCTTTGAGGACCCTTTCAATTGAAACATTCTATGATTCTATGACAAATCCTTAGTTGTGGTGGCATGCACCATGTTCTAAACCCTTACCTATAAGAAATAAGAAAGCTGCTATGGAGCTGGATTTTTTCTGCACTGATTTTCTGTCCCTTGATTTCCTTATCTGTAAACCCAGTGTTAAAGGATATTTTGAGATAGATAGGGATATAAGGGAAGGGAGGACTACACTTACCCTCAGGTACAATTCCCAGAATGAAAAACTCATATGGAAAAGGTAGCTAGTTTAGAGAAACCCATGGTACAGCTACTACCCACAACACAGCCTGCAAACTGTGGTTTAGCAAATGAAGGATAAAACCTGTAGCTGAAGACTTCAAGCCAGTTATAAGGTATTGCAGGAAGAATAGGAGATGGGAAGGTGAGATGGACATCACCAGTATCCTAGGTTTCTGTGCCACTGGAGGGCTAGTTAAACTAAAGTTGCAGTTGATGGAAGGATAGAAGGAAACAGCATGCCCCGTGCTATGGAGAACTACAGGGTGTGCTAAAGGGATTTGACTTGGGTGGGAAATTCCCTTCTATCCCTGAATCTGGGTATGAAGTGAATTTTGAGGAGGTTCCCATCTTCCCAGAACTGAGAAATTGATACCGATAGAAGCTGCTACAGATCCCACTGTGTTTATTTATTGTGTTTAACCACATCTAGAGAAAGGCATCAGAGAAAGGCAGCTACACAAACCACAGCCAGCCCTTCACCTGGTGGTTGGTGAAACTAAGTTACAAAAAACCTTACCTACCACAGATAACCCAATAATGCAGTTTTTTAAATATACAGTAGTGAACAAAAAGCAATCCAGTCTTCCAATTGTCCTTCAAAATACCAGTGAAGCAGTTACCCAAGGACTCGTTCCACAATTTAATTTAGATGAATCAATTAATCTATGTTTGTTTAGACTACTGCAATCCTTGAGTGGCTGGTGAATTCTTAGTTGCTCCTCCTTTCTGTTTAGACTGAGGTCATCAAGGCAGGGACTGTTTATGGCTGTCTGTGTATGATACCCAGAAGACCTGTATGCAGACCTCAAAAACTTGTAAGCACTACTAGAATTCAATATTGCATGAAAAAAATGACATTTTAAAATATTAATAGAAAGGTTTACAGGAATCAGTGATTTCTAGTCTTAGCAGCAGTTTTGTATGAATATATAGATTTTATTCCCTATACACTTAGCTTTGTCCTCTGGTAAATATTGCTGGAGAAGAGAATTCAATGATGTTACTGCTTGCTTACTTGTGGCCTGAACTTATAATGCGGAGTCACAGTCTGGGTTTGTTTGTTGTTTTTTTTTTTCTTTTCTTCTTTTTTTCTTTGTCCTGACAGAGAGATTTCGGGATTTACTGCTTCTACATTCAAACCAAGATGCAGAGATTCTGCCCATCTTTCAGCAGAGGCGCTATCCCAAGTAAGTAAGATTGTCTTCTTGGGAAAAATAAAATCTTTACCTATTTGCGATGAGGGAGAGTGAAGCACTTATAGCACTGTACATGCTTTTGGTGTGAAGTCCTGAGGCAGAGCTGTCAGGGAGCCACACTCAGACTGAGCTCTGCAGTCTTTCAGCGGTGCCAGGGAGAAGCGGACGTGCTTCGCAAGCCTGCCCAACTGTCAGCGGGGAGGTGGTGGCAGAGTGCAGACGTTAAGTTGCCTGGATCAGTGTCTGGTGGAGCTTTGTTTCCCTTGACGCTGTGTTGACATAGGCAGATGTTTTGTCAGGCTAATCCCCACTCTTGACTTGTGGGATTCCATCATTTATGGTGACAGATTCCCTTGGATTTTAACAGGCTCCCCTCCAGAAGCCTGCAAGCACTAGAAAACATAAATTTTTCCTGCCCTTTTTAGGGACATATGTACACCCAAACAAAAAGAGTAGTGTTGTGGAGAGATCTTACATGTATTGAGTATCCTGGACAAAACCTCTTGTCCAAATGACATACCTGAATGAAACTATAAATGCTCCTTGTTATAATATTGGTTAAAGGAAACAGTCACGTTCAGCTAAGTCTTGAAAAGAGGCAGTGAAGGGGAAAGAAGACAAAGAAATAGTCCTCGTGTTAACCATGACCAGAGTGAGCAATGAAAGATGACTAGTGCAGGATGGACAGGGGGAGGAGAAGGAAGAAAGAATGTCTGGAGCCAATCCAGCAATGATGATGGAAGTAAGCAAAGTAATTTATTTTAATTATTATTGTTAACAGGTTCCTGAAATACATAGGAAGCCACTGGAGCTAGGCCCTACATACAGCTCTTAATATCTAATAATACATTTTCTTTTTTTTTTTAAGAGCAGGCAACAAATAGAGGGGCTGAGTGCTGAGAACCAGTCACCTCCTTACTGTGAATACTCAAAAATAAAAGCACTCAAGGGTGAAATCTTGATTCTGAAAGCAGTGAAATTTTGTGTTGACTTCAAGGGAGACAGGATTTTATCCCCCTGAATTTATTGTTTGTATTATCCATTGTCACTGTTTTACTGGCATATTATGGAGATACAATACACTTTGGGAGACACCTTATGTTGATGGACTGCTCTGTCCTCACCCTTTGGAGCACTGGAGCAGTTACTTTTCCATGGTAGTAGAACGCTTTACTTGGCTTAGATTTTTTCACTTACAGTATGGGCACTGCAGACTGGTCTGAGAAACTAGTTTATCATCCTTCCTCCAATAATGAACTTACCTCTATGTAAATCATTCCTAAGGTGTCTGATTTTCCATTTTTACATTCAATTTATTGCTAGCGTTCTTGGCAAGTACAGTCTACTAGCAGTGGTACACACCATCAGATTCGTGGATGATTGAGTGCCTGTTGTCTTCTGTTCAGTGGAAGCTTCAGCTCTCTGAAGACCATACGACACATAACTTGTAGTATGGAGCTCTATTGCTATTTGAAGTTATAGTGACCTTGTATCACAGAATGATATGTGTTTTCAGTCACGTTACTTGGCAAGATTGACTGATCCCTCTAATATACAAAATCAGCCAAACTTTGACACCTAATTGAAAGAGAAGTTTGCATTTGTTTTTAAAAGATTTCTGTTTACAGCATCATTAATTGGTGCAAATTTATGCTTGTTACAGAAATTAATCGTTTGTTATAGCTTAGGGACATGGTTTAGTGGTGGACTTGGCAGTCCTGTGTTAACATTTGGACTTGATGATCTTAAAGGTCTTTTCCAACGTAAATGATTCTATGATTTAGAAACTGAAGAGTATTGACATGTCCAGATTTCCCTAGGGGTTGTCTTTCAAGTGAAATACTTGTGTTCGGCAAGGCAGAAAACCTGTTCATCTTCATAATATATTTTATCTCATTCCCATGTTCATTTTTCCCATCCCTATGCTCATTTTCATTGAAAGGTCAGTTAAGAGAAATTAAGATAATGAACAGACAGATCTCACAAATCAGTGACTTCAGCCAAGCAATGGCTGGCTGTGCTATGTAAGGATCTGAGCAGTACGGTCATTTTAATGAGATGTTGTCATGGGACACAAGCTGGAGCTTGCGATGTTTAAGGAAATCCTAAGAATATGGGAGGTTAAAAATAGAGAAATTTTGCTAATGATTTAGCTGAATAACTTGACTAAGCAGGGCTTAGTAGGTAGAAAGGACAAAAGTTTGCATGTATTTAAGAGGTGTATATCCAAAGGAAGGAGATTGGAAAGGAAGATGTTCAGCACCTCTCAGGGTATTCAATCATAGTAATAAATATTAAAGGCTAAATGAGCAAACTGTAATCCATCAGTTTTTGAAACAGAGAATGTTTCTGGCTTGAATTATGTTCTTACACATTTGTTATATTAAGACCTGAACTGCTTCCCATGGAACAGCAGGATAATTTTGAGTATGTGCTTGTTCTCAGAGAAGGTGTCTGTGCTGTGCGCTGGAATGGCTGGAAGACATTTTCGGGAATATGTATGTGCATTGTTCTGGATTTGCTGGGGTTAATGTGTTAAAGAAACATGTTTTGTGTTGCTGGTTGATGAAGGGAGAAATGTGGGACCTTTTTATGGTCCTTGTGTTTGCCTGAGATTATTCTTCTGGTCATGCCTTAGCCAAGGAGCAAATACCTAGTTTGGCACGTGGAGGAGATTACAGAAAGGCCTGAGCTTACAAAGATTCAGCCTTGTAAAGGCACATGGCACATGACAGTGCTTCCTGACTTATCACTGTGTCCTCAGATAGTGTGGCATCACGAGCACCAGTTCTCATCATGGGCTGAGATGCAGTACTGTGCCAGCACATCGGTGCAGCATCCGTCCGGTCAGCCCAACCTGCAGCACGCGTCCTCTCACTCTTCTTTACACGGTGGCAGAGCAGAAGGAGCTTGGCATTATCTTATGCTTCACTCACATGACAATGTAGCTATGTCCTGGAAAAAATACAGTTATTGGGGAAGGAGTATGGAAGTATGTTCTCCCATAAATGTCTGCAGTGGAACTTCTTAAGGAAACATGGCACTGCGCATAGCCACGGGTTACTGAACGAGCGGGACCAGTCTAATCCAGGCAAGTCTTTTTGATACCACAAGTGATTGTGAGAGGATGAAATGTGTGGTTCAGAAATCAGACATCACCAGACTCTCCTTGTCCATCTCAGCAGGAAACCCATTCATCCGCAGAGAGAAATGTTTTGAGGAGAAAATCTGTCTCCTAGCTGGCATGAAGCCATCGCCATGTCCGTGAGCTTTCACATTCCTGAAGCTAAGAATAAACCTGCAGCTGTGGGCAGCCAAATGGGTTGGGGTGCATAGCAGCCCCCAAGTGTACCCGCCCGGGAACCAAAGCACAGACATACTTGCAGCTTGTTCTTTCTCTCCCTCACTCCATGAACATGCTGAAGTCACCAAGATGAATTATGCCAACATGATCAGACCTGTCAATCAATTAAACTTGTTGCAATGAGTCTTATCCTGACTCATTACTTTGACAATAAGCATTAGGGCTCCTGTATCTCATGAAATTTTTTTTCAGAGTTTCACTCTTAGCACATTTCTGCAGGAGCTTTTCTCACTTTGGTGTGAAGCTCATGTTTTCCTTGGTTGCCCACTTCACTGATGATGTTCCTGCTGACCCCACTCGACTCCTCACCGCTTGTGCTGTGTGCGCAAGGGAAGGATGTGCAATTGCCTTACAACACCAGGGAGATCTCTTGTAGCTGGGCCTGATAATGTCAGAACGAAAAAAAACAATCCTCAAAAGAGCAGAATGATAAAAGAAGGGATAAAAGAAGTGCGAGAGTGAGGAATTAGGTTGGTGGGTGAAAAAGGCAGGAGTGAGGCTGACTGCACAAAACAGCGCTCGAGAGAGTTGTGCCAGAAATGCTACTGGCGTTACAGCTTTTTAGCAAATTTCTCTGTATACAAATGAGTTGAGAGTTGAGCTGTACTTTATGTTTTCAGGATATTGCTGAAATCCTCAAATACGTATGTGGGTTTTTTAGATGGATTATTTGCTTCTTCCCCCCCCCCCCCCCCACCCATGCATCACCGCAGCGCT
>VWZZ01007643.1:543041-575315 GCA_013399095.1 Psophia crepitans | reverse complement strand
TGTGGGTTTGGTGGAAAATGGATGATTCACAGGTTTTAAGAACAGAAGGAGCTGTTATGTTCCAGCTAATTTGAGTCCCTGCTTAACATAAGCCATGGAGCATTACCTGATAATCCCCGCAGCAAGCTTCTGGTTCAACCAGAGCATGAATTTAGAAAGACATCGAGTCTTTAAATTGAGATGTTAAAAACTGGAAAATTCACAAGCCTTTAGATCAGCTTGTTTCAATTGTTGAGTACTTCACGTATGTTGAACGTTAAGTTCTTTAGCTTCAGCTTGCAGTCTCTGCCATCTCACTATGCTATTTTCTGCTAAACAAGGAAGTTCTCTACCATCTAAAATGACACCTCCACGTAAGAGGTTAGAGATCCTTTAAAAACTTACCCCTCTCTTTGACAAATTAAGTAAATAAAACTTTATTGAAGAGTAAGGCTTACGTAAAAGGTCTCTAATAATTTTTTTCTTCTTTTTCTAAAACCTTGCCAAAGTTTTTTGTATTTTTTTTTCCTTTATAAAAATATGGGCAGAAATTAAGAAGGTATTTTGGTAACTGTTTCCATAATGTGCATGTAGAGAAATAACAGCAACTCTTTGTAGTCAAATAGAGAGATAATGTAAATTGAGCACTAGCTTATTATTTAAATGAAGTGACAAAGTGTTGAATTTAGAAGAATAAAAATTAACTTAGAACCTAGCAGGTGTAATGAAATAACAGAGTATTCCATCAGCCATAAACTTAGAAACCTTTCTTTGGCATATACTCTTAGTAAATTAAGGTAAGCTTTTTGTGTATGCACAAAAATGCTCACCATTTTCATGTCACAAAACCCCAGAAAATACAGGATCTTGATTTTTAGATATACGTATGTATCTTTAAATACGTATTTTTGAAGGTCATCTCTGAAAAGCTGCTGAAAGTTTCAGCTCAAACAAAACCAAATGGTGCTATTCAGTTCTCATCATGGAGTAGTCCAGACAAATGGGCGGCAGAAAGTTAGTGCCCTAATCCATTGTGCCATCTGGTTCCCAATTGATCCTCGTTGTAACGATAATGGATCTGTAATGGATCCATGCCAATTCACTACAGAGGGCCAAGCCAAGAAACTGATAATATTTCATAAATAATACCCCAGTAACAAAACTTGTATCTTTTTTGTAACTGTCTCGAGAACGTTTTTCTTTTAGGAGGGAAATGATTTGTATCTGACTAGAGAGCGTAGTGAGTTGCGGCTTCTGGAAATGACGATGCTCAGACAGCGCATCCACCAAGATTCCCCCTGACTCCCAGATTTTAGCACGCGGGAAAGCAGCTGGGAGGGTCTTGGCTTAGAAACCCCATTCGGTTTACATTAGAAACAAAGGCAACATCTTTCTCGGTGCTCAACAAGGAGGAAAATCATGACCTATGCATTTGTCACTCAGTCTTCACTGTAAAGGCAAGGAAATTTTTAATTTTAAAAAGAGGTGGAGAACTTTTGTGGAGTGATTTTCTATAAAAGGCTTCCTGTGAAGTGCTTTACAAAAGATGTTCTCTTGTTACAGAGAAGAAACTGAGGCATGGGACTCTGATGTGAGTTACCAGTGTCACCCAGGAACAACTCTCCTGGGGACAAGGCCAGAAATAGAAATTAGGTCTTCCGCAGTCCTTTCACTTGTGTGCAGTTGGCTCTCTCATTTAAAATAACATCTATCCTGTTTTCCACTGCAAAAACACGTGGCCTGCCCATATTGCTGAAATCAGATGGGAAAGTGCCAAATGAAGGAGCCTTTCAGAAGTGCCCACACAAGCACTTTAAATGCTTTGTGTAGCATTGTACATTAAGCATGAAAATTACTGTTTTTGAAATGCTCCAAGATTTATTTCAAAATGCAGGCTAGGAGCTAACTATCTCGCCAACAGCACTGAGCCCCCAGAAAACCTGAGTCTCAAAGAATTTTGATTACTTGATAAAAATTCCTGCTTAAGGAATCTGTAATGACATCTAAAACAAACTCAAGCTGTTTATAGAGAAGAATGTTTATAGGGTTTTTTAAGTTGTTTGGGATTTTGTCTCTTATTTTTCATTCTTTTTTCTGTTTTTAATGTGACTTGTAGTGATATCAGGTTATCCTGTAGAGTTTGCAGACCCGTGCAGGATTGAACTCCAGGGCAATAAAACTTCCACTACAAGTAAAGGGCATTTTCCCATAATTTGGTATTTTTGCCAAGTGGTAAGAACAGCAGTGGCAATGGGGTAGCTCTTTATAAAAAGCAACAATCATGTTATAGGAGTAATCACGTCACTAAAGGTGCGAGTATTGCATCTAGATTTTGTTGAAACCATAATGAAAATGTGAAGAATGAGGACAGTAGCTACACGTTTGGGTTCAGATCCTGCAAAGACTTGTGTGGACCTATCCACATAATATCAAACAAGGCCAAGTCAATATCTTGAAATATTTAGGACTGCACGTTAAACTCAAATGGGGTCATAAATTCCTCGAGACAGAGGCTATATTTGTTTAGAGTATCAATACTAGTAACTTCTAGTGTGAAATAAAGACGTTTTTGTTCTGTTTCCAAAGGCCTGGAGTTCCAGTACCAACAACACGGGGTGAATCTATCCCCTTAACGTTGAGGGGAATTTTGCTGCTTACTTCAGCAGGGCTCAGACCTGAAATCTAAGACAGCTGGAAGAAACAAGTACAAATCTTTCAGATGTGGAGAGAAGTGGGGAAAAACTTGTATCATCTGAGAGATTTGTGCAGCAACATACATGCAAAATTGAAGCTCTTCGTGCATATGTATTCCCTTTGAAGTACCAAGCAATCTAGAGTACAAGTTTAACTTCGCTCTGTTTATCGTATCATACTTGTGGCTCATTAGCAGTCATGAACTGCTTTATGCAACACATCGCAATACTCCCAGTTGAGAAGGGGAAGGGGCTGACTGAAAATAAGAGATGCTTAAACCTTTCAAAATATTTGGGAGGTGAAGTCATTGCGTTGTTCAAAGTGAATAGTGTAAGACAAAACATTGCAGCTGGTTTTCATTCTGCTGTTTGGGAGCAGGAACACGGTTCTTGATAAAAGCCTGTTGATTTAATTGATGTATACCTGGGTACTGCTGGGCAGCAGTGTGAGACTGGGAAATTATCTGCCATGAGATGTCTTGAAGGATGTTTTTTTAAACAACTCAAACAGTTCTAGTAGTTTGATGCAGGAATTTTTAGTGAAGGTCTTTGATTCATTATGCAAGAGAGAGTTACAGTGATCCCTTCTGGCCTTATATCTAGTTTTAACATAATTTTAAAAATAATGGCTTATATTAGTTTAAAAAAAATAGTTTCACAAGTACCATAGTTACAGAAATCCAAGCACCAGGCTCTTGGAAAAGAAAAACAAGTGCTGAAATCTAGCAACACTCACAGCTGTTTTGGCCCTTCCCCAAACAAGGTCTGAAGAAGTAGGAAGACTGTTAGATAGACATCTGAGCCATATCACAAGTCCCTCTTCATGCCATTTTATATCCCAGAAAACAGCATGCACTGCTGCTGCCCCTGGGGTAGCAGAGCAAACCATGTTCTGTGCAAGAGCAGAGGGGAACACGGATTTTCAAGCCAAAGACGACAGTTATGATGTTCTAGTTTTGCATAAAATGGGCAAAGATGACTTGTTATCATCAGGGCATGAGTCTAGATTTCAGTTTTAGCAGCCTTTCAGTGGGTGACACTGGTGGAGTGATTCAATTCTTAGTGCCAAGCTTTTTAGTATATTTGAGGGAGACACTTCACATTTCTTTTTCATGCAACAAGTTGGGCTTTAAGCTGTTGGTGATAATCAGGGGCAGCAAGAGGCCCATGTTGATCTAACAGCCATCTCCTGTCTCTTCTGAGAAATGGATGGGAGATCTGGGCTGTGGGATGCCAACTGGACTGCCCTGAATTGTGCATCCCCAAGTAAACGTGTACGTCGACCACATTTCGTGGAGTAAGATGTCTCAGCATCTATGCTGGAACGTAGCTCAGAAGTAACTATCAAGTCTTAAAAACTGGAAATGGTAGAAAATTCATCTCATCCTATAGTATGTTACTGCAGCTGTTAGTTATCATCAGTCATGGGGATGGGAGGTGGCTACTGGGAGATTGTACCCTGTGGCTCAAGCCTAGCCCCAAGGAAAGTTCTTCCATGACCACATCAAGCGGTTTGTAAGAATCACAAGTGCTTTTGAACAGCCAAACAGCTAGCAGCTGCAGAACAGCAATGGCCCGTGATACTAGCTGCCAAATCCTTTCTGAGTGTTGCCTAATCAGCTAGCTGAGGCCGTTGATGTGCAGAATTGGAGGCTAAAGTAGATGAGTCCTGACACAAAAGCTGTTTGAATAGAAGATATGTACTGAGTTGTTGGATGGTGAAAATAAATTGGGTGATATTCAGAGTTCCTGGCTGTTGTTTTTTAATAGAAGAATTTTGTGGGTTACAGATTAGTCAGAAAATTACCAATCTAAGCATCTGCACCTAAAGTGAGGCATTACATGTGTCGAGTGAGGTGTCTAGCAGTGCTTTTCCTTGGTATCGTGAATGTAGTGACATTTTTTCTCTCCCCAAAGCAATGACAAAAGCTGTGTTACAGGCACCGACCAGAAAGAAAGGATGCTAAAATAATTTGCTTTAGAGCCTAATAGCTTTCATGTAACACTTTGCTTTATGACTTAATTATCTATTGCTGTCAAGGTATCTTTGTAATACGAGGTTTAAATTAAGTTTGTGTGGCTGAAACTCATTTAGAACAAAGCTCTGCAAGGAACTTTCCTCATTCCTCTGGGAGCTTGTATAAGGCAAAAAACATTACTGTTGGTGATTTCTAATATTGGAATGTTTAAGGTATAATTAATTCCTCTTTTAGGCAAATCACCATAAAAGGTTGAATTTATTTATTGTATTGATTTTCCTCTGCTAAACCAGTTCTGAAGGTCTTAAAATAGATTAAATCGTCAATTTTTGAATGGATAGCTGAAGCTTCCTAAACAATATTTGAAAAGTGGGCATTTATTTCCATTTTTTTCTCCAAAATAAAGGTATTTTCATCCCCTCTCAAAAGACTTTGACAGCTATTTGTAGTTTATTTTTTGTGCCTTATTTTCCCTATGCCATACGTAGGGAAAAGAGAGCAACGGAAGTGGTCAGTGACAGTTTCTCCCTTGCGTGGTACTATTATTACCAGAGCAAGGCCAAAGAAATGGTGACAGAACTGGGCCATACATTTTCTTGTGCTTCATCCCCAGATGTATTTTCAACTTGGATGAGACAAATCACGTAGATGTAGTGTTATCTTGTGAAGGAGTCATAAACCCGCTGTTCTCAGCGTTTGGGCACTCTGATGATGAAACTCTATGGTCTGAATAATAGCCCAAGAGTATCTCCTGCCACTGCAGTTTTCAAGGGAACTAGTTCTAGGATTTCAACTAATCGCTCCGTCAGTAAGAGTTTGAAGTGTGTTGGAGAGATCCCACTCACTTTTGCTCAAATCTGGAAAACTGACACGGTTCAAGCTGGTATGATAATATATAATATAATGCAATAATAAATCTGACAGAGTTGTGAACCGAATGCAGGCTTTCCATAATTTTTTAGTATAAGCTGTAAGAAAGACTAGAAAGTACCAAAACCTTAGTTAGGGTGATGCAGTAGTCGGTTCACTGGCTGTGCCAGTGTTTCTGAGCAGGGAGGGCAGGGGCTGCTGTCCTGAGGGATCACAGCTGAACTGAAGAGTTTAAAAGTCAGTGTTTACGTATTTCAGTTATATCCGAGTGAAATGCTGTGCTGCTTTCCCTCCAGAAAGAACAAGCTTTCTGTGAAGGGCAACCATTACATCCCAGCCTCTCTGTCGGCCCAGTTTTGTTTCAAGGAGACGACATGAAATTTTGCTTCAGCTCACATATGTCAAACTTGCTGGTGAACCAAAGAAAAAGCTCTCTAAATTTGGTTTCCAAAAAGCTTGGAAGGGAGCAGTGATGCTGAATACTATGGTCTGATTGGGAGGAGAGAGAGAGGGAAGGAAGAAGAGCAGGGTGGAAGAAGAGACAGATGTAGCTTTCTGTTTTGTGCACGGTCCACGCATTGCATGGAGAAAGATACCTTAATTCAAAAGAACAGGTTTACCTTATGGGATCAGCAGAGCGAAATAAAATGAGCTTGTTCAGCTGCGTAGGGCTCTGATTGTAACGAGAGCCTCTGGCACTGCTCTTGTCTGACAGGCAAGCGATGCTGGTATTGACAGACAACTTGAGCTGTCTTGTGTTGAGGAGGAGGGTTTAAGGAATGTCCTGCTAATTTATTTGTGGATCGCTGTATCCCCAGGAGGAAGCAGGCTGTGAGTCTGGCATCTCCAAGGCTTCTTTCACCCGTGGTGCCGTTAGCATGTACTTGAGCATCTAATTTCAAGCTCTAAATGCAGCAGAAATGCTGTTCCATGGGGAATCAGCCCCCCCTTCCAGAGTCAGCACAAAGAGCGTTTCAGAGATGGGGAACTTTTCTGGCTTTCGCTGCCCCATCTGCAGCAGTGCTTGCTGTTTGAATGCAGTTTTGTGTGTGTCTGCATTTTGCCTGCCCATTATTAGAAGGCAGTAACTAGCTGTGCAGTGGGTGATGGTTAACTTTTCTTTTTCTTGGCGCAGATTTGCGTTAGTTAGGGAATCACGTTAAGGGGTTGGTGTGAACAGTGGTTATCAAAATCTGAGTTTGCTCTCTCAAGTAATTTGATAGCAAAATAGAGCAGTTTGGGTGCAAGTAACTCTAAAGAGCATTACTGGAGCTTAAGAAGTCCATTTATCTCTGCGTTGGCTGTGCAGCCATACATGGTAGGGTGAACCGCCCCCTCCCCCCCCCCACTGGATTAATTTTCTTGTTAGTTATTTGGCCCTGCACTCAGATTGTGGCACCAGTGAACAACATCTGTGTGGTGGGCTGACCCAGGCTGGAGGGCAGGTGCCCCCCAAAGCCGCTCTGTCACTGCCCTCCTCAGCTGGGCGGGGGAGGGAAAATATAATGAAAGGCTCGTGGGTTGAGATAAGGACGGGGAGAGATCACTCACCAGTTACTGTCATGGGCAAAACAGGCTCGACTTGGGGAAATGGATTTCATTTATTACCAATCAAATCAGAGTCAAGTAATGATAAATAAACCCAAATCTTAAAACATCTCCCCCCAGCCCTCCCTTCTTCCCCAGCTCAACTTCACTCCCCATTTCTCTCCCTCCTCCCCCCAGTGACACAGGGGGACAGGGAATGGGGGTTGTGGTCAGTTCATCACACATTGTCTCTGCTGCTCCTTCCTCCTCAGGGGGAGGACTCCTCACACTCTGCCCCTGCTCCAGCCTGGGGTCCCTCCCACAGCAGACAGTCCTCCATGAACTGCTCCAAGATGAGCCCTTCCCATAGGCTGCAGTCCTTCAGAAAATGGTCCAGCGTGGGTCCCCCATGGGGTCACAAGTCCTGCCAGCTAACCTGCTCTGGCGTGGTCTTCCCATGGGGTCACAGCCGGCTTCGGGTGTTTCCACCTACTCTGGCATGGGGTCCTCCACGGGCTGCAGGTGAATATCTGCTCTACCACCATCCTCTATGGGCTGCATGGGGACAGCCTGGCTCACCATGGTCTTCTCCAGTGCCTGCAGGGGAATCTCCTGTAGCATCTCCTGCACTGACCTTGGTGTCTGCAGAGTTACCCTGGAGATTCTACCACTATGGCTGATGGGCTTGACGTTGGCCAGCAGCAGGTCCATATTGGAGCCAGCTGGCATTGACTGTATCGGACATGGGGGAAGCTTCTGACAGCTTCTCACAGAAGCCACCCTTGTAGCTCCCTGCTACCAAAACCTTGCCATGCAAACCCAATACAGTCTGCACCACGTGGTATTGTTTTGGCAATTAAAAGCCAGTTGCATTTGGCTTGTGTTCCTGTTCCATCCTTCTTATCATGTGGAAGGAGAAGAGTCATGAGTGAAATATATAGGATCTATTTTGAAAAAAAAAAAAGGGTGTCTTGATTTTGCTGAGTCTGGGGGTTTGTTTTTCTCTGCACTTGAAGGTCCCTTGGAGGATGAAAGTTCAAGGGACATTGCACCATAAACTTCTTCACAGGAAAAAAAAAAAAAGCATCTAAATCATGTATGGTTTTATTATCATTGGGTCACTGGTGGTAAAAAAATACAACCCTGTGCAGTCAAGTATTTGAACACTGTCATGTAAGGTTAACCCAACTGATGAAATAGAATTAACAAGGAAATAGCAGGGCTGGTGCCTTTACCCTTTCTTTCACTCATTAGTCTTGGCAAGACTTCTCCAACGAGATATGCAGCTATCGCTTACACTTTTTTAAACTGTGTCAGTCAGGTCTGCAGATAAAAGCTGTCAGTTGGACAGGTTAAACCATAAAACAATATATCTCTAGAAACACACCTTTGTGTAATGTTATCCTTCCTTTTATTTACTCTTTAAGGACCGTGATCCATATATTGATGGTGTTTATGACCACGATTATAGATCTATCTATGGGCCTCACAGCCCATACGGCAGAGAGCGGTTTGGGTCCCAGCACAGGACCTGAGCGTTCATCCTTCCTCTTTGTGCTCTTTGTAAAGTTCCTGTTCTGAGGAGGGCAAGTATTTTTCATTAGGGTCCTTGGGGCACTTCCACAATAGATGTAGCAGTAATAACATTAGAAACATCGTAGTGGTTTAGCAAATGCAGTTTTCGGAATCTCATAAAGAAACAACCAGAAAGTATTTACCTGTCGGTCCAATTTCTACTTTATAATTTGTTAAATTACAGTTGCTAAGAGAATCTTTAAACAGAAAGAAAGTAAATGATATGTGGAACACCTAAACCACTGATCACAACTGATGGATACAGAGCGACCTCCTAAAAAAATATCAAAGTTTGGTAGATACACAAAATCTAGAGAATTGGGATTTCATCGATCATGTACTGCCCATGTTCTGGTGTGGTTACTTGCAAATACAGGTGCCACAGCAGGATAAGTAGTAAAAAGTGACTTGGTATATATAACCACTTGTGTAGTGGATATCTGCTTGACAATATACCTATATATTTTTAAGTCCTGCAGAACTAAATCCTGGTATTGTGGAATTCAGTGACGTTTTTACCATTTGGTTTGTCGTGAAATCAGATATTTATTCTTTTTCCATAGAGAATTTAGCAGAGTATTGTCTAAATAATAATACAGCACAATGTATTAGAAAGAAAAAAATGAAAAAATGAAAAAGTCAGTGCTGACAGGTGGGAAGCAGCAAATAGTTCTTAAGTAGGCAGTTTTAAAAGGGGCGAGGTATCAAATATGCAGCAATTCATCTTGAGACTTGTTCTTTTCAATATATCAAGTAATGAATGACAAGGAGGGAGATGTAAACACCAAGTTAATTAAATCCTTGAATGATAGCGTGTCAGGGAGGATAGTATATTTCGGAGCAGATGGATTCAAGTTTCTGAATGATCTGGCAAATTTCAGGAGGTAGGTGAAGGAAAGGAAGATGAGTTGGAACAGCAGAAATGTCAGACAATTCACCAAGAGAGAAATTATTGTCATCAAAGAAGAAACGGTGACATGAGGCTGGGGGGGAAATGTTAGGATCATACCTAGTGCTTTATAACAGCCTTTTGTCTGCATGTATCAGAGTATTAAACCTGTTAAATTAAGGATTCCCGATATTATGGAGGGGTCTGAGAAGGTGTTGCTGCCTGGTTTCACCAAAAGGAAGAGCCTAGCTGAGGATGTAAATGCCATTCTGGAAATGACAGTGGATCAGCATGAGGGAGGTGGGATTAAAAGGCAGGGCTTCTCTTCCTCTCTGCCCGATCAGAACCGGCATCTGAGGTCAGACCTGGGGCAGAGTCCTGTGATCTGCGTTTCACAATGACAACGGACATGACGGGGATCAGCTTGACCAGTGTGGAGCTGCAGGACACTGATTTTATGCCAGCCTCACAAATTGGATTTATTGTGTCTCTCTAGAGTGATGAGACCAGCCACACACAGTGTGTTTTCTCTGTATGTTCACAGAGCAACTCCAGGGTGCCTGGTCGATAGGAACTGATATTGGACCTACAGCAGAAGTCCCTTTGGCTTAGACCCTGATGCTGTGCCAGATCTATTCTGCTGGCATGTACAGCCTCTTTTCTCTTCAGTGCCTTACAGCCACCTGGCCCTACAGCAGTGTTTCATACCCAGTGGGCTGTAACCCTCAGGATATTTATGAAGCATAAGGGTGGAAGAGTTATGGGAGAAATTATATATCTGAAGTACTTAAACACCGGTCCCCTCTCTGTCTCTCACCAAGTCACTTGCTCATCTCTCTTGTTCAGGTTCATCTGTTCTTTTGCAGCTTCTTAAAACTCAAAGAAATGTAAAAAATAAGACTCTCTGTTACCACAGACACTCTTACAGCATAGAACGGCAAGAGCTTGAAGGGATTTAAAAATTTTAGGGATGAAAAATTCTTTATTTTGAATAACCCAAGAGGCTGAAGTGCTGTACAGAGGCATCTTTGTATGTCTAGAAAAGTAATAATAATTACACCATCACCTATGAATAATAATGCCATTATGTAGAGCCTTGGCAGGACTGAAATTGCAACACTGCAGACAATAATGATTCGTTCTCTCTAAAAACCAGAACTTGAAATAAGAAGTTGGAGCGTATTCAGAGAAAAGCAATGAAAAGGTCAGGATGATCAGGTCTGGATTGAGCTCATCTATGACATAATGTAGTGTATTCTCTGGTAGGTTGATAAGATTCTGCCTATGAATCTATACGCAGACTCATCTATAGGCTTATGTTGAGTTCAGAAGTTCCTTCTCCAACTTGAATGATCTCATTCTTAATCTGCCGTTTTTCTGCAGCTATGTATGGTTTACTCTAGCGTTCAACAGGTGTTCCTTCTTTCCATTTTGGCCTTGCCAATTTTCTATATCCCTTTCCAGATAAGAGGCTGTATCCCTGAAGAAATGAGCTTGTGACCATCACGGAACATGTGGAAGCCATTTGAAATTGCCTTCACATTATCTTGCAGATGTCACTCCTCAACTGTCTGAGCAATTTTTAGAGAATTTCTTTCTAGGCTCCCTGGCAGCTAAGTTAAAGCAAAGATATTTTACAACCCCCAAAAGCAGTAATTATTTACTTCATGAAGCTGCCTTGAAGGGAACCTACTCCTACAGGCACATTCAGTGTCCTGTATAGGATGTGAGGCTCACGGAGAGCATCTTTCCTTAAGAAAGTGTAGTGGTGAGAGACATTTCTTTACAAAGAGAGTTTTCAAGAGAAACGATGTCCTTGTGACTGGACTAAGTCACTTTGCTTGCTCGAACGTATACTTTGAGACAGAAAAGAGTCAGCAATGAGACATGACAATTTTTTCTTGGGAGTTTATTCCAGTTTAGGTAGCATATTTTTGCTTAGGTTTACTATATATTGAGGATCCCGTTTTACTGTAGGATTGACTGCTTCATTCCAGCTGCAGAATTTGTTGTGCAATTTGTTCTTCTTTGTTTTTTTCTTTTTTTTTTTTTCCATTTTGAATTCTTCATCTCTTACTTAGTCTAGTCCAAAGGGTCTGAAAGGGCTGCCTTTGGAGCAAACCATGATATGCCTGGCCTTGTCTTCAGATTGATCTGCTGCCAACTACATCTTCCAGCACTCTAATCTGCTTTTTCCTTTCCTCCCCTTTTGTTTCTTCAGGTACCTAGCTAGGATTTTAATTTCTGCAATTGTCATCCTTGGTATTTGTCAGCAGGAGCCAACTTTTCTTTCCCCAACCCTGAGGTGTCTTGAAGCTTGTCCGGAAAAGCCTACTGGCAGTGTGATGTCTAATTAGAGTGATTGTCTTCTTCCCTCAGTCTACTCTATCAAAAAAAGTATTTTGACCTTTGGTATAATATGCCCCCTGAGTATATTTCTAAGTGCAAAGCGGCTGCCAGGGGTGGAGGACTACTGCATCTCATACATGTACTGGCTGTCCGGCTTTCCTGAATCCTAAACTCCCACATAGACTTTTTACTTAACTTGAAAATACCCAAACCCCTGGCTGAGGGAACTGCATCAGACCTCCAGTGCTGGTTAATACATTGCATCAGTATGCTTCAATATGCTTCATTTGCTTCCAGTATCCCATAGTACCCTGAGATACTGATGCTGCAGGTATTTCTGCTGACATGGGGACATGGGATATCCTGTCTTAGTGAGTATAATTTACCAAGTGAGGAGCAGGACTCAATGCTAGTACCAGAACTGCTTTTGAGAAGCATTCGTGCTGTTTACTAGATGGCAACTCTGAGATGGCCACCAAAGGGAACAATATAGACAAGAAAAAGCTTCCTGTAAATACAGAAACAGACAAAAATCCAAATACAGAAGTGGGTTTACCATAAAGCAGAAGTAGTGTTTGTAGTGTGACGGACAGATAACCGCTGTGCCAGCGAATGAGTTGTGGATAAACATGACCAACACACTCAACCTACTCGTGGTTGCTGATCTGCAGCACCTTATCACTTCATGATGTAACAAACTGAATTTTCAAAGGACGAGTTACAATAGGTGGTGAAGTCATGGCAAATACTCTTCGTTTACTTCATTAGCGGAGGCAAAATTGGAAGGAGACAAAGTTTACAGAGAGATGAGGCACCTTGCAAAATAGATACTGTAATTGGTAGGAAAAGAAGTGGAAAATTGGATTTCTTGTTATAATAAAATTAAATCATGTGTGATCTTTAATCAAAGGAATACATTTTGGGAACATTTTATAAAAATGACAGCAAAAAGGCTGCCATGGAGAAGAATTAATAAAACATTAATTAAGAATATTGACCCCAGAAAGTACATGTACTTTCAGAGAACAAAGTTGTCTGAATGCATAATTATACTTGATTGCAGTACTCACAGGGATTTTACAGACTTTTTTAATGAAGTAAATGTTCTCAACTGTTGCTTCTCTCCTATGATAGTCAGCAATGAGAAGTAAGAACTATGGGCTCCCCTTAAATACTGCAGGCAATATTTAGAGAGTTTTATTCAGTTCTGACAAAAATTAATTTGGTGTGGGAGATTGCCTTCAGATTGCTGTAGGAGTCTGTGCTTACAAGGGTGTCCATCAGTTGTGCAAGTCTGTTTTCTCTCGCTTTCAGTGGAAGTTCTGTCTCTATGCTTTTTTGAAATTTTCATTCATAGCTATGTTTTTGGGTTTGTTTTTTTACCCTCCTCCATCCTCCTCCTCACTCCTCTGTTAAAAGTCCAGCTCCCCATAGGCAGTTGTACAACTTTTGCTGCTGTAGTGTTCTGGCCTGCTCCAGTGGGATCTTCTTGGACGTGCACTGTGTCTCATAGAAAACCGTGGATCTCAGTTCAGGGTTTACAGAAGCAGCCTTATCTATGAAAATGCAGTTGCCTGCTCTGCTTTTCCACTTGGTTGCCCTTGTCATCATGCCTTCAACATATTTTGTCTTGCTAAGGATGTTGCAGAAATGAAAATTCTTCTTCAGTCACGTCTGGGCCCTTGAGAGTATAACAATTTGTAGAATAAGTGATTTTGTTTTGTTTTGCCCAGCCAGGGAGAAATAAATGGAACTGAGATGTACTGAAACCAATGGCTTTTCTAGAATTTTACAAATAATGGTAACTTGGCATGTTTCTTTGAGAAGAAAACCTGATGCTAATTGATTTTATGGGGTTTTGAGCCATCAGCGTTGTTATAATTGGAAGTTTTATGAACTGATAACGGAAGCAACTTCTGTAGAAGAGAGAAGGAAACTTCTACAAGCTGTAGTACGTATCGTAAGAAGATGTTTGAAGTTGAAAGGAAAAAATATGAATAATCAATCAGAAATTGAGCTGTTAAAGAAGGAGAGGATGCCTAATGAAATCCAAATTAGAATCATAATGCTTTGTGATCTTCTGCAAAATAGTATATAAAGTTAATTGGACACACTGGTTTTTGCAAGCTTACTTGTCTAAGGGGCTGCTGTTTTCCTTAATGAAAACATTATCCTTCACAATGTCAGGAGAACACATGGGAATCTCTGATCTCACATGCCAGATGTCACATTTTGTTAGACTTTTAAACCTTGAAAGCCATTGTAGTTTCAGAAATCCGTACAAATGAAGGATGATGTATTTTGTTCAGTGGTGGTTATTCGTCTGTAAAAGGCTATTGGTACTGAAATGCTGTCAGAAATCACAAGCCTTCTGGAAAAGTAGTTTCAGAGTGTACACTTATTAATTGAGGTTTAAATAATGACATGAGGTGTCGTATGTTGACTTCAAAAGATGAAGTGTCTGTCTTGATTTTTGCCGCAGAAAATTGTTGAAAAACTTCTATAGTAGTAAGTGCAGCTTCTTTGAAAAATAAAATCATGTAATTTGTTGTAGCTAGGTTTTTACTGAAAACTGTGAATTGAGCCTTGGACTCCAAAGTAGTCTGGAACACTTCTGTAGTCAGTTTTGCTTTTTGCAAGCCTTGTGTATGAAAGATTGCCTTTGATAGAAGTTTCAGATTTGGACGGTTTCCAGTAATTCTTTATTCATCTCTATTATCCTACTGCCCTGAAGAACCAGTCATACATCAGGAAGCCAACCTGATACACACAGTCACATGGCACAGGGACTGTTTTGACCGAACCAACTTAAACTAAAAAAACCCTAAGAGATAGCAGACAGATACAATTAAACAGCAAAATTTAAGGAAACAACGAGACAGTACTCGGCCAGAATATGACCGAGCTGTGCCAAGCACGTTGGCAGCCTAACTACTGTCAACTTCTGGTTTATTGGTTTTTTAGGTATTAGAGAAAAAAGGAGTCTTAAGAAGGCATTTGAAGGGAGATAATGAAATAGCTCTGCAGATGTTTACAGAGATTTCTTCCCAGGCACGAAGGGCAGTGTGGGAGGAACATGAAGGCACTTGTTTGAATATTTATCGCATGGAGGTGGAGGCTGATATTGTGGGTTATCAGAGGGAGGTGACAGCATCTCTCTGGTGCATAAAAGTTACAGCAGCAGAAGAGCATAAGGAGACCTTTGCAGCCATCAGACGCTCGGTTCCTTGGCATTCCTTGGCTGTATCCATCATGGCAGTACTAAGCTGTGGTTTTAGTGGTACTAGAGAAGAATGAGTATGGGAGGAGGGTTGTTTACTTGATTCTATTTTGATTGTGGAGAACTTTATCCAAAACCTGTTGAAGCCAATGATGTGGGCTTTTCATAGGCTGTCAGGGAAGGGATTCAGCTCCAGCCAAAGATGTCTAAATGTCTGTGAGGTAGGTATCTGAGGTCCTGTTTTGTCAGTGGAGATATAGGTCTGGATTCGGATGCCTCAGGATGCTAGTTTCTAATGCCAGTTCAGTTCTGCTAGGCCTTCAGCTGTTCCAGAGGTACACCAACCTCTAAGGTCCTGTTAATTGAGTCAGTACAGTTCGTAGATATGGAGAGCAATTCATCACATCCTGAAACTCTCTGTAGGCTCCATTAACTGTACTGACTACATCTCTCTTGACTATATTGGGGACTCAGTATGCTCACACAACATACCTATACCTAGGTCTCAGTCACAAACTGAATGCTGCTCCAAGGATATAAAATCTCACAGTGCTGAGTGAAATCCTTACTCTGTTGGTATTGGTAAGAGTTTTGCCACAAACTTCAGTCAGACTAGGGCTTCGCTTTCTGTGCTCTATACAGTATTTCGTATCCAAGCATTTTGTTCAGCTTGCAATTGCTGATACTTCTTTAATTAAAATTTCCTTCAAGCTCTTGAATTAACTCACCTATCCATCTGCTATTCCACTAATATCCCTGATAATATCTCACAGTAGCTCCCAAAGAGCCTGGGAAAAAGTTAGAATATAATATCGGCATTTACAGTTGGGTAGTGAAGTACAAGGTAAGCGTTAAACTTTTTTAAGGGCACCTACACCTTGCAGTGAAGCATGGCCCTGAGGTCCAAGTCCAACAGAAGTGTAGGCGGGTGTCTCCACACATCACTATGCAGTTCCTTAGGGAAGATAGTAACTTGGGTTTCAAAACTTGGGTTTCAAAGTTTCACACAGCTGTCTGTGTCCCTGAGACAGTGTCGCTTGGTTTAGGGACAGCCCCGTGTTAGTGCAGTTGCTTTGCCCAGTGCTGGAACAAGCTGTCTTGGTGCTTGCTGGGATATTTGTCTATCACTGTACTGTAGAATGTAGGCATGCTTTAAATAGGAAATATGTTCACCATCTATCTGTAAGATGCTTTTTAATAACGTGGTCTCCTATTTTTTGTGATATATTCTGCTTTGAGGAGGTTTTTTTCTGTTTGCCAGCTAAGAAATTGTGCCGGGATAACTGAGAGCACTCCTAAGACTAGAAATGAATACATGTGAAAAGAACAACTCGTTATTTGAATAAGTTTGCCTGAAGGGGTAATTTCTAAGCTTTTAGTAAAATTCCATTCCCTTCCTTCGTGTTAATTAAATTAAAGCTGGGGGGATAGGAGAGCATAGCGTGGTAATATGATGAATTTGGGGCGCAACTCAAGAAACAAAAAATCATTTACCCCCCTTGGCTTGTCTGCCTTTTTATTGAATGCTGTGAGATTTCATTTGCAATAATGAACTGCTTTTATGCAAGAACTTTTCAGTACTAGCAAACGAAGGGAGGAACATGTTGACAGGAAGTGAAAGTTGCACAATCTCTGCAAAAGTCCATGACTGAATCTCTGCTCTGTTCATCACAGCCCTATTTGATACAGCATCAGGAGGTTTCTTTCTTCCACTGACGTGAATAAAAGAATGATCAGTTCCTAAATAACCGCTTCCATAAGGCATCAGAGCCATACCCTGGAGCGTGTCCAGAGAAGGGCAACGAAACTGGTGAAGGGGCTGGAGCACAGGTCTTATGAGGAGCGGCTGAAGGAACTGGGACTGTTTAGTCTGGAGAAGAGGAGGCTCAGGGGAGACCTTATTGCCCTCTACAACTACCTGAAAGGAAGTTGTGGCGAGCTGCGGGTCGGCCTCTTCTCACAGATAACTAGTGACAGGACAAGGGGGAATGGCTGCAAGTTGCACCAGGGAAGGTTCAGACTGGAGATGAGGAGAAAATTCTTCTCGGAAAGGGAGGTCGGGCATTGGAACAGGTTGCCCAGGGAGGTGGTGGAGTCACCATCCCTGAGGGTGTTTAAGGAAAGGTTAGATGTGGTACTTAGGGACGTGGTTTAGTGGGTAATAGGTGGGGGGGGATGGTTGGACTAGATGATCCTTGAGGTCACTTCCAACCTTAATGATTCTATTCTATTCTATTTATTTATACATTATCCCCTTAATGGGATTAAATAGTGCATGTTTATGGCATCCAACAAAATCTTCTAGGAAGATCACGTTATTCTTGGAACCAGTCTTTTCAGGCAATCTTGTGGGGTGGGTTAATGCAGTAGCAATATTTCTCCAGCTTGTTCCCCATTTCTCTTTCTCACACTTGGAAGCGGTGACTTCTGGCTGTAGTGTGCTGGGCCACATGCAGGCACAGCAGGAGGCTCTTGGCTGCTCTCTCTGCATTTGCTGTCCGAACGACTGCTGCTTACTCCCTCAGAGGAAGACGCAGTGGGCAGATAGAAATATTTTGCAGGCTGGATGGGTCTAATGGGCCACAAACTGGAGCAATCTGACCAAAATATATTTAATTAAAAATTGTTTCTTCAGTTTCTGGCATGGATTTATGCACTGTGCTTGGCTGGTTTGTGGTGACCAGATCTAGTTTTGCATGTTTCAACTGCTGATCATGTCAGTGGTATTCAGTGGCACTCAGACTTCCCAGGAATTGCTTGGTCCCTTCGGAGATCAGACGTACATACATACTTCAGAGTCGTCAAGCAGGCTTAAGTGTGGTTCTGCTAAGTGGCACCCCTTCAGTGAATGACTATTGTCACATCCACTTTGGTAATTTCTGAAAAAATCTGCTTCGCTAGTTCGCTTTTCCTTTGTTTGCTTGTGTTTTCCCCCAAAATGTTGTTTTTAAGTTTGTATATCCAAATGAAAGTTACTTCTACTTGTGCAGAATGTGAGGAATTTCCCTCAGGCCTGTGCTTATGCCCTGCCTACCCTTAGGAGCGATTGTCCAGATTTTACCAGCTAGGCAGGATCTGATTAGGGTAACACACGTGTAAGAGGTATGCCAGGAATGACAGTGGACTTCATTTGCTGGTCTTCATTATCCAGCAATTTTTTTTTCTTTTTGTCCTACGCTGATATTCTGAAATTAGATCTTTCTTGAGATATATAGCTAAGACCTATAACGTTTGTGGACTTCTCTCAAAATGTCCCCTGGACTAGATTCCTTTCAGACTAATGACCTACTTCTCTACATTTCCCCTGTTGCTTATTTTAATAAGATGGGTATAAATGGGGTATAAAGTGTTATGTAGCAGGAAACATTTAATTATAAGATACTTAAAGTTCTGTTTATATTATTGTGTGCATATATCCAGTTAAGTTTTTCTTAGCTCCATTGTGCAAAAGAATTTATTTGTCCTAAGTAAAAAGTGAAGTTGGGTATTTTTAGTATTCTCATCGTGCTGGTAATAACATACCTGACACTAAAAAGCTTTGAGATTCTCCAAGAGAACATTCGTAGGATACTGTAGTGACTTCAGAATACAGAGACAGAAATAAGAATATGCATATTTAGGTTGCAGTTTGATTAGTTATGAATATCAGTGAGGAATTTTGGTTATTTTAAAATGTCTACTGCCAGCCATTCCAGTGCCTTCTGATAATGGCTGTGACTGACCCAATGTCTTTCCCCTTCGTCTCCAGCGCCAAGAAAGCTTATTAGACAGGGCATAGTTAAGCATCAGCCTGTTTGCCTCCAGATCAATCAGAAAGTAGATACTTACCTGTGTTCAGATAAGACTAACATAGGAGGCATCAACGTGTCAGCAATAGCAGAGGTCTGGAAGATGTTTCCTAGAAAGGACCGTATTGTCCAAGGAAACCCAGACACGATATTGTCTTTACTGGTAAGATGCCAAGGGTCAGACCACAAAACTGAAAGAAATGAGATCACTCTGAGATACTAAGTTATGGCAGAGATCCAGTCCTCAAAAGGAAAGAATCAGATGAAGGTTGGGAGACTTCGTCTAGAAAGAGACGTCTCCTCTGCCTTTTATTCTCTGGCTGATGTAATAAAGGAGAAGCTTATGCCCTTTCGTTAGACATAGAGTATGCCTAGCTTAGTCACATAATAGTACCATTATGTGTGTGTATAAAACTAATAGATACTGGAGCTTTTTTTTGTGAAGTCAGGCCAAAGGTTGATCTCAGCCAACCTCACTGTGAGCAAATACCTCCTCCCTGAGCTGAACGCAGTGCTACCACACTTTGTTGGGGTGATCCAGTGAGCCAATTATACACAGAACGGACTTTGACTAAATGTACTGTTCAAGTTCTCTTCATAACAGTTTGTAAAGGTGAATCTGTTACTGAAGTTAAGCCATGCAGTTGGTATTCCATGGGTAGAATAGGAGCTATGTGAATCTTACTAGAAAAATTACAGTCCATAAATATTGAGCTACCTATGGATGACCTTGGTGAGACTTTCAGCAGTGTAGGAAAAATTTGGAGATCAAACCTTTGAAGATGCCTGAAAGCTCATTATTAAATTATCGTCAACTGACTTTCTGGCATTCTCTGAAATAGTCAAAATGGGTTGGAAATGGGGCTCAGTCTCCTAAATGATCTTTAAAAACAGGTAGACAAAACTGTTGTAAGAATGAGAGGCATGAGTCAAAGGGGTACAACACAGTGATTTTCCTCCTCTTCAGATACCCTGCACGTTTGGGGTAGGTCACATTCCCAAAGGGCCTGGAAGTGAAGTGACGTAGACAGATGTTAATTTGTTCTTGTATCAGGATGGATATGTGTCACTTATTCTTCATTTTCTGGAGGCCCTTAAAAAACATTATGAGAAACCATGAAAGACAGAAAATTTTTTAACTCTTTGTTCATCTCAGCTGTTTCTGATGTTCAAGAGATGAACCTTCTTGGCAGGCCTAGCCAAACTCTTTTTCTTCCTGTGTGTGACCCACCGAGTTGTTATTGTTTCCAGTGCAGCACTTTCTTTGCCCTCTAACACCAGACGCAAAGGACAGTCATAATTAAGGCACCTCCACTTGTTTGGTTAAAAAATAGCTTGTCTAATCATGGAGCGTGCCAAGAGATATTACATAACAGTTTTTCATACCACCTGTACATTTTTTTCTCTCCACATAAACCTTTCCAGGGAAAAAATTTTGCACATTCTGCATCCCAAGACTAATAAAAAATTGAAATAAATTCTTAAATCCAGCTTGCTTTTGTTTTCCTCTTTCTGATTTTAGAAGCTGTCTCTGAATGTGTTCTTTTTTCTTTCTCTGCAGATTGTATGTGGATGGACCTTTTGGAAGTCCCTTTGAGGAATCCCTGAACTATGAGGTCAGCCTCTGTGTGGCTGGAGGTATTGGAGTTACACCGTTTGCATCAGTACTCAACACACTCCTGTAAGTGAGCTTAAGCCTTTTAAAGCTATTTCCCCCCCAATTTACCACCCTAGTGCATGTCAGAAAGACTTTCATAGTTTTAAAACCTTCCATTAGCATAACATAAATGCATGATTCTTTGGAGAGAGGTAGAAGAGAGGGACCGGAATGTGCCCTGAAGAACATAAATCATCTCATAAAGGCTTTGTAACCCAAGGAGTCGTGGCAGAGTTGTGCCAGTAATGGCTGGGACAGTGTTACTAGCCTTTATATCCTGACATGAGCTTAGCCTGTGGTTAATATAGTCACAGCCCTTCAGCTAGACTTGTTCCCCTAGTCCCAGCTTAGATGAGGCTAAGGACTGTGATAGTGAGTTTTTGAGAGTCAGAAAATTGTGACAGTCTTTCTGCTGGACATGCAGGCCAGCTCTCCTGGTCTGTTTGACTTCTGTAAATGTGTAAGCCTAAGGTTTTGAAGGAAAGTCATCAACTGGGATTCAGATAGCGTTTGAATGTTTAAATCAATTTGAAAAGTTTAAATAGTAGCTATGCCTTTTTCTTTATTTTTTTTTCTTGTTTTGCTTTTTTTTCCCCTTTTAATGTAAAGCCTGTAACACTGTATTCTGGCCAAACCTTTCACCTCTTATTTGTGTGTCACACTGGCAAAATGGTTCCCACCAAATCTTGCACTGTGTGAAATAGGCTTGCTTTTATTATTGCTACTGATTTTTTTATTGTGGGTTGTTGGGTTTTTTGCTGAAGTATTGCGAAGAGCTCCACTCACAGGTTAAGCACCCCAGGTTCGTAGGCGCTGTATAAAGAGCCAGCCAAAGCAGCAGGCCTTCCCTGAAGTGTGGAAAGGCTGGCTGGCTTTGGGAGCCACAGCTCCCAAAAGCACAACTAAAGCATTTGTTCTAAGATGAACATGCCAATGGCCAGCTCTAATGCCAAAGTGAAGTTAAAGCCTGGAATTTAGATGCTGTGCACATTCCGTCCTTCATCTGGGCTGGACCTGACAGTGCTGAACACTTCTGAAAATTGTCAGCCCCACCTGTCTCAGTGCTGCACTCCTCAAAGACCATCTTGGGCTCCTTCATTTTCTTTTCCTGAGAGAATGTGAAACAGAGGTACATTTTTGCTGAAAGCCCAGGTGGATAAGATGACCATTTTCCTTGTGATGGATTATCCTTGACAGTGTATAGCAAATATGTCACAGATCATAATGATGGGCCAGCAGCAGGTAATGAGATGTTTGCCTCTACCAGTGTGTTATCAGAGGCTGTAGGAACTTGTATGGACATTGTCATAGAAGGTTAGTGTCCAAAAGCTTTTGCAATATCCATTTATCTGGATAAAGCCAGAAATTGGCTTCCAAGCAGCCAAGCCCATAATCTGCCTTTGTACTCAATCTTCTCTTTGTGCACTGTAGAATGTGCAGGAGAATCATTCTGTGATTCTGGGGAAGAGTAACAGCCTTAGCCTGCTCTCCATCTCAGTATTTAAAGATCAACAAAGCACCGGTTCAGTGGATGATCTGCCTGTTGTCTTTATCCTGGCTTAGAGACAGAAATTGGCAGGTGTGAACATGCAAACTGCCTTACGATGCCAGTGCTGCAGAGCAGTGGGGCCAGCCCTGTTGTGTCAAGGACATGCAGGTCCGGGGGAGATCAGAGGCATGTCGCCGTAGTCATGTGTTTCCTGCTCAACTGTGTTCCCATTATATGTACACAATTTAATTCCTGCTCCTGCCCTTCCCTCCACTTAACTGTTCAGCCCTATGCCCTGTTTTTAAGAAAATAGACCTTAGATTAAGGAAAGCTAGTGACTCTTGTGCAGAAGGGTCATATTATGGTAATGTGGACACATATAAGAAGTGTTATATACATGTGGGTTTGGTTGTAATGGGGGATAGCACTTTTATTGCATAATATATGCTGCTGGCATATGTATCTGAGGTGCTATTTTAAATCTATACTTGACTTGTTTTATGAAGTCTTGCAGTCCAGCCTCTTTGTCCAGCTGCAGTGTTTCATCACCAAGAGTGGTGTTTTGTTGCTGAGCTACAGGAGTTCAGTACAAAATGCCTTGCATTTTTCTCTTTTTTTATCCTTTTTTTTAGGGTGAAAGGCACTTATTTTCCTTGCTACTGCTCATAGTTATCTTGTCACATCTGACCAGATTGTGACCCTTCCTCAGGGCATGTCTTGGTGTAGGCAGTCAGAAAAAGGTGGAGGAAATCCTGCTTTGCGGGTCAACAATTTACAAATAAAAAAGCAGAAATCAGGACTTGAAAGACACCGTAGTCTCGAGTCTTAAAGCACTTTTTTTTTCTCTCTGAGGGTACTTTACACAGAAGGTGAGTTCTCAGCCCTTCCAAGCTGCTGAGAATGTCTCCATGCTTGCTCCTCAGACTTAAGAGTGGAGGACTTACAGCCATCACTTACGTAGATCTATTAGTGCAATACCCTTGACGGATATGCCAGCAACCCTAGAGTTTGAAATAATGTATCTTGAAACTTTTCTACTGGGGCTGGCTCCAGGGACTAGCGTTTGAAGTTGTCAGGCTGTGGCCTTCTCTATCTGAAAATTGTTTTAGGAGGAGAAGGAGGAACCAGTCGTTGCACTGGCTGTTTCAGTAATCAGAACAACAGCAGACAACATTGGCCAGCTAAGATGACACTTCTTAGATATTTGTGCTTTGTTTGAACTCATTAACCATCAGGATTTTTTTCACTTCCGTTTTCTCTCCCAACTCATTCCAATCCTTCCTTTGTGCTATATTTGTGTTTTATTTGCGTTAAAAATCTGACACAAGAGTCCTGTTTTTCTAAATGCAATACCAGAACCTGCCGATGACTGCACTTTCTCCACCAGCGTTTTCTGAGGGCTGTAATATATCACACAGTTCCCTAACACAATGGAGCTCTGATTTGATTTAGTCTTTGTGATTTTGCTGGAGTATTAATTATAATCAACCAGAGCCTTTCACATATAAAGGCAGAATTAAGTCCTGACATTATTGCATTTGTCAATATTTTTCTCTTTTGGGTCGCTTTGTAAACCTAATAAAGAATTGACATAATACCCTTGAACTTAGAATGTCTGATTTGCTTTGAAATAAAACTTTGATGATGATGCATGAATCTGTATTTGCAGCCCAAATCATCTGTATAGCTGACAACTTCCTAATGCAGAAACAATATCTGGGAAGGGTGTTAGTTCTGTGCCAGAGATTTAATATTCTCAGGACCGTTCTAATGGGTTGCATTGGTCATTTCAGTGTCTGATGTGTCATAGGATGAAGAACAACTTAACAGTTAACTTCTAATGGAAATTCACATTTCTACTAATGAATATAGAGCATCTTAATTAGTGTTTCCTTTTTAAATGATAATTTTTAATTACCCAAACATTTTATTTTCAAGTGACGGCTGGAAACGCTACACACTCAGAAGACTCTACTTCATTTGGGTGTGCAGGGACATTGAATCTTTCCGCTGGTTCGCAGATCTGCTCTGTATGTTGCACAACAAGGTAATGGGTGTTTCTGGAGGGATGCCCACGGCTTAACAAATGCAGGGTATGGCCACACCACGTAACTGGCGTGCTACAGAGAAAGGCAGCCTTACTCAAAGCAAGAATGCTTCAGCAGTTCAGTTCTGAGCCCCTCAGCTTAAGAAGGACAGGGAACTGCTCGAGAGAGTCCAGCGCAGAGCCACTAAGATGATCAAGGGAGTGGAACATCTCCCTTATGAGGAAAGGCTGAAGGAGCTGGGTCTCTTTAGCTTGGAGAAGAGGAGGCTGAGGGGTGACCTCATCAATGTTTATAAATATGTTAAGGGTGAGTGTCGGGAAGATGGAGCCAGGCTCTTCTCGGCCTCACTAAGCGATAGGACAAGGGGCAACAGGTGCAAATTGGAGCACAGGAGGTTCCGGGTTAATGTAAGGAAAAACTTTTTCACTGTGAGGGTGACAGAGCACTGGCACAGGCTGCCCAGAGAGGCTGTGGAGTCTCCTTCTCTGGAGACATTCAAAACCCGACTGGACGTGTTCCTGAGTGATGTGCTCTAGGTGGCCCTGCCTTGGTGGGGGGGTTGGACTAGATGATCTTTCGAGGTCCCTTCCAACCCTTGTGATTCTGTGATTCTGTGATTCTGTAATACCTCTGCTTGGGCTGCCTGACCCAGACTCCTTCTGTGCTTGCAGCTGCACAGAACAGTTTCAGTATCTCTCGCTGGTATTTCATCGCACAGTGTTGCCACGTACAAGCAGTCTGTACGCTTACCTGTGAAATTTGTGAGATGGAAGCATACGCAGGCTGGGGAGTCTGAGTGGCCTTTAGCCATTTGGCTAGCTGACAGACTGAGAAGGGAGGCGAACATACAATTTCAGGTGGATTTTAAGAGCAGTGTAGCTTCCTAAAATAATACTTGGTACGCGGCATGATGCACAGCATTCGGGAGTGCACAGAGGGGTGCTATGCAAGCGTATCTTCTTCGTTAAAAAGCTTACTTCGCTGGTGCTGAAACCTGTGTTCCTTCAGATAGTAGGCAGAAGTGACTTTACACTTACATTAAGAGAAAGGATATTATTTCACTAGCTGTTTTTATCATCCTCCCAGCTTTGGCAGGAGAATCGACCGGACTATATAAATATCCAGCTGTACCTCAGTCAAACAGATGGAATACAGGTATGTGGCTAAAAGCTGTTTGTAAACCGAACTAGACCTTGGGGCAGTAGACAATGCAAACTGTCAGTCAAAGGCGAAAGGGAATTACTGCAGACAGTAAAAACAGGTAATGAGGCCATAAACTCAAGTGACAGATTCATTACTAGGGCAAGAGAGCAAGTCCATCCCCACAGCGCTAAGAGAATCTAGTCTAGTAGCTTTAACTTGATTAGATGTGGGCAGAAATCCATATCTTCCTTTTCGAGGAAAGAGGTTCTTCCAGGCCAGGCCGCAGACCAGACAGTTGGCCGTGTTTGATGGGAAATCTGCATCATTTCTGGGCTAAGAATCAAAATAGAATAAGACTAGGAGCTTGCAAGCTCAAATCCTCTTTTCAAATTAATATCTTGAGAGAAACTAGCTATTGTTAAAAGTTTTGGATGTCTTTGCCTCAAATGTAAACAAAAGTTACAAATTTCTTGATGCATGAGACTGGAAATTGTACTGGACTGTCAGTTGTCATGTGTTAGCAACTCCAAAGCTGGGCTCGTTTCCCAGCTCTTGGCATGTCACGTAGCTATTTACGCTTACGATCTTCATTTTACGTTATTTAGGACACGAGCCTAGGCCTGATTCTTTACCCCGCTGCATCTGGAAGCTTTCCATTGACTGCAGCGGGCCCAGAACCAAGCCTAACAATTACTACAAAACATGAAATTCAGTGAGAAACCATGCCCAAGGGATTTTGATCTGCCTGGTATCAGGTGGAGATAGCATAACATTCACAGCTCTGGTAGGAACACTATCCCATAGTCTAAATGATGTCACAGCTACAGTGGTTATGAACAGTGCCCCACAGATTTAATGCCTGGATGATGTATGTCAATTGGAACGGACTGCTTGAAAATACCTAATTGGTGAACCTGGAATGTAACTGCTAGGTTAAACTCAGAACCCGAAGCAGGAATGGATTGCAATGACACAGCAAGACTGTAATAATAGACTATTCAAAGCAGGTTTTCTAATACTGTGTATCAAGTAGCTACTGAACTTATTTCAGTCACCTTTGTTTTAAGTCTTTCTTGAAGGTCACTTTTCTTTTGTGACTGTTGAACAAAGCTGGCATAAGCCATACCTCATGGTTTCCCAAGGGCCAGTTAAACTCAGCTCTCCGTTGCCGTACAGTTTATGTGTTCACTGATGTTAGTCCACAGTGCTGACTGCTACCAAAATTAGGGCAGTTTTGCTTCATGCTCCCTTTGCATGCCTGTGTGGCAACAGGGACCCAAGCCCATCCTTCAGCGAATGCCTCTTGAATCCCCAAGGCCAGCGGAGGGTGAGTTAGCCGAAGCTCGGTGTTTGCACTGTACGAGCGATGGTTCAGGTCATTCAGCAGTGGAGTGAATGCGGGAACCTCGATAAGATGAACCTTCTCTCTGCCTTTCCATCACATTAGGACAGAAAAACAGGGAAAGGGAATGCCCTGCGACGGAAGGGCATTTGACCTTATCAAAATTCTGGTGAGTTAGCACTGCTGGAATGGGTTGGGATCCATCCGGGGAGCAGTTTTGGCTGCTTTCTGCTGTTCCAGCAGCTCAAAACAGCTGGCAAACTACTCTCAGGGAGAAATGTAAAATTTGCCTTGTTACTTTTTCAGACCTAGTCATCTTAATAGTTACTTGTACAAAGTTATAAAAAAGCCTTCAGACAGAAATATGATTTTTGCATAAGCAGTGTTTCTTCCAACTTAGCATTAAAAGCCAATGAGGGAATGAGTAATAGGAGCGTGGTTATTGTTTTATGGCTTAAATAAATTGGTTTAAAAGTAATGGGGAGATTAATGAGCAGCTGCGTGAGGAACAATGTATAACGAGCACCAAGGAGAGCCATTGGTGGAGGTGTTGGTGCATGAAATGGCTGCAGTTTTAATCACAACTGTCTGATACTTGTGCTCAGGTTATACACCTCAGCAATATGGTAAGTCAGCCAATGTCAGAAATGGGAGCCCTGGGTGACATGAGGCAATTTGCAAATCAGGCAGAATGGAACTTTTTGTTTCTTGCAGAAAATAATTGGTGAAAAATATCAGGCTTTAAACTCAAGGCTTTTGATTGGACGGCCCCGGTGGAAAGTGCTTTTTGATGAAATAGCGAAGTGTAACAGGCGGTGAGTACCAGTCCGCTGAAGGGTGCCACAGTTTGAAGGGTGGGGACGTTATCTGTTTCCAGCTGTGTTTCTATGAAAATATTTTTGGATTTTATCTTGGAGTGCAATGCTTAAGCTATTGATGTTGAAATTAGCTAATATTTTGCTGTGAGAAATAGCCTGTACGGACTGACACTTAATTTTTTTTTATGCTCAGAACAGTTCATCTTTTCATGCAGCTAGGTTGTTCAGTGGGCCAGAAAATAAAAGTAATAGATTTCCATCTCACTGCACAGAGATTATGTTTTTGTCCATGGCAATATCTTGCTTGCAGTATATGCTGCTTTTGTATACAAAGTTGCATTTTTTAAAATTGTTGACTTCTATGATTTTCATGATTTATAGTGCTGGTTTATAAAGAGGATGCACAATGAAGAATCTGCCTGTCCTGTATATTGTCTTTGGAGATCCCTGGCACTTTTTTATTCTTTGTTAAGACCTGGCAATGCTTTTTTAGTGTGCTAGGCAAGTACTATAGTTTGAAACAAGACAGTTGTGAATCTAAGACATGTAGTTTGACTATGGAATGTCTTTGTCCAGATCCAGCTTTGCTGGTTGAGTGTTTTACCCCCCACTGGCAGTTTAGTGCCTCAAAAGCTGATCTGGTAGAATAGATTGTGCGGTCTTCCCTAATCCACTTCTGGCACAGTCAGCAGGGCGGTAGCAAACCACCCTCAGTAGCTGTCGATAGTAATCTGGACGCACCAGGTTGAGAGGTGCTCTCATGGTCACCTGTAGAACATTCCCTCAAGAACTTTTTGCCCTCTGTTGCACTTGCGAAGTGAACATCTGCCCATGGCTTATTGACACTTCTGTTCTGAGGCTGGGTATGACTAGGGGACGCTGAACCCTACCTCCTGAGAAATACTCAGCACTAGTAGGTATCACTGTTGGCAGTGTAAGCTGCTGGCAATATGTATCTTGGGTTCAGGTCCTAGGTGTTGTAGACAGGCTTCCTTGCCAGGATGCCCCAAAGGCTTCTACAGAGGGACATCCCTAGTAGGATTCTCACATTGTGCAAATAAATTAATATCACTTAGAGAAGGGGTTTATAGTAAAGGATCACGGGACAGAAAAGGAAATAGCACGGTCAAAGCAGCAAATTGACTCTCTCTGGCTCAGATCCCTCTGCATAGAGGACCATTGACCTTTTATGCTCCATTCTAATGTCTTTTTTGTTTAACTGTGTGAATCCAGTTTTAAAAGATGAAAATGATGAGGTTTCTGCCACTTCCTTGCAAGCCTGTAAGTGCAGATAATACAGATGAAGCTATTAGTGGTAGTCATACTTCTTCTTTTCTGCTTTCCATCACATTACTCCTAATTAGACTTCAAGTGCCATTCCCTCCTCATTTTCACATCAGGTCTTTAAATGGTGTCACCATTTTCAAACAAGGTGCCTTTTGGTACCTAAATAATGTTCTGACTCCTTTGGTTATCCTGCAGTTGCTAAGATGTAGGCTTCTTCATCCTTCGTCACCCTTTTATCAGGGTTTATAGATACAAGTCTATATCTGTAGACATAGTTACCTGTTCCATGATAGACAGTGGTGCAACCTGTAGCTCAGCTATCCCACAGAAACTTAACTGTTGTAGGTAAATACTCTCCCTGTTTCCCTGGATGAGACAGGAACTTCCATTTTTCTCTACAGTCCAATTTCCTGGTCTCCTATTAACTTTATTTCACTTCTTATTTCTCAGTAACTTTCCACCTAAACAACCCTGCTGCAATATGGAGACCAAAAAAGAAAAACCCAAAACAAAGCAGGGCAACAAAGTTGTTTCCAACATCTGGTGCCAGTGTTCAGGCTTTCACATGTATTTGCAATCATCCCCTTGGGCTTCTTTATGGGCAGCCAAGATGTTTTCCACTTTTTATCTTACGATTTTAGTGAAAGCTGCACATAAATAAACACGCAGCTGGCAAACCTCTCATCGGCTTAGCCGTCTGATGGGGTTGTGTTTTGTGAATTGTTGATGTTGTTGCTGTTTGGGTCCCGAATAAGCAAAGTGCATTTGTAAGTGTCTGAGCTTTTGCCAGACCTTCAGAGTGTGACATGGGACAACCCAGCATCAGGTTCCTGATTCTTTCTTCTGGACTAATAGGAGCAGACGTATGCCATCTACTGTTGATATTTTATATGACACCTGCAGTCCCAAGGATGTGCGCTAGCACAGTTCATATACTGAATTAGTGGTCTTGTTTTCCATGCACTCTCTTTGGGGACAGAGCAGCAACCTTGTTTGTGTTCAGTTGTCTCCCGGATGGAAAGCTTACACCATGCCTTGGCTGCCACACTGTCTCAATTTTGGTTAGGTCAAATGGACACCTGCTTTTTTCCAGATGGAGACTGACCTAGAAAAAGGCATGAGTATCTGTAGGAGAGAAAGGCATGGAGCACCATGATGTGTATCTCGTGTACCATAAAGGAGAAACCTCTCCCTAGTAGTGAACGTGGGATTTAAAATGGGAACATTTCAAATCCAGACTCTGTTCTCTCTCGGTAGCAAAATATTTCACCTCTCCCTCAGCTCATAAAATGGATAAAGTTCATAAAATGGATATAAGAATATGTGCTGACCTCCTCATCCCATAGGAACACTGAGGAGTTATTTGCTTAGTGCTCTGAATGAGTGAAATCCTATGTTAATGATTATAATAATTACAAACTATGGTCTATAACAGTTACCCTAATTGTAAACATGTCAGTAGTAGTTAAAAGCTTTTCAGCCATTATGCCTCAGCAGTACCTAGCTGCCTGTTTTCATCTGTGCGAGATGAAAGGTGAGCCATTGACCTAAACAAGTGGTATGCAATTAAACCCATCAGCTCAGGGTAGTAGTGTGCTGCTCCGTGTAGTAGCTACTTTCAGACCCTGCTCATGTCACAGCAACCAGGCAGGAGCCAAGTGGGGCAGGAAGGAAGGTATCTGCAAGCAGGGAAGCAGGAGGCATGGGTGAGGGAAGACATGGGGCGTGAACTGTGGGAGGTAAGTGGTGTGTGGAAGGGTGTCCAGAATAGGTGCTGATGGTGGGTATCCCAGGGAGGAAGTTTGAGACCATCTGGCTCACCGCACATCAGTATCTCGGCTGGGTTTTGGGAGACCTTCTTAGGTCTCTTGTGTGACCTTAGGCAAATCATTTAACCTTTCTGTGATTCTGTTTACTAGCCAAAAATTCTGTGTACATTGGGAGGATGTTACTGGGACGGGAATACATTGGGAGTACATGCTTCTTAGATACGTCTGTACTTTGAGTGCTGTGTATATGTGATGAAAGGGAGAGAGATGGACAAACTCTTTTTCATTTATCAGTTGTCTGTACTAATTAGACTAATAAAAAAACCCAACAACATGAATTCTCTCAATTAAATACACAGTAGAAGACGATTCTTGCTGGCAGCTCATGGACCATTTTTCCCCACTGTGCACAAATTAGATGGGTTTTCAGGTTCTGCAAGTGCTGAGGAATCTTATTTGAGAGCACCGAGCAATAGCGTTCTCATTATTTCTGCAAATCTAGCCACCAACACAATGCCCCTTACCATTAAAAGGAGTACTGCCAGGACAGGGAAGTTTAATAGATATACATAAGGTTGAGAAAAGTACAAGTTATTGTGGTGGTTTAACACCAGCCAGCAGCTGAGCCCCACACAGCCGCTCGCTCGGTCCCCCACCAATGGCATGGGGGAGAGAATCGGAAGAGTAAAAGTGACAAAATTCATGGGTTGAGATAAAGAAAGTTTAATAGGTAAAGCAAAAGCCACACATAGAAGCAAAGCAAAACAAGGAATTCATTCCCCACTCCCCATGGCAGGCAGGTGTTCAGCCATCCCGAGGACAGCAGGGCTCCGTCACACCTAACAATGACTTGGGAAGACAAACACCATCACTCAAAACATCCCCTTCTTCCTCCTTCTTCCCCCAGCTTTATATGCTGAGTATGACACCATATGGTATGGAACATCCCTTTGGTCATTGGGGTCAGCTGTCCCGGCTGTGTCCCCTCCCAGCCCCTTGTGCACCCACAGCCTGCTCGCTGGTGGGGTGGGGTGAGAAGCAGAAAAGTCCTTGACTCTGTGTGAGCACTGCTCAGCAGGAACAAATACATCTCTGTATTATCAGTGCTGTTTCCAGCACAAATCCAAAACACAGCCCCATAGCCCTACTATGAAGAAAATTAACCCTACCCCAGCCAAAACCAGCACAGTTATGAATATTCGCTATGGATTGATATGAGCAGTGGTGTAATTGAAGGCAATTAATGTCAGTGTTGTTAGATGCCTGCACAAGGATGCTGTTGCAGTTACGTGCATAACTTTGTGATGCCTTTTGATGCTTGAGTCCTCAGTTGTGTCATGCCAGCGCTGCTGGGCACAGGTACAGCCCGTACCACCATGCTATGTGAGCTGCTGCCTAACATCTGGCACACTTGACAGTCTGCATCAGAGATTTCTTCTTACATGTGTTAGTTCACTTCTCTCACCAAACACATACCCAGGCAGTTTTGAACTGTGCATTTGATTATCCTGCATGCGCTAAGATATTTTATATTAAATCGTTACTGGATAGAATACTGAAGCAGCCCTGGAGGCAGGGACCAGAACTCAAGTCTCCAGCCTCTTGGTGAGTGCTGTAGATCACAATGGTTACAGCCATGTCCCCTCTTGTGTGCTCACTCTCTGTCTCAGTAAATCTTCAAGATCTTTCTCTGTAGAGGCACAATTTCAACAGGGAGGTGAAGAAATTTTGGTTTCATGATACAGAAGAGACAGCACCGCATCCTCTTTCCCTGCTCCTTGCTTTCCCTTCTCCAAAAAAAGGGAGATGAATAGAATAGAATAGAATAGAATAGAATAGAATAGAATAGAAT
>VWZZ01007643.1:531818-542709 GCA_013399095.1 Psophia crepitans | reverse complement strand
ATGTCTTTCTTGTGGTGAGGGTCCCAAAACTGGACACAGTACTCGAGGTGTGGCCTCACCAGGACTGAGTACAGGGGGACGATCACCTCCCTGCTCCTGCTGGCTACACTATTCCTGATGATGAATATCATGCCTACCTCAGTCCCACTGTTGTGGATGTGCCCTGTCCTGATGCTGGCTACTGTTCTGAGCCCTTAGGTGCTGTATGACCATGAGTCTGCCTGAAAGCCTGTCTTTAAGGTGACCGGAGGTCAAAGCGCTGTTGTTGGTGGAGTGATGTGAAAGTCAGGTTCACTAATGAACCCAAGCTGATAGCTGTGGATGACGCGCAAGGATCATATTCAGTGTTTGGCTTTTTATAAGGCTTTCTGATACAGCTGCTGAAGGAAAGATTGCATGCTAATGTGAAGCTAAAGCAGTAAAGTTATTCTGCTGCTGCCAGAAATAATCATGGGTTAGTAGTGCTCTGTTTTCATTAGTGTAGCGAATCACCGTTAGTGACTAGATCTCCTGCCGGTGTAAATCACGAGTTACACTAATGAAGTCGTTACAGTGAGACACATTTTTAACAACAAAAAAAAAAGTGATTAATCATGGAAAAAATTAGAGTGGGAAGTAGTAATTTTTCGTCACTTGGTGTGTTGAGACTAAGATGAGGTAGTTTTGTAAGAGTCATCTTAGTCAAAGAAGTAGTAGGACTTGTTGTGGGAATACTTGGGAGAGATCTGGTGGTTTCAGTAATACTAAGCAGGTGAGTTGTTCTCACCTTAAAATCTGTGTGTAGTTGGCTTTTGTATAACACAGTGAAACCATTTGTGTCTATCGTTAGAACTTCTATTTGCAATATCATATTTTTTTATTTATTTTTTTTAACAGGAAGACCATTGGAGTTTTCTGTTGTGGACCAAACAAAATCTCTAAGATACTTCATAAACTGAGCAACAGCAACAACTCCTATGGGACAAGGTTTGAGTATAATAAAGAATCCTTCAGCTGAAAGTCTGTGGGACTAGCAAGACTCTCTAGAAGATAAAAGTGCAATTTTTTGTTTGTACAACTTAAAAGTTCATCTGTGGTTTAAACAGACAGAAATGTACCAAAGAATAGCACAGATTTTCTTATTTATGATTATTTAAGACTTTGGAAAGTGATGAATGCAGCAGTATACCAACAAATAATAAGTGCTTACGCTCAAAGCCAAATGCGCTCACACAATATTTGTGGCAGCGATGATTCTTCAGAGTTGTTTCTGGTAATTAAAAAGCACAGAAGCTGGGGAGACACAACAGTTGCTTTAAAAGCTGATGAAAGAAGAATCTGTGGAATGTCTGAACTTCTTCCACTTCAGTCCTCTGAAGCTGGAACAGTAAACCAAACCCCAGATTAATCCAAATGATACAATACTGTGTATTACAAAGACCTATTGCTTTTGTTGGTATACAGATCTCACGGCTTTCGAGTGGAAACGCTCCATACTAAAGATTTTATACATTGCAGAACTGGGATTCTGTATTTAAAATATAGTATTACTCTCGCTAGTCTGCTTCTGTAACGGATGTGAATATTCCCACCCTGAATGGAAGAGATGGTGGAACATGGGGAAAGATGCCAGTTAATGTATGAAAAAGCGGGCACAGCTGTGTAGTACCTGTGGGCAGACTCCGCCGTGATGTAAATCACAGCCTTTTGGCAAGCTCACAGCTGTACGCGGAGAACTCTCTATCTCGCATCGATTCAGCATTCAGTAAGTTTGCAAAATAAGTGTGATTTATGCAACCAGAAAGATGGAGCAAGGAGAGCGATTAACAGGAGCAGACGGGATATGATGTTTTATTATACCACACACTCGACGTGGAAGTTGCACTTCTTCTGCACTCACATGCCTTGAATGTCAAATACTTCCAGCATTCAGATGCTCTTACTGATTATTTCGCAACACAGCAGGTTGAAATCCAATTTTAGAGCTCCAGAGTATGTTTGGTTGACTGTGATCCTTGAGTCCCTTCGCTGGAGTCACACTTGGCTGCATGATGTCACCGAGAGCAGGATCAGGCCACAATATCATATGAGTAAGAACAAATCCCTCATTACTGTGGCTCTTCGCATCATGGGTGCAGATTGAAACCTTGCAGGAGCTGCGCTATGATTTCAGTGTGTACCAAAGTGGAGGATCTGAAACATCCAAATTTAAGCTCTCTTTCTCTTGTCCTCTCCACAGCCATTTTCCAGTCTGCGCACAGCCGCCATGGCAAGGCCAGTGGTTGAAACAGGCACTTTAAAACTTGTTGGTTCTGAGGAGCAACTTTCTTTTGCCTCCATCCAATAGCCAATCCAGCTTCCTTTATTTCTTCTTTACCCCTTTTACCTATTTTGCTGATAAGAAGACATTTAAGCAAACGCCAGACACTTAGCTGGCATAAACAGGCATCCTTCTAAGCACATCTTAATAGAGCAGCATCACTTTACACATGCTAGAAACCTGGCCCTTCATCTCCAGCAGAAGCTTGGGAGCATTACCCTGTGTGTTTGCAGCACACGCAGACGTACGATGGCTCAGCACGTCTCGTGCCTCTGGTTCACCTGTATTCAGCACAGTGCATTTGATTTGGTTTCCATCTTTCCAATTAAGACTTTTGTTATTTTAGTAGGCAAGACACTAATTTTCAGCTCGCAACACAAACTGTGTACAGGGCTTTACAAGTATCAGTGTTCGGAGTTTCTAGTAGGTGGTGTGCGGGCATGTTGTATGTGTAACTAATGAACATGAGTTTGGTCTTTGCCTTGGCAGCTTGTCCTCAGGAGTTGCCCTGAGTGGAGCAGCAGGGTGGAGGTGCAGCAGCGAAGCCTCATGGGGACGTGTTCCTCAGTGTCTGGACTTTGCACTGAAGTTCTTGCCTCTGGCTCTTCCCGATTTGAATTTAAGGGGGAAGGAAAGAATGAAAGATGGACTTATTCCTGCTGATGAGAACTCTCAAGGTAGCCTGCAGCGTAGCTAGAGTAGCCATTATTTTCCCATTGCATCTCATTCATCCGCCACTGTAAAACCGGAGGTATGCATAAAAGGATTGGGTCCTTTTTAATCATTAAGATTAATTTCTAATGCTACCTCCATGGGTTTTATAATAAACATAACACTGATGCCAAAATGCATAGATATCGGGTATTGCCGGTACTGCAGGCTTTTTTGTTTGCTGGCAGTTAGCTTAAAGCATGAGTGAAATCATGACTGCATCTGTTTTCCACAACCAGACAGGGATCTTTTTCCTCTTGTTTTAGGAGCTAGTATCTAATGGTTTTTAAACACAGTTTAGAGTCATCTACTCACAAAATTGTTTGTGGTTTAATATCTCCTCTCTGATAGATATTGGTTCCATTACTGTATAATGAGCAGCTAGTTTTGTAGTTAGCTCTGTGCTAAAACAGATTAAATTTTCCGGCTCAGCTCTTATATAGGTAGCACTTTGTAATTAAAATAATAATCCTAGTCCTGTGCTCTTGTTCTGCATTGTAGCTGGAGCTGACGCTGGGTGTAGGCATGCTAAATGCCTGTTACATTAGGCAATGCTGCCAGAGCAAGACGCAGGCAAAGCCACGGTCTCCTCTTGCTGCCTTTGTCCTGTACCAACCTCAGCTGACCCACAACAGGCTTGGGACTGTCTACCTTTCTGCAGTGTTGTGAGGCTTAATAAATGCTTCGGGATCACTTCAGTGCGCCTGCAGTGAAAAGGTCTGTCTAATTGCTATGCAACTGTATTTGTGTTTTATTCTGTGTAAACCTTTCTGGTGCTGATGTGAGTAATTGCTGGACCAGGTGAGGGGCAGTTTGGGGAAAGGCTAAAGGCTTCAATTGCTTTTTGCAATTTCCTTGAGCTATGTTTTTTAGAGGGACAAATAGTTTAAGGGTTAGTGACTGTGACTTGACTTGAGGAGTGGCAAATGTTGTTGATAAACACGGGCTTTCCACAGGCTGCATTGTCCTTGCTGCTTCTGAGCGTGCAACCCCAGCTTGCAAAACTGAGCCAAGCCCTCTTTTAAACTCCATAGCTTTTTTATCTGTAAGCCAAGCGTACATAAAAATATAACTCTGTGCCAGGCAAGCAAGAGAAGGCTGACAGCACTGAGTTCTGCATTGACAGATCGACCGGATTTACGTAACTGAAGGTCTCTCTATGCTTTAAACGGAGCCCTGTAAGTGAGTCTGCTGGCAGGGGAAGGATCCCACCATGTATTCTGCCACTTCTCGCTCAGTCCGTCACAAAACTGCAGACCTCTCCGTGTTTGCTCAGCAGGATCTTTGTGTTTTATTCATCATAAATGTTTCAGGACTTTTCTTTAAAACAGAAGTGTTTTCACGCTGTGATGGAAACCAAGCACTTTCTCTGCAACGGGAGTCCAACCCTCTCGTACGGCAGTGCGAGACTGCGGGTTTTACCCAGCCAACAGCTGGACTAACCAGGTTTACCCAAGCAATTCTATTCCTATAGCACTGGGACTGCTTGTGTGAGTAAAAGTTAACTGCTGTAGCAAAGGGCTGAAGAAATGAGCCTTGATGGAGCGTGGGAAGGCCTGATGAGGAGTGACCTTCACCTCTGAAGTCTGCAGGACAGCCCATCCATCCATGATGATTATTCCAGCCCTGAGTTTGGAGCAACACTTCCCTATTTCAGCATATGGTACTAAGAGCATGTGAGTTATTCCTTGGTCTTTTATCTGCTCTTCTAGGAGACAGGACTGAAAGGAGTGTGAGACTTCATAACATACAGTCCTGAACCTGGGCTGGGAAGGGGGTACCAGTGCATACCAGAGATGCCTGGTCGATGACTGCACTGCGTGAGGTAGAAAGGTTACTCCAAATCCATTTTTCTGCAAAATGCTGATTGTTTTGCCGCAACAGACTAGAGAACACTTGCCGTACAGGGGAAAGAGAGAAACCCTCTCTCTGAAGACTCCTGCCCACACAAGCCTGATGTGAAGATGTGTATGAAAGCACTGCGCACACTCAGCTTCCACTAGCGCTGTGGTGCACACGCACTGCGTCCCGATCACGGGCTTCCTCCCTCAGCGCTGAATCCCCTTCGTTATCCTTGGTTGTGCGTCTTCACCTATCTTGTGAGCAGATGTGCTTTGCAGGTGAATGAACTACTACATACGCTTGCATCCAGGCACAGAGTCTGATATAAGCACAGAGCAACCTGCGAGCCTGCCGACAGCCCAAGCAAGTGCAGACTCATCCTGTTGCTTCTAATGCTCCTAGCACAGAGGTGAGAAAGTGATTTGGAGCTGGCTGAGAAGGGGCAGATGATATGAGTGGCAGACCAGCCGTGTTGGGAACAGTAATTCGGCTATAACAGCCTAACAGAGCAGAGAAGTAATGTTTGGTAAGAAATATGCTTTTAGAACAGCTGCCCAGGAGAAAAGCTTCTACTCAAGACTTAACGCACCAGGTTACAGTTTCAAACTACAAGACGTTGCTTAGAGAAGCAGGCAGGAGGCTGACTAGTCATTGCCTGTAGTAGTTCAAGCCCCGTAAGTCAGACATTGTTATTTAAATCCAACATTTACTTGTTTAAAAGAAATAAACAGGCTTCTAGGGAGATTAATCTTCACTTTGACCTGCCAATCATTTCATGGACATGCCCATGTGATTTAAGACAGGCTGGATCTGGTCTTCTCTGGATTATGCATCTGATTTGTCTGCAGATTTTCCACCTCTCGCATATAAAACCAGGTTTTATTGTTTTAATAAAGAGGATTTAACAGCAAGGTTTAGTCAAATTGCCACTGGTGCCTGTACTGAACTGAGCTTTTCTGCAATGAATGTACATTTTTCAGGGATATATAGAATACAGCTGGGGACTCAACTGTGGTGATTGGGGTTGGTGTTTTCTTTGCTGCTGGTACATTTCATTAAGGCCACTGTAGTAATGCACTGGTGAAATGCATGGACCTGAAATGAGACTCTGCATTCCCATAAAAAGCCTGGCATTTTACGGCCTGTACTAAGCATAGTAAATCTCAGAAACTCTGGAATTTCATTTATAGGTACAGTAGATTAGTTAGCCAGCATCTATTAGGGTTGAACCCTGAGTCCTCTGGTGGACTGACTTGTATGATGAATGCCCTTACACAAACATTTTGAGCAACAAATGCTGCTCTCCTTAAAGGGCTGGCTGAGTATTTGTGGAAGGTTTAGTGTCCTGCTAGTTGCATCACCCATGTTGTGAGGGGGATGGGGTCAGTTTTCATACTGTGGTATGCTGTGCACTTCCTCTGAGGGTATGAATATCTCCAAACTTGGAGTGAGTGCTCAAGGTTTGCCGTGCCTGAAGTACCGTGTTCTCTGTGAGGTTCATATTTGTAAGAGGCAGCTGCTGGAGCTGGACTAACAGCAGTGGGTCTGTCCCGTTGTCAGGGAGAAAGAGCTGGATAAAGCCAGCCATCCCAATCATAGATTGCCTCTTAACAGAACCCTTGGATTTCTGAGAATGTCAGACCTTGAAAAAAATATATACATGCTGTCTCTTCTGCCTGACAAAGTCTGTCCATCCCACAGCCCAAAATTTGCATTTTCTTCCTAATGATCTGTACTGTTAAACCAGGAGGGGGAAGCCAAGAGTAGCTCCTGAAGCTTCAGGTAAATTGCTGTCAACTGAGCAGCAAACCAAGGAGGGCAGGAGAGCATGATGAATGCCAGCAATGAACAGGTTGAAATATCTCAAACCTCAGAGCAAAGCAGAAGGAGTGAGGCATTTTGCCTGGCCCCTCAACTCTAGAAATTGTGAGCCAGCCCTGTTGTCTGGATGTGGATGCAGTCTCCCTGCGGTTTTAGACCTAATATATGCAAAGACATTGCCTGTCTTTGCACAACTCTGTGCTAAAGCACAGAATAAACCTAGTATGTTTTAGTAAACACGTCGGAAATAAGCAATTCGTTTGAAATAAATCCACCATTGACCCTTTTGAGTTAACCTGTTTCAGAAAATGTCAGGTTTGCATCTTTGGGCTCGGGAATGGCTTTACCTGTTAACCCCTATTCACCAAACCACTGGCGAGTGTGGTTCTCTCTGCTCGCTCTAAGTAGCTTTGACAGTTGACTAAACAAATTCTGTGTTCGTCGCTGCTGACCCTAGGTAAGGACAGCCTTGAGGATGAGAAGCGGTGTTACGTAAATGTCTGGCGTACACAGCAACCCTGAGAAGAGAAACACTACTGCAGTGCTTCTGGTGCACCAGTCACACATTAAAATTCTGTCACTGCAAGGTCGCGTTGCTCGTCTCATACTCTACAACCCTGGGGAGGAAATTTGGATGAGAGGTGGAGGAAGAAAAACAAGAACTTCCTCCTTGTGCTGTAACAAAGAATATATTCATCGACAGCAGGGCATTCCTTTTGCTTTCAAAAGAGCGTGTCATTTCTGTTTCAGGGATAACGGATTATCTCCTGGTGCTGTCTAGTGGTGCTTTCATATTAGAAACGTAACACGGTGGTAACGAGTTGCTTCTGCATTGAATAAATAACGCCTCTGAGCCTTTTCTTCTCTGTTTAATAATCTGAGAGAAATGCAAAATACCAGAGAGCATATAGAGTGGACTGTGTCCTGAGCTGCACTCACTGCAGCCTGGTTAGGAATGCTGCACAGAAACCCTGCAAGCTGCTGGGAAGAGGTGAGGCTTAAGGCAAAGAGGAAAACAACTGTTTTAAGGAGAAACACAGCAGCGATACACGAGCTGTAGTCAGAAGCAGGCCGTGTCACAACGTTGGCCTTCATGTGTTTGAACGGTGCTGAGTCAGAGCCGATCCTGAAGGTACACTTTGACATCAGGGCAGATTGAGGGCTCACGGATTGAGCCTGCGATGATGGAGATGAGGGCAGGTTGCAGTGCAGCCGGGTGAACCACCTGTGTGCGCTTTCCAGCTTGGAGCTCAGACCTGTCGTATCTGAGGGTGAATTGGGTAGGTGATGAGCTGGTCTGACTCTTTGAGTGCAGTCTCAGTTGTGTAGTTAGCTGAGGATGTGGACATCTTTGTATTCTTGTAGCTTTGTGGAAGCACGTTGTTCAGGGACTGGGGAGCAGGGCATGTTATTGTACCTCGTTAGGTGTTAGGTACTTGGAAGCATTTACTGTCCAAAACAGATGACAATGGTGAATGCCAGCTTCCACTGACAACTAAATATATCCTGCCTGCATTTACGCTAGTGTTCATGAGGAATAAATGGCAGCATCTCTGCAGAGAAGATATAAGTGCTTTTTCCTTTATTGTGTCAGAACAACATAAATAACTTTAAAATATTTGATAAGAATGTGAAGATTCACCATGGCATTATTCTTTTTGATTGCTTAAGTACTTGTAACTGTTTGATAGACACGGTTTGAGAAAAACATAATGTCCCCGAGCAGAACTTAAAAACGTGGCTGAGATACAACTTGGCAAAGGGTCGCCACCTGATAGTGAAGTATCATTGTCTCTTGGAGCTGGATGCATTGGTGCTTTCATTAATTGCAGTCTTCCTTTCCGTGGAAGATTACTGGGAGCTGAGCTTTCAGATCTGTCTCTTCCTTTCTGCATACCCTCAGCCCTCCTCCAGAGATGTGCTCTAACCTTTGGATCAACAGCCTCACCCATGTGTCACGTAGCCTTCCTTTTGTAATCTTCCTCTCTCCATAGCACAAGTTGTGTCAAGAGGCTTCTCCCACTCTCTGCTTCCCTTAACTCAGGAAAACACCACTGTAGGAAATGCAGAGGTCCTCAATTTTAATCATAGCACAATCCAGCCTTTATAATGCTCCGAGGATACACAATCCAGTGGGGGTCTTGTAGTCACTTTGATGAGCTTTAGGAAAGTGAGGGGTTGCAGCGTTCCAGTCCTGGAGATGCTTCTTAGAATGAGAGGAGTGGCAGTGTCACAAGGACAGCTATGTAGAAAATGAGGAAAACTCAAAATAGCAAAGATTATGTCATCTTCTGAATGAGAATCAGGGATTTGTTTTTTGTGGCCATCACTGAAGTTAAGACATGTTTCTGCTTTCACACGTAGATGTTTCAGGACAGCGGGCAGTGATGGAAAGGGTTGCTTTTTTCAATTACGTTCTTTATTTCCATACAGCCCCTAGTTTATCAGCTGCATATAAATTCCTCCTTTCACTGATTAAATATTTTCTCGCTTGATTTCTTAGCTTCGGGGAGCTTGAGAGCTCATTGTTTATAAAGGGAAAGAAGAAGTATTGTGCTGTTAAGCAGACAACTCCCAACACATATGTTCTGCTCTGCATCTTTGAGAAGGAGGCACTGGTGCTGCTGTGGCTGCAGAAGGTCAGAGCTCTCATGGAGATTCAGATGTGACCAAGACTCTTCAGGATTCAAATAGGCTCTGAGCCTATTAATTAGGTTTTTCTGAAACAAGTAGCCTTAGCCCATATGTTCCAGGTTGTGAAACCCTTAATCCCACTGAGTTTTCCTCTCCTTGTGTTCCTTCTAATCACTTGCAAGAGCAAATTTGATGAAGCACATTTGGGTAAGAAATGGTTCCCTTGGTCCTCGACAGTGGAGAAGAAAAGTCCTAATTGTGACATTTTCCCTCAAACTGATGTCCAAAAAGATATTTTGACTGAGCCAAGTATATTAGTTCCATAATGTGCATATGGTTGACTTTTTTTCACATTCTGTGTTTTTACATTGAAACTGTGAGGAGTTGGCTGCATTTTGTCATCACATCCAGATACTTTCTCTTCCCCTTGAGGGTACTGAATAGTGTTGAACAGGGCTCAGTAGGCATGGGTCAAGCCCCAGCACGCTGCAGTGATTTGTGTCTCTCTGGAATTGCTAGGGTGACATTCTCCAAATATTTTGTTAGTTTTTCCAGATTCTGCACTAAGTAGGGTGTTGCATAATACAACTCTCAGAACAAGCACAACAACTCTGAGCAAATGATAAATCAACATTGTGACCATTAAACTAATATAATGAATGCTTATATGTCCTGGTTTCAGCTGACAGTTAATTTTCTTCGCAGCACCCAGTACGGGGCTGTGGTTTGGGTTTGTGCTGGAAGCAGCGCTGATAGTGCAGAGATGTTTTTGCTGTTGCTGAGCAGTGCTTACACAGAGCCAAGGCCTTTGCTGCTTCTCGCAGCGCCCCACCAGCGGGATGGCTGGGGGTGCGCAGGGAGTTGGAAGTCCAAGAACGGGGCACACTCACGTGAGCATGGGTATCCTGAAAAGGCCTTAGCCTGCGATGCCACTAGTTAAAGGACTTCTTTAAAGCAGAGTGCTACGCAGACAGAAGATAATTGATCAAAATCCAGTCTCAGGAAGGAAGATGTGAACCCCAAATGAAATTGTTGCCATCACTAAAATTTGGAAAAAGCAATAAACTAAGTTCAACTTTCCAATTTTCTTTTAAGAAATAAGCCTTGGAAGTTGTTATTTCCAGTTAACGTGTATAATGTGATTGAAGAAATGAAAGCCCTCTAGTTGCAGGTCGTGACTTTTTCACTAATGACCATGTTCTTCCCTTACTTTTTCCTGTCCCAAGAGAAAGAGGCCAGAAAAATTATTCTGAATTCCAATTCTATAATTATATTTTTATTTCCACTAGAACTGAAATAAAAGTAATGTATTAAAAAGGAAGGCGGCATTTACTCTTTCATCTCTATAAAATGTGCAAGATAACCATTTTGGAAAGTGCTAGCATAAATGTCCACAGTTTTGAGTACTCAATGTTCTTTTCAGAGAGGCCTGTTTACATTAATGTAATTTCAATCTGTTCTTATGTTTTTATAGATCAGGATGTGGTACGATTCTTTGAAGAGAAATGTCTGCATAGTTTCCAAGTGGAACAGAAAGCAAAATTTGGTCCTGAAGTTTCAGTTTTATTTCCCCCCCCCCCTCCG
>VWZZ01007643.1:457785-531810 GCA_013399095.1 Psophia crepitans | reverse complement strand
CCCCCCCCAGGTTGGACTTCAAGAACAAGAACAGCACTTAGTGGGTTGCTACCCATAACAAGTCATGCTCTTGTCATATGAAACAGCCCGTTTTGTAGCTTCAGCTTGTTGCCCCCAACACAGCAGAGGAACTATGTTCCACTGGCTGGAAGGGTTTAAATAGCTCATCATTGTAACTGCACGCCTCGTAAACCTTCAAAGAGTAAGCAATAAGCTTTTCGACTCTGCTAGTTCCCATCAGATGAAGAAAAGCTTTTACCAGTTAGCGGTATAATAAGTCAGAGCTAGAAAATTGATTAAAAAAAAAAAAGCTTCAGAATTTTTTTTTCTCTTTCTTTTTCCAGAGTCTTTTGAGGTTTTTTTCTTCTCTTGTGCAGAAATCTTTTCCCATAGTGTCCCTTTCTTACTTACACAGTCTTGTGAGGGTAGGTGCAAACCATTGGCTAAAACAGGAATCAGACAGGAAGGAATCCTGGGGTCCACCCCATCATCTTAGAATTTCCTTACAAACCGGTGACTCTGCTTAGGGTTTTCAGAGTAACGTGAAGAAGTCAAGTTCACTGAGGTTTTGATACCGAACTGCATTAAGCTTCTTTCTAAAAAATCTGAAATGCCAGGTTCTCTTTGCCTACCTGTAAAATGGGGATAGTCACACCTGAAAAGAGTTTTATGGATTTGTGTGACAAATAGTCCTTAATTTCAAATTTGTTTTAGTTAAATTGCAAAATCCAGGTTGGAGTACGGAAAGGATGCTTCTTTCCCAAAATACTAGACTGTGTTAGCCATTCTATCTTAATGGCAATCCTGACCAGTAAAATATTTGGCTGCTGAGTTCTGTTGCTGTTCAGATGTTGGTTTTGCATTTTCTTATATTAGCAGGATGCCTTAATGTGAGTTTATGTCTCTTATTGTATTTGACAAAGCACCATACATTTATTCATCATATAATTATGGCACTGTACTCTCAAGGTATTTACTTTACAGGAAGCTTCATGACTTTGGAATAAACAACCATTCCAAGACTGAACAAAACATGGTTGAGTTGCTGTTTGTGCTGGTTTTAATTAGTGACATAGTGCTTTAATGGTGGAAGCATTGTGAATGTGCATATGTGCGTATGCAGTACTGCTGTCAGTCAAGGCTGGGATTTCACTGCTTGAGCAGAGGCTCTAATACTGTTTGAGATGCCCTGTACTAGCTGAAACATCCATACTGGGTTTCCTGCGGGAGACCCAGGATCCTCTGGACCGACAGCAGGAAGCTGGGTAGGGTACCTGAAGTACAAAAATAGTAGCAGGTACCCTTGTTTAGCCACTCAGAGTCATTTTCTGACTCCTTACACATTCTTACTTCATATACCACCACTTGAAATTTCCGATAAATCTAGACCGTTCAAAATGAAGAACTGTGCCAAATATTTATTATTTTTTTTTGTATCTTTGAGTATGAGACCATCTCAGAAGCAGAAGAAATGTATCTCATTCTCATAGAGTCGTCCCACCACTGGAACATGGAAGAACGTTGGTCGTTTGCACTTTGTGTGTCTTTGTTTAGAGCACAGTGGGAACAAAAAACAGCACCTGCCTGACCCTAACCCCCCAAAATCAATGATGAACAAAGTTTCTTCCCATACCAGAAGTGTGTAGAAATCCTCCCCGCTGAAGGTGAGCACTTGAGAGCCTGAGTGAGTGAAGCAAAATCTGGGCATTTGCTTTAGTCTGCTCAGTCGGGTAAAGTATTTCAGAGTGTCTTTCATTTGCAGCACCTGCCCAGACCATACTGCCTTTGATAGATCTTAATGGAGAGCTGATATTTCATTATGATCTTCAAGACACTGCTGATTCTACTGCAAGTCTGAAACAATCATTTTAAAAGCTGTAATCCACTTCCCAGTAATGTGGTTAGGGGTATTTCTGGCGCACTGCAGACCAAAGCACCCACTTGATCTTTCTGCAAGATGTTGAATGTCCTGGTAGCCGTCCACCTAATCATTTCTGCATTTGGCAAGGTTGTGGGGTTTTTTAGGAAAATTACATGTGAAACATGGATTAATACAAGTGTGCAGACTTCTCTGAGTTTTTTCAGAATTCCTGTCGAAAGTTCTGGGTAATTTTTTATTTTGGAGAAGTAGGGATACACGAACTGCATATATTAATCTCAGGGTTGTTTTTTTTGCTTTCTCATTCCAGAGCGGTATTGATATAATGACGGGAAAAGGTACCATCCCTCCAGGATAAGGAGTTTTAACTGCAAAAAGATGAAAAATAAAAAAAAAAACCACCTGTATATTCCTTCTCATTTATTTTTAGTCATTAGGTTAAAAACATGTAGAGAAAGTTAATGTCTCCACTTCAGAGAAGTTCCTGAGCTGTGGAAATGTAAAAGGTGTTTGTTTAGCTTTAACACAGGGTCAGTGGCATGGTGGGCAGAACTATCAGAGGTAGAAATTATATTTTCGAAAACTAATATGGTATTTTTCATTAAGAATATCCTTCCCCATTCACCTTCCCCTGATCAAGTAATGAGGTTTGGCAAAATGTTTTTTGGCTCATAAGCTCTGATTTTCTATTTGATATTTGGAGAGTTTTTATGGGAAATGATACATTTCACAAACGCATTTGATCAAGAGGGAAATCTCGTTGTTCGTACAAGGAGAGTAGGGGAAGGGGAGCACAAAAATTAGGGGGAGGACTATTAATTCTGACAAAACCTGGCTAAAAATACTGAAGCAAATAAGAAACTCTCCTCATACTGGGCAGCAAGCGAAGTATTTCAGTCTGCTGTTTTCCTAGAAGAAGAAAAAAATTGTGCTTCCTCCTCCCCACTTCAGCGCTATACAGGCATCATTGATCATGATAAATTCTTAATAGCAAGGTGAGCAGAAGGGTGGGCAATGGCAGGTGAAGACTGCTTCTACTGATAGATGAGCCTTTATAGAGAGAAAAACAGCAGCTGTGAGCTGAGCAGCAGCTGTCTGCCCGATCCAGGCACCAACCTCTCATGAATTTCAGGTTTTTAATGAATCAAATCTAAAGTAAATGAACACCTTTCTCACACAATCAGTGGGGTGATGTGAAAGCCCTTGAAGTTCTCAGAGGAGATCTGATTCACCTGCTTTGGAATTTTGCATTTCAGCATACAAGATCTATTTCAAAAGTTTTTCTTTCCCTCCATTGATGCTGTAGGGAACAGACTCATTTATTTGGAGAACACAGCACGTTATGGGCTGTTGCTGCTTAGATGTGAACTGGCTCCCCTGTCCTAGAATATCTCAGCTGGACAACCACCTGAAAAAGCAGTGCGTGTTACAAAATTGAGACAATCTGAGGAGTACACATGTGTGGTTCCTTCCTTCCCTGTTCCTGATTCTGACTTCATACCCCACTGCTGGTCCCACCAGCCTCCTAAAAGCTAGGGAGCAGATGTGCAATCCAGTTAGAGCCTTGTTCACTGCAGGGAACCCGATGCTTAGCCTTAAATGTGCCCTAAAGCGCATCACAGCCATGTGGATGTTACAGGAAGAAGAAGAGTGGCACATTGGAATAATTTCTAATCAACACAACTTGGATTGTTTCTCCTGAAAACCCATCATCATTTATGTATGTGAGATGACTTAAAATAATCTGCACTTCTCATCCATTTCCCTTTTCCAACTCCTCGCAAATTTAATTCTCATTAATTTAATGGCTCCGTGATTTATCATTACTCTTTCTGGTGTCTTGTTTAGCATATGCATAAGCATTAGACTGAGCCTAATAACAGTACACTTTCTGATCTGAAATTGTGCGTTGTGGACTGATGACTGATGGTCTGAATAACCAACAACTTGTCCTGTCTCTGTTCTTCTGGTTTTCCTAAACATTAATTTTGTTAGACCCAAGTTTCTGATCTCTCTACAGATTAATTTTCCAAATGAGCCTTCCTGTAACTTTTTACAGTAGTATGTCTCCTTGCAGGAGAATGTCACCTTAATTATGATAACTGCAGTAATTCCCCAATCTGTCATCTGCACCCAGACCTCTAAACACAATTTCTGAAGTGACAGCCTCCCTGCAGACATCCCTGTTCACTGCTCTAATGTGCCATGGCTCCTAGGAGGAGACAAGAGGCCATAATTTTTAAGTCTTGGTATCAGGACTTGTGGATTTAAGTATATTTGTTCCACTGAAAGGGAAAAGTCTTTCTGACAAGAAGTGATCTGATTTTCCAAAGTGACAAGCACATTTTCTGGTAGCAGTAGGGAAGACAGAAATGCCTCATTTTCATTTAGCCTCTTTCATGAGAGTCGGCAAGAGCCTAATTCTCCCTGAATGTTAATAGGAGGTTGATGCTTTGAAAGTCAACCCTCTGGATTAAATAATTGGGACCACAGACCTTAGAATGAAAAGATTAAAATGAATTTTAAAGTAGCAGCTCTGTGTAAAAGAGGAAGTGGAGCCTAGATTCTCTGATGGTCTGTATTTCCCATGGTCACTGTGGTATTGAGAAGATCAAACTTAAAACACATTGCCACTGTTCTGACTTGACAAATGATGTAGTCACTTGCTCTTGATGTAAATGTTGGTCATGTCATCCTAATGAAAGGGGAGCAGCAAAAAGAGTCCTTACAGGGCTTGTCTACGTACATATGCACACACATTGTACAACTGTTACTGCTACTGTAAGAATACAGTTAAATAGCAGCACATGTATTGTGCTATCAGCTCATGGCTGTAGTTCTGTCATTCTGTGTGTTGTGTTTCAGTTAAAAAAAATAAATCACATTTTGTCATAATTACACCAATAAATAGTTCTGTATACAGACACTGTCGTGATCTTGGTCATTTTATATTTTTCCAACTATCTAACTATGTATATATTTCATTCTGTACAGCCAGGTCATCCGACAATGAAATCAGTCCACAGTAAATTTAGCAGAGCACCGTTAATGGGCCGGTATTTTCCACCCTGCTGATCTCCCAGTAAATTTATAAGACAGTCCAGGCATTCAAGTTCTTATTAGCAGATCTTCCTGACACATTCTGCTCTGTGACAAAATAGCCAGCACATTTTTGTAATGTTCTTGTCTTTGCATGAAGGGGTCACATGCAAAGAACTCAAAGCTTTTAGCACTTCTCCCAGAAATATATTTTCTTCTGTGGTGCGTGTGGACTATTTATCCACCATATCTTGCACAAAGGAATGAAGGTGAGTAATGGCATTAATGTTGCAAAAAAGCTCATCAGCATCCATCACTGGTGGAGAAAAACAGAATCTGATTACAAGGAGGGTTGTATTGGTATGCGAGGCAAGGGAAGCCTGGTGCATGGCTCTACCCTGAGTTAAGAGGCTCTGCAGACTACTTTCCTTTATTCATATTTATGGCACTGTTGTCAGAAGTGCTTGGAAAGATGCGCAGCAGTTTGAAAATGTAGCACGATGAAATGGTTGTGCTTAAATTTTCCGAGAAACAATTCAAACCAGAAACCTTTGAACATTGCTGTGATTGCAGGAAAACGTGCGAAAATTTGTCCGCAATATATAGCCGACCTGAAAATACCGTGTGTGCTTATTATTGCCTGAGCATGTTTCTTTTACTTGAAAACAATGAGGAAAATCAGGGAGATGTTTTTATACGTCCAAGTTCATTTAAAAATCTGTACGACACACTCTGATCACAATGGGGTAGGCACCACCCCTGTGGGCTGTTCTGCACTGCCTTCACTAGACCAGCCTCAATCATGTGGGACAATCCCACAACTGAGCCCTCCCGGATCCCTTTTCCTGACGGATAAAACAGTGCGGTGTGCAGTGACAGGAGAGGGAAGTCATGTAAGGCTGTGAATCAAGTTGATGGAGGGAGATGATCCAAAGTGCCAAGCCACAGTTAAGGTCCAGAATTAGTGTTTATTGCTGCGTTCTTGTTTCAGAGGGGATTTTGTCTGTATGCAGGGAAAGAACCAGTTTCTCCACATATTTTACCAATCCAGCAAATTTCCTGAACTTTTTGGTGCTGTGTGAATTCATAGAATCATAGAATCCCTAAGGTTGGAAAGGACCTCTGAGATCATCAAGTCCAACCGTCAACCTAACACCACCGTGCCTGCTAGACACCCTCAAGAGAAGGAAGTAACTGGCAGACTCCTGGGGAAATGCCCATATATAAAGGGGACATCAGAAAGCCTAATGGATGCAAGATGGATATGCAGAAATAAGTTGGGTTTCTATAGCTATAACACTGACTTCATAGCTAATTGAGAGCTTATTACAGAAATTACAGTAAAAGGCCATTTTTACTGACAAGGTCTCATTGCTGCCAATTTTCAGCTCACTATGGAGACTGATTCAAAATGACTTGCATCCCTACACACGTGTATACACAGATGGTGGGTTACAGTTTTAACTCAATGGAGAGGACAGGTGCTAAAAATACAAATTTGGGGGAAATATGGGAGGGAGAACAGAATGAAAAAGACAGGCAGCTGCTCATTGTCCTGCTTTGAATAAATGAGCTCTTAAAAGTCTGGGGAAGAAAGAGACCGGGCTAGAAAATAAAAGACTTCACAGAGGTAACAGTGTCCTGCAAAGGCCAGAGACATACAATACCGAGTACGTTATAATGACGCTGCCAGGTATGCTGTAGAAGATTTCTGAACATCAGCCATACGGTATTGTAGTTTCATTGTGTGAAACTGGTACTGCAAATGTATGCCTGGATGCTGAAGCTGGTGGGATCCTCATCTAACAAGTGCTGTCAACCAAACCTAACTTTAGTGCCCACTGTGGTCAAGTCCTGTGATTGCATGGTCTACATACACAGGATCTAGATTTTGTGGCACCAAGCACTGTAACGCCCCGTTTTTGGCATTGATCCTGTCAGAATGAACTCCCCAAGCCTGAGCCAGCTGCCTTATGCCAACGAGAAGTTTCTTGTTTCAAGTGACCTTGGCCAGACAGAGGAAAAGGTAAAAGCAGGACTACGTTTAAGCACTGCCCACTCTGATTCAATGACATTACATGGCAAGCACAGCCTCATGGCATTGCATCATTTCCAATAAAAAGAATGCGGGAGATCCAGCTCCCCTCTCAGGAAAACATCTATGAAGAAACAAGGTCCTTCAACATTTAACTTACATTTGTCTGAGCAGAGGAGTAAGCACAATCCTGAACATGACTGAGAATGAAAATGATGTGCCATTGAATTTGTAGCCTGCAGACAGAAAGCACAACATCTCCTGTCTGCAGGTGAGGTGTGCCAAGAAACCATTTAGTGCCATGGTGCTGAAAGAGTCCTCTCCCTCCTTCTGATCTATCCGAAAACTAGATGGCTGGTCCAAACTAACATGCAGGGTCCCCAAAATGTCGATGGGAAGGACTAGGCATGTCCACAGGACAATTTCTCTTGTCTTGAAATAGTTGCTTTAAGACTGCTGGAGTCAGTTCCCACCTGACAGGAGCACTCTGGAGCAACCTAAAAAGCTTGCGCAGAAAAGACAACCAGTTGGGTTTGCATGTGCTCAGAGTCAGATACACTTCTGAAGGGTTTTAACTCCAAATTGTCATCCAACCAGTGGTATGAGCAGAAACACCACAATGATGGAGAGAACCGGCATGTGTTGCTTGTACCAATTTTGTCCTAGTTACTAAGATTAATGTATACTGTAGTTCCTGCCACAGATCATGTTGGCTGTTTGAAACAAGGCTGTTGTGTTCTTTGTTCTCTCTCAAAGCCCACGTGGTTTCCAGGTCATATGGTGAGCGGGAATTAAGGGGAAAAAAATGCTTGGGTGTATGCCTACAAGTATGAAGGGGATATAAGTTCTCTTTCATAATTTACAGCCAGGCTGAGGTCTGTGGTGAAACTTCTGTGGGGAAAAACAGCCTGTTAAATCCCCTGCTGAAAAAAACAGGGAAAGGAAAAAACTTGCCTGGGAATTGGTAGATGTTCTGAGTCCATAAAAAGACTTTCACTAATAGATCACAAGGTTTGGTCACAAGGTATGAATTATGCATTCCGTGCTTTTGAAGAAGAACAGCTTTTTTTTTTTGGATCAAGAGCTGGTTAAAAGAATTAGAAGACTTGATAAGCCAAAGCTTTGCTTTCAACCTTCCACAGATGGTGCATTGCTGAGGCCAAAGCAGGGAGGACCAGGAAACACTCATGAAGATCTTCTGTGGAGAAGACACTAACTGTGTCTGCTGAGGAGCTGAATCAGAAATGACTTCTTGGCTGTGTCTTTTGTGAGAGGGTGACATTTGGTAAAAATGACCTTCGCTGATGTGAAAAGGAGGCAGTCACCAGAAATAATGAAATACCCATGGAACATTGCAAAGGCTGAGATAAACTTGCTTACTATAGCTAGGTTTTTTCTATCAGAAAAACTTTTCCAAGGAAAATACCACATTACTTACATTAAATATTTTCCAGAAAGACATTGTTTTCAACAAACTTCCAATGAAACACAGGAGCTGTTTTCCTGCCACATCATCCACGCAACCAGGGATCATGGTTCTGCTGCCGTCTGTCTCAGACTGCCACAGCTGTTCGGACTGTCTCAGATCTGGCCGTTTGGGATTATCAAGGTGCACAACTCCAACCTATTCTTGTTGCATTCTAACTCTAGGACTGAGGACCCCAAAAGTGCACCAGCTCCAGATTCCTGCAGGAGACACCTCTCTGCCTGGGAAGCCCCTGACAGTTTGTGGGATTTCCACTCTCCCTCCACAGACTGAAGGAGTCTTTTATATCTCAACTCCATGGCGGCTGCCACTGTTTGTGTGTTTGCAGCTCTCCATCTGCCCAGCAGAGCCGAGTGGGAGCAGGGAGTCCAGGATTCCCAGGCAATTGTGCAACTTAGGCTTCTGTGAACAGTTATGGATTCAAAAGCATTTTTATTCTTCTCCGTCCCCAAATATTCCCCTTTCAAAGCTCTTCTGTCACCTTTTTCGTATTTGTTCAGAATAATTTTGCAGAATAAGAATTACACAATAATTTAAAATATTTTAACCAAACCATAATTACTGAACACAAAAAGCGAGGGTTTAGAAGAATCACTGAGAAACGAAGGGTGTTTTTCACTGAGTGCTTATCAGAGGTTTTATTCCTCCCATTTTAATTAGTTGAAGTAGTTCAGAGAAATTAAACAAATAGTTACTAGTTGTAGAATTTGAGTGGAGGTCCTCAAATAAACTGCATAAAAATCTTTATGTTTGTCTGACTTTGAAACCTATCAATGTTTTTGAAGTAAAAATTTAAATATGGATGTTTTTCCTCTGCCACTAGTATTTATTTCTACCAATAGAATATTCCGAGTTATATAAAATACAAATTAAATGACTGAATTGACCACTTGAAATATTATCATAATATAATTCCTTTTCTTCTGCCTATGCCTCAGTGCCAAGAAGCATTTAAAGCCCCATGCATTGTGTTTGATTTTAATGCTTTCTAAGATTCCGGAGAGCATTCATCTACTAGTATCTCAGGTCATCAGTCAGGAGCCGTAGGAAGAGAGACAGCTCTTTTGGAGTTAAGACTGGAGTCTTTCACGTGGGAGAACAGCTTCACTCAGCAAAAGCCCTGTGCTTTGCTGAGCTGGAGGCGATTTTAGCCCATGCTAAATCAGGGCAGTGATCAGCAGGCACCAGTCAGTCGTTAGCTCCTGGGGATGGGATGTGGTTGGATTTGAGGGTGTGGACATTGACATTTCCTTCTATTGCTAGTGGAAAACACTGGTAGTTTCATTCCCACCTTCCATTTTGCCTGGTTTTGTGACTATTACTGTTCAGTCAGGGATAGCTGGGAGACTGCAAATGTCCTTGTATGGTCCTTGAAAGCAGGATTTCCACAGCAGAAGAGGGGTATTAACACTTTGACGTCAAAAATCATAAAACACCTCCTGCAGAAACATCTGCTTTAGGTGGACCCTTCCCAACAGAAATAGCAGCACCTGACTATTTAGCTCTCTCCTCTGCTCTGTAAGGAGCTGTAATTTTTGTAGTTCAGAGGGCAATTCCAACGCAATTGCCCTGAAATGGAAATGAATCCATGGAGTTGGCCAGTTGAACACTATTGAAATAATGCCTTCCAGTGCTCCATAAGGATGTTCACTGGAGGCAGTTGTGAGAGAAAATAGCTCATCTGAGTGTTACCGTGGCATTTGTTGACTAGGAAAGAGCACTCAGACCAATGGTCAAAGCACATTTCTCCATTTTCAAATTATGCAATGTCATCCCATCCTTCCCATGCAATTTCCCTCCCTCAGCTTTCCCACAGCCCCCCTGAACCTGCCTGTGGCTCCTAACAGTCTTCAAAGTATCCTCACCTGCAGTTCCCAAAGGCTGAATCTATCACTTGAACCACAAGACTATCCTGAATACCTGGAATAAACCCAGGTGGCAGCATCGCCATCAGCAAAGCAGGTCTCTCCAGCACCAAAGGCACGGTCCTTGCCCTGTTCTGTTAACTTTTTCAAAGACCAAAAAGTGATGAGGATCTTCTGGACCAGACTAACGGTGTAGGTGTTTTTGGGACAGCTGTGAACTTATGCTTTTGGCTGGAGATGAGCTTTGGAACTATCAAAAGCCAGCTGAAGCCACCACCTGAAAAAAAAAGAGTGATTCTTTTTGGTGAAGTCTTGTCATGTAATTAGATACCTTGTATATTTGGCTTGTGTGGTAGTGGGGGGCGTACAGAGGTGGCTTCTGTGAGAAGATACTAGAAGCTTCCCCCATGTCCAACAGAACCAATGTCAGAGCACGTTTGCTGGCAGGACTTGTGACCCGTGGAGAGAGGAGCCCACGCTGGAGCAGTTGGTGAAGAACTGCAGCCCATGGGAAGGACTCATTTTGAAGGAGCTGGTGGAGGACTGTCTCCTGTGGGAGGGACCCCAGGCTGGAGCAGGGGCAGAGTGTGAGGAGTCCTCCCCCTGAGGAGGAAGGAGCGGCAGAGACAATGTGTGATGAACTGACCACAACCCCCATTCCCCGTCCCTCTGTGCCGCTGCGGGAAGGAGGGGGAGAAATGGGGAGTGAAGTTGAGCCTGGGAAGAAGTGGGGCGGGGGGAGCAAAGGTGTTTTAAAATTTGGGTTTATTTCTCATTACTCGACTCTGATTTCATTGGTAATAAAATAAATTTTCCTGAATAGACTCTGTTTTGCCCGTGACGGTAATTGGTGAGTGATCTCTCCCTGTCCTTATCTCGACCCAGGACCCTCTCATTATATTTTCTCTCCCCTGCCCAGCTGAGGAGGGCAGTGACAGAGCGGCTTGGGGGGCACCTCGCCTCCAGCCTGGGTCAAGCTGCCATGCCTTATTTTGTTATGTGTGGGTTACCTGTATGGAGAGTATGCATACTGAGCAAACAAAAGCCAACCATTATATGAGCAATCTTTAAGTCAAACTGAGCAGAGGTGGGACATCATGAGACTAGGTTTCATCTCCTAAAAACCTCTCAGCTCGCCAGACCAATGCAAAGACTAACTGGAACATTTGAGACAAGTGAGAAGTGATTTCTGAAAGCCCGCTTTCTGCTTCTGGTGGCATTCAATCAAGGACAAACAGGACATTATGGGAGCTGGAGGGAAAATATTTCTGTTCTAGAAGAAAAATGTGTCTATGGGTCATTCACTCTGCTCAGAGACATCACATTTTTCTCACTGAAGTAAAGAGCTCTGTCTGCTCTTACATTCAAACACGGAGTGAACGTCGCACCAATGGTGCAGTCAAGCGCCTCTCCCTAAATCCGTGCACCAGTCGCATGAATTGGGCTGTAGGATTGGAGCCTACAATTGTAAAAGAGAAAATGAAAGAAGAGAGAATTACACATTAAAGCTGCAACACAGGAGCTGGTCTGGTTTCATAGGAGCTTTATTTAATCAAGCACAGGAAATACATGGTTTTACAGTGTTCTTTGGGTGGCATGGTAACTTATGTTGGATCTGGGAGATTTTTGTAGGAGTCAATCTGATAAGATACTACAATACTGGAGGTTACAAAAGGCTTGAGGAGCAAGACTGCCTGTCCTGCTTATACAGCACACCTCCACAAGGTATTTGTAAACACAAATCAAACACTTTATGCTTGATTAGCACCTTAGTAACATCACTGAGTTACTGGAGGCCTCTAGAAATTGGACTGATAAGACATATTGTGGCAATCTTCACTTTCTATGAGCAAGGGTTGTATCTCTGAAGAAGTTCCTCTTCTTTTCTTCCGACAGGCCAGAATGAGCCCTGTGAGCACAGCAGTAACTATGCCTCCAACCACAGCTGCTCCAACCAACCAAGCCCAGATCTGACGGGCTTGCTCAAGGTAGGGTATTAAAAACTCATGGAAAGAATCAAGTGCTGGGGAAAAAAAAGAGAAAAAAAGGTCCTTTTATATAAAGCATTATACTGTCAGTTTATAGAAGTTGTATAACAGATAATACTGGAAGGCTGATTGAAAAAGGAAAGAACATTGGCAGAAATTGTTTGAAGGTCGCAAATAGTTTTTTCAAAATCTCTTCAGTCATTAAAGTCTGTTTCTTAATCTTCATCTAAGGTGGAAACAGAGTTCACTGTCCTCAGTGCTCTTATGATTTTGTCAAAAATCTTTTGGGTTAGTCGTAAGACTATAACCCAACAAGTTTGATACAGTATGGCCAAAGGTGCTGCTAGCTCAGTAGTCTGTTGGCAATGATAACCAAAGCAGAGCACTAGGAAGAGTTAAAGAACAGGTCAAGCTTATTATGATCCTTTCAGAAAATACTTACCCAGCCCTCAACAATTTGCAGCTCAGGGATTTCCTGAACCAGATGTGGTGGTGGTGTATATAATAGTTATTGGAGGATTATTTTTTTTCCTTCCATCAGTTTTTCTAGTTGCTCTTTGGACTTCTATCACAACTTCCTGTAGGAAGGAGATCCTTGCCTTAACTACATGTTTGGTGGGGGATAAAAAAAAAAGCTTCCTTTCACTAATTTTGAACCTGCCACCTGCTCATTTCATCTGATAGTTCCTGTGTAGGGAGAGGCAGTAAACAATTATTCTCTGGTGACTCACAAGAAATTCTTAAAGAAAGAATTGGAGCCCTCATTTTTTTGTGAATCCAGGGCAGCTTTTCACTGGTTAGATCATCAGCTGCCTTCCTGCTTTGTGGTATGAATGTCTGTGTCTCAGTTTTTCTCACTGTGGCACGAAGAGTTATGAAAACCCTGCCAGACAGGGCTCTCACTTCACGATAGAGGTTGGAAAGTGACCTGTTCACAAAGTACCCAACAACCTGTTGACTTGAATTTGAGAAATGGAAATACCTGTCCCCTTAGGTCAAGGAAAATTTGGAATCCACATCTCCCAATTAGTAGCTGTAATTACTGTTATTAGCTGTACATACTAGCTATTATGGGGAAAAAAAAGCACTTCTCTGGGCAACTTCTGTGGGACCCCCTATGATGTGAATAGTGTTCATCCATTAAGATCTATTCAGATGTTTTCAACCACATACCCTCACAAAGGCTATAAAAGTCTTCCTACCATCTTGCATTTTCACTGGTGCCCAGAAAAGTAATTCCATATATCTTTGTTGATTATGGTGCATCTGAGTGTTTGCTGTTATGTGCACTGTGCTCTGAAAAGATTTTTTTAGTTTGCAGCAGCTTTAAGGTTAAGTTATCCTTAGCACTTGATGCTTGCTTCACTTTCTGAGATGTAATTGTAACCAATTTAGGTTGAGTTGAGGCTGAACAGAGTTTGTTTGACCCTACAACTCAGCTTGACTTTGGGGAATGTTTGGTTGCTATTCCCCTGGTTCTTGTTTTCCGAATAATCCAATTTTACATTCTGAGATTGTATTTGCAAGAGTCTGCATGTTCAGCCTTCTGCTTCTCATTAGACAGACAAATGGTATATAGCATATAGCTATACAGAATTACACCCAAAAAAATGGTTCTTGGTATTTCAGAGCGATCTTCACAAACCTCTGGGTATGAGGTATGTTATCTCTTCAATCTTTCATTTCTCATCTGTCAAATGAGGACAGTACCATCCACTGAATCCTTTGTATTGTGAACATAAATTAATATTTCTGCAGGACTCAGCTGCTATAGTGATCAGCACGAAAGAAAAGTTAGAAGAAACACCTTCAGGATAGCATTTCAAAAGTGTGCAATAAATCATACATTAGGCTACATGCTGCTTATCTGAGAAAAGGAAAATCAAAAGTAAAAAAGGTTGGACATCGGGTTCTTAATGAATATTGTCTATGCTGTGTAGTGAATGAGGTGGGGGTCTGGGGAAAAATAGCGTGCAGTTAAATACAATGCACCCATGTAAAGGTGGAGGGTGAATTATGGCTATATAGACAAGTTAATACTGGCATTTCCTAACTTTGTGTGCTTGTCTTTGTAACTCCAATGCTTGTTAGCTCAAATCTTTTACGTTTATATGGCAAACATCTAAATTAGAAACAACCTGGCTAATTAAGTGGAGTCTCCTTCTCTGGAGACATTCAAAACCCGACTGGACACATTTCTGTGTGATATACTCTAGGTGGTCCTGCCCTGGCAGGAGGATTGGATCTTTCAAGGTCCCTTCCAACCTCTAATATTCTGTGATTCTGTGATGATAAAAGAAAATTGATACATAACAGGAACTTGATACTGGCTTAATATTAAGGAAAAAGAAAATTATCACAAAGTTCTCTTCCTTGCAGAATTTATCTGGGATATGAAGGTTTTCTAAGTGACACCTTAAATTTGTACTTTGTCCTTGAACCTTCTCTCTCTTCTATCAATATTAGTTGGAGGTCTGAGATACCTTCTTCCCAGTAAAACATAATATGACTTTGAGATGATGAGATGTCACGTTTCACAGCAGGGCCCTTCAGAAGGGATTAATCTATTTTATTATATCCTGATAGTCATTCAAACATGCCCTTCTCGTGCTTTCAGCCTCAGTCTGTACAGTTTCTGTAATTAGCTCCAAGCCAAAAGCCACCTCCTGGCATCTACGCCTGTTACTTCTTGCCACACCAAAGGTGTTTGGCATCGCTATCCTAAAGTTGCCATGACAACTCTTGGGTGTCAGAGGAGGGACCACCCCAGGACACTCTATAATCTGTTAATCTGTGACTCTAACACAACAGTAAACCTATGACTGAACTGGCTGCCCAGCCAAAATCCTACAAACTCCATTACCATAATTCTTTAATCTCCAACTGTGCAACGTTCAAGACTGCAACAACTGTGTTTGCTGATGGCTACCTGGGAAAAGTGTCAAGGGAGTAGTGGTGGGAGGGATGGGGATGACATCTCTTTGTGGGAGACATTAGCCAATGTCAATTCCATTCCATTTATATCAGTGTCTCCAGTCAAATGTCCCTGGAAGCTGCCATGAACACCAATTAAAACTGCCCTTTCAGTCAATAAGTTCATGACAAAGCAAGAAGCTGCCAGATCGGGCTGGGGCTTGATATCTACCCTCCTGTTAGTGACTAATACCAACAATATCTACTTGTCTTGCTCTTTCTGAAAGGCAAATAGCAGTGATTAACCCCAGTGATAGTCTTAGCATTCAACTCTTGACATACTCGTTCTTCCGAAGGAGAGTGTTAGCTCTAGGTAACAGCAACAAATCATTTCTTACACTTAATAAATCAGATGATTCTTTTTTAATGTGATTTAAAAAAACAGGTAGTCCATTTTGTGTGGGCTGCTCCATGTCATTGAGAGGGTAGGAAACCACAACAGTGTAATTTTAAGGTGAAGTATGGAGTCTGCAAGACTTTCCATGATGATTAACGAAGAAAAGTGCTATGGTTAATCTATTATTTGGCATCCTGAGTTCTTCCTTTTGTGATTGTTGATCTAATGGATCCCAGGAATGAAGAAACTCCTTAATATTTAATTACTTTTTTGAAAGAGTATTTATATAATTTAGATATTCCTTATATTTAAACTACAGGACAGCAAAGTCTTTCCAGGGTTAATTCTACAAATTTGAAATGCAAACTCCGGCCAGCCAAGAAATAAACAGAATAAGTTTTCTATCATTTATCTATTGCCATATGCCCCTACTTCTAACATGGGTAGTTAATTAGGTTTTAAAGCAAACCGTGAGGCAGCACAAATATCTTTTTAGATTAAGCTGGCAAATATTTTTCTGGTGAGCAAGTTCTTTCTATTTTGTTTGTGCCTTTTCTTCTGTGTGCATGGTTCACCGATTGTGTCCCTCTGGGTGGTCAAAGGAAATACCAATGAGACTTCTGCAACTAAAAATGGGAAGATGAGCTGGGAGGGATTCAAGTTATGGAGTCCCTCAGTCTGTCTTAAGGCAGGATCACTTGTCTTTGCACTGATGGAAAATTAGCAGCTCCCATGAACTTTGTCAGAGTCTCCTCGTTATTACAGCTTGGAAAGCCTTTTGTAATGTTGTCTTCTGAGAACAATGAGAGAAAGTCTGGAGAAGACTGTCAGCCATAGTCCACAACCTTTGGACTGCAAGACATGCCGTGCAATGGGTGGTAGTTCGTTGTTGATGGTAGAGCTACAGTATCTACGGGTATAATTTCAAGCTGCTCCCTTTCAGTTCACCTTCAGGAACTGCAAGACATGCCGTGCAATGGGTGGTAGTTCGTTGTTGATGGTAGAGCTACAGTATCTACGGGTATAATTTCAAGCTGCTCCCTTTCAGTTCACCTTCACCTTCAGGCCAAGGTGAGTAAATCGGGAAACTATGATCCACCCTTCATCATGTGTCTGGAAACAGTGAGAATCAGACCATTTCTGCATGGCTGACAACAGCTTTATAATTCATTTTTCAGTGATGAAGGTGGTCAGAGTTTTCTCCATCTGCAACACTGCTGTGGAGTCTTGCTCATTCCCTGGCAATGATGGCACATCTGCAGAGCGGATTACTGAGAGGAGATAAATTAAATATTCCTGGATGTATTTATAGAGAAATACTGTTTACCTTTTGTTTGACAACCTCAGTTAACACTTGGATTTCATAACTCTTTCATAGTTTGCTTATATAAATTTTTCAAAAAAGAAGTGAAATCTGGCTATAGGGTAACTGCTATCACCACACTATTGCATCTAGGGTGTTAATAACTCACCAAAAAATAGCTTCCTATCCCTGAATGGCTTCCAGGAACCTCCTGGAATCATTCTATGATTCTATGTATAACATTCGCCTGTTGACATTATGGCCAACAATGTGTGCTCCTGAGTTGGGACACTCAACCGAGTCCCTCCATGGTGGTACCATATTTGCCAGCTGCCACATCTTCTACTTTCTGAACATGATTTTGCAGCCAAAATGCTGAAAAGCCAGGAATAGAAATGTGCTGCAGTCAGACTCTGGATCTGAGCTCTCCTCCTGCTCACAGCTACGAGCAACCTGGACTTCTGTGTTGTAATCACAATGCTCTTGTCCCTTGCTTTGCCCTGAGTGTCAAAGACCATTAGTTAAGGTGTCCAAAAATTGCAACTGACAGTTAGATTCCTGGGTTTATAATTGGACAACTGCCTGCTTTGCAAAGAAAAAAAAGAGCAAATCACCCAGCTACACATGCAGCGGTCATCAAATTGTTCCCACTGAGAGAGGGAGATTTTCTGGGGAAAAGTCAAGGCTGTATCTACGGATTTATCTGTTCCCATTTCTGGAAGAAAAAAAAATAGAAGAGACTTAGTCCAGGCCCTGAAATGTAAGTGCTTGGAATAGCTCTTGACACAGAAAATTGTTTTGACAGCTATTGCTAGGTGGTGCCGTTAGTCTTCCAAATCTTTTTCATTGATGCTAGCAAATGTTCATTTTCAGTAAGCTGTGCGGGTTGTGGTAGCTTTGCAGTTCACGGTTCTCATGTGAAGGAAAGCCGGGTGTCTGCTCCGGTTTCTGCTCCCATCAGCTCCCCAGTAACTAGGCTCTGACATGTGTCTTTGATTCCTGAGGGATGGGTTTCCACACACACTGTTTGTGACCGCTGCTGTTTCAGGGCTCTCACATGTACAAAAATGAATGAAGCTGCAATTAAAATAACCACATACTGTCACACACTGATTTGCTTTTCAGCGGAAAGCAGGGCTCCAGGCTTTTTCTCCAGGGAACAGCAACAATATAATTTAGCATTAAAATGCCATTTTGTCTTTGGATCCTTTCCAAGTCTGAGTTCCTGTAACCAGTCTCGTCGTGCTCTGTGTAGTCCTGCTTCATCTCTGCCGAGCTGCTGGTGCTGTAACTCAGAATTGCTTCCCTTGATGCTTTCCTCCAGCTTCTTCCTTTAAAAGCAAACAAGACCTGGCTTGTGTGCTCATTCCTCACTGTCCTGTCCTCTTCCTCTGCCTTTCCTCTTCCTCCTCATTTAGAATATCTGCAAACATGCTCTCTTCTCGACACCCAGATCTTCACTGCTGTGATTTCTTTTTTTTCCTTTGGAACTTCTTCGTATTTGTCTAGTAACTCATGGCTGCCAGTCATGGATTTTCTCTTCTCCGTTGAGGAGCTTTCAGGATGGATTGGCAGGCTTTCCTGCTTCAGCTCCGCTGCCAAGAAGTTCCTGTTTACTCATATGTTCCTCCAAACAGGAATCCAGCATTCCTGTCCGGAGCAAAGTCTGGGTTTGCTCACTAGAGTACTGAGGAAAGTCTGTATCTGCGTTTTGAGATTCCAGCTATTTTCCATTTGTAACCAGTTCTTCCCTTCAGATAAAAAACAGCTTAAGCTCTCTTCTTCTCAGTGAGATTAACACGGGGTTGAGTGACATCTGAGGATTATCTGGGCTTTCTAAATGAGGTTGAATTTCGCTCTTTGTGTTGATCTTTCAAAATAATTAGGGAGCTACTTTCCTTACCTCTGTGTTAAGAACACGGGCAGAATTTAATAAGAATTTTGTTTCCTAAGGACGGTGTTCTCCCCAGGAAAATGGAAGAGACCAGGAGGCAGCAAAGTGAATTGTTAATGGTAAATAGCTTACCATTTGCTTCCTTTTGGAGTACTAATTCAGGACTTGGTATTTCTGATAGTCATGGTATTTGGCACTTTTTTTAGTGTTAAGATTCTAGGAATAATGTGGGTTTAGGAAACTAGTGGCTTTATTTAAAACTATGTATAAATATTTCTGGTCTTGATGAGGAATTAAATTATGGCAACATGAATAAAAAGGCAAAAAAACTACTAATAAGACCAAAATAATAATTTTGAGATTATATTTGAAGCATTTATTAGATTATTTTCTGTCTGAACACTTGGCATTGACCAAATTGTTTATGGCCTGTTAGGAGAAATAGTGACTTCTGTCTCTGGGTTGTAGTACTAAAACAGCCTTAACAATTATACAGGAGAGCTGCAGATTCCTTTCATTACACATAAAATAGTCATTAGGATGACTGTGAATCAAGCTGCATTTGACTTGAGAAGTGAATGAACAAGCTAAATGCATGACTGGGCAGTTTATCAAGTACACAGAAACCGTACGTCCCCATTAGTAAGCAAACCCTGTCAGAAAAGCAGGGATGCCCTGAGAACTGATGTTGTTTTGATAAAGATAGAAAGCAATGGGAATGCTAGCATCTGTAAAATGTCCCTGGTGCTTCTGTTATATAGTTATTGGACTCCAGCTCTTAATTGCCTTCTGACTGAAGAGCTGTGTTCACAGAAAGTTTTCTGCCTCAAACAGAAAAGCAAACATGCCCAGTAACCTACCTGTTCAGTGGCCAGTACTTTGCTAGGATAACTTTGTCCCACATCTCCTGTAGGTTCTGGCAGTGGTGAACGTAAGAGATGTGCCAGATCATTCCAATGGCCCAGTTTTATAAAGGATTGGGCCAAAGTATCTGAGCAGTCCTTAGTTCCGGGCAACATTATATTTTTAACCCTTCCCTTAGGCAATAACGAAACCTGTACTACTCAAGCAAATCTATGATGTCCACTACTTTAAGCATGAGACCTGAGGTTCCCCAGCAGCTACAGCTCCAAGGGCCTCTTCTTCCCTGTGCCTGAGGATGGCCAAGACGCCCAAGTCAAAACTACCTCTGAACAGCAATGCAAGTCAAAACCGTCACTAAACAGTGCAAAATCTATTTGATTAAATGAAATGATCATCATGAACGATTCGGTTGTATTCTGTATGAATAACCACAGGGCAAGCCCAAAGTCAAGGGATCACTGGTTTACCTGCTGCACACACCTTGTGTTGGCCTTTGGTACCAAAATGAATTTTGCTCTGGATATTTAAGAGATCAGATTATGTTTATAAACCAGAAAGAGCGTTTTGTATCTGCCCTCCTTTAAACCATGTCCAGAAATTGGAAAACCGCACTGATTCCCATTTGTGTTGCACAGTAACAGCTGAGCTGGGCGAACAGCAGACTTGAAATCTGGCAATTTTCTCCCCAGTTCTGATCATGAGATGACCATTTGGGTCAGATTCTGCTCTTAATGGGTTAAGATAGATAGCACTGATATCAGCGACTGATTTTTGGTTGGAACTTCTATATAGAAGAAGTATATAGTATATAGACATATAGTATCATGTTGACTCTACGTTAGACCAGAAACATGAAAACAGCAGGAACAATTTGGGACTATATTCAGGAAAAAATCTGGAGTAGAAGGATTTTAAAGTATCTTTTACAGAAATATTGCAGGTGATCGGCAACGAATTTGACATTTACCCAAAATAGTAACATTACCTGGTTCTTGCAGATATTCATAGTCATATCCCAACTCTCTTGAGGGTTTAAAAAATTCTCCATTTCTGTAAAGGGGTATGAAAGGGACCATGTAATTTTCTCGATTGTGCCCAATGGGTGCGTTGGCTGCTGGGTAAACTTCTAGCATGGGCCTATGTCTTCTTAACCATCGCTCAAAAATGCTGTAGAAGAAAAGGCATGTCAATTAATGTTGGAGACTGGCAGCAATTTTCTTCTTGAAGATTTAAAAAAAAAGCATTGATACTTTTTTTTTTTTATGAACCCTGGGAACAGAGTGGCATGCAATGGCTTTTGTTCATGTGTGTGTAATGTTTTCCAAATCATTTGTGGTTGGTTACGTGAGTGCTGAGTTCCTATGCAAGCCTACAGAAGGCAAAGGCCTGCAGAGAGCCTGAATATGCTTTTAAATTCCATAAATGAAATTCACTATCTCGCAGTGACCTGACTGTAATTTCTGTTCAGTAATTCACATGGTTGCGAAGTACAGAGAGAAAAGGATTAAAGACCTCAGTCCTTCCTTCTCACCCTCACAAACATTCATGGCTGGTTTTGGATGGCCTTGTTGCCATCTGCTCAGTCCTGTTCCCCTTTGTCTAATTTTCTCTCCACTGTTACCAAGGGTTTTCACACCTGCATTAAAGTATGGCTACACCATGGTTGGTTTGACATCACTAAGGAGTTGGAAACATTTGAGGAAGAAGTGATAAGCTATATGAGTCCAAAAACTTCACAAAACAGGTCAGCTGTCAGGAGTCTTTCTCCAGCTGTAGCTTCTTCACTGACCTTGGTGTCTGCACAGTTGTTTTACGTATTCTTACACCTCTTTCTCAGCTGCTGTTGCACAGCTTTTTTTCCCTTTCTTAACGACATTATCCCAGAGGCGTTACCACTATCACTGACGGGCTCAGCGTTGGCCAGCAGCAGGTCTGTCTTGGAGCCATTTGGCATTGGCTCCATTTGACATGGGGGAAGATTCTGGCATCTTCTCACAGAAGCCACCCCTGTAGCCTCCTCACTACCAAAACCTTGCCACATAAATCCAGTACAAGCTGTTACCCACACCTCTGACCTCAGCTGTTCCTTTTCATTTTTCTCTGCCAAAATCTCTCCTATTGGCTGTCTATCAGGGCTGGGCTGTATGTCTATTCTTTGACTTGGAGGCAGAGAGCTTAAAGGCTGAAGTACAGGAAGAGTTTGCATTGACATTTTTCAAGTCCACTACTGGATGCGGTTGAAAAACAAAATTAACAGCACTTCAAAACATTCTCAGTTCTCCTCGTTTTGTGTCTGGGCTTTGTCTGCTCAACTCTTCACTTTGTTTCAATCCTCAGATCCTTTCCCTGATTCCCTGCTGTTCACATGGTGACCTTGGCTTGTCAGCAGACACCTGGATGTGCCGGTTTGGGATAGGAGAGGTGAGGAGATGCTGCAAAGGGAGAAGATGCAGGTGTCTTATACATGAAGAAAGAGAACCCCATGGTTGATCAGAAAATATTGGTAAAGGAATTATCAGCATCAAGCTCAGAGACTGAGCACTGATTTAATTTCTCAGTTAGGAGGGATGGAAATGGTCTAAGGAGACTTGTAAATTGTATTTTAGTTGAGATCTTGGCTCAGCAGTTGCTGCTCCTTGACACTGGCTGCTGGCTGGAGGACACAGACTTCCCTTTCCCTCCCCCTGCCACTGTAATTGATAACCGGCTGTTCAGGGCCTCAAATTATCTCAGAATCACAAACCCTAAATGCAAGTGCTCGGCAGTAGCAGGATCTCTGCAGAGCATCCAGGGGCTTCTGGCGGTAGAGTTTTACCTCCTGTCTTTGGGCAGAAACGCTGAGAAACCGTCTGCTTACCCCACCAAATTAAAGCCCTCTCACGCTTGTCAAAACAGGCAGAGGGCCAAAGCCTTGGTTCTTCTTTTAGGATCAAAAGATTTAATAGATGAAACACACATGTTCATACGCCTTGTCAGCCCTTAACAAGGCAGGTATTAATCTTGATTAGAATCTTCATTTATGGCTCTCGTCTTCAGTTAATTTCATCAGCTCTGTCTAGAAAAACTCTTGTCAGAATAATAATGTTCCGCTGAAGCTTTCAGATGGATAATTTTAAACAATGATATCAAGGTTTCAGCTGCAGTTACCACAAGAAAGTTTGAACAGAAACTCTGTAATCAGATTACACCCTTGGAGAACAGCATAGAGAAATTCAGTCATCAATAAAAGAGGCACAGAATATAAAGGAAACTGGGGCATTAATTTAGTTTATAAGGTAGGGGTGTGTGTTGCACTCCAAGCCTTTGCCTGCCTGGCTTTTACTTGTGTCTTGGGCAAGGCACCCTGACTCTCAGAGCTTTTTTTTCCTGAAGTTATAGATGGGAGCTGAGACAGCTCTTCCCTGCAGCACAGGGCTGTTAGAAGTAGAGCTATGCTGTTAGAACTAAAGCTATGTTGTTTATGGGGACATGATAATATTTTAAGAAGGCAAGGATAGGACTTGAATCAGGTTTTCAAAGTCTGGTTCTAATCCATACCCTAATTTTTGAATGCTCAATCTGAGGTACTTCTTGGGGTCTGATTTTTAGAAAATGCTGAGCAGCCACATTCTGAAAATGTGGAGGGCTGCTGAGCACATGATTCAGAGCTAGAAGTTGTCATTTGCCTGAAATAGCTTCATATGACATGCCCTGAGATGCAGCATCCTCTCTGGGTGACTTAAATGTTGCAGTTTCGTAAGCAGTTTAAAGAAGAATCCTTAGGGCAGTAATCTTCTGAGCAGAATGCAAATTCAAAGCATTTCCATGGAAATGAACATATGCACTTTTGGATTCCTTCGTTTGCAGTGTGATTCCCACATTAGATATCAGGCTTTTCTCAGAAGCCGCAGGAGCAGTGAATTGTCTGCCCTTGCAGCTGATCTTTGGATTTAGATGCAATCGTATTTCTGTAATTACTCACATGATGAGTTGTGCTGATGCAGAAGATATGTTACAATTCAGTGAGTTGTTTGTGAACAGTTCTTTCCTTTAACCAGCATAAAATCATATAATCTTTACTGAAATCTGTTTCATCTAATGTATCTGTGTGCCACTGTGGAAATCTCAGAAACATCCTTTGGGGTTTTAAGAGTCACACTTTCCATTACTCCCTTTAGAATAGCTGGCCTTGTGCTTTTTTTTTTCTTTTTTTTTTTTGACACTTTGAAAGATTAGGATCATATTCTGCTTGCTAGTAAAGCACTTGGGTGAAGTTGCATTTATTCTTTCACTCAAAGGCTTGTTCCCAGCTTGTTCAGTAAGATGGGCTCACAATACTCATTTTTCCTTGGCAAGATAATGCATGGTGCTCTACATTTTTGTGAGGATCTTCATATTTTTCTTCTTTTGCCTGAGAAAACTGACAGGTTTAAGATATCAGTAGTATTTTTTACATTCTCATATGTTTGTCTTTCTCTTTTTAAAAGGGGGGCACTGCCATTTCCCTGTCTTGCTCATCTTTTGTAAGCAAAGTCATGAAAGAAGGAACTTTACCCATGTCTTTCAAGAATGGTTTCCCAGATGACTGGAAAGAAGAAAACTCCAGTTGCATCCAGCTGGGGATAAAATCCATGGAGTAGGTATGACTTAAGCTATATCTCTGCTGTGAAGTACAAACGGTTCTTGTTGGCCACTATAAGCCATTTCATATCGGAGAATTACATTTTATGACTCCCCAGCTGAGGCTGTTAACTCCCTTCATACATTTTTAAGGAAAACTGAAAGCTTGAAGTGGCCTATGGCTTTTGCCGGGTAATGACATTGGCACAGTGCCCCTAACCTCAGAGACTTGTCTTAACTGAAAAGATTTGGGCCAAAAAAAAGAGTATATCTGGAGAGAGCAAACTGTCTTTTGTTTCAGAGTACTGGGACCACTGAATTACACATTTTAGGATACTTTTTACCCTCAAGTAAGGTGCTTTCTCAAATTCTGGCTACATTTAAGGCAGTTAGCATCAAATGTGCTCTCCTCCAAGCAGCGCTATCCTTTCCTGTAGGCAAAGAGAACACACCTGAACAGCTATGACTGATCATTTGACAGTTCCTTCACGTGCCCTCCTTTGCAGAAATGGTCGCTTTATCCGATCATGGGCATGCGGTTTCCATGACAGAGACAAGTCAGTACTTCCATCAACAGAAGCTGATCCACTTATTGACGACTAAAGTATTCCTTTTCTTCTCTTAAAAGCAGCCATATTGAAAGTTGTTTCATTTTAGTACCTTGAAAATATATACTAGTCTACTGAACTTTGCTTAGTAGCTGCAAACTTGGAAGAGCTTAGGGCTGCTAAACTAAAGCTACGTGCAGAGAGACAAAGTGCTGATGCAGTTGTCTGGTCCCTTCGTGGAATGACAAAGTTTCTGGTAGAAAAGCCAGGTTTGTGGCAGAGCAGCAGACCTGAACTCCCTAGAACTGTTGGCTATGTTGGCAAACCAGCGCTATTACGTTCTTTTTACATGAGCCTCTGAGTTCTCCCCTGGCCCTGAGAACCTAACAAAGCAGGACTATGAATTAAATGATATCCAAAGGACCATTTTATTCCACTTTTCCTCCCTTGCTTCACATAATGAGACTAAAGGTAACAATAGGACAGCTAAAGGATCAGATCAGGGCTCTGTGCTATCCAAATTCCATATTGCTTCTATGAAAAAAAAGTACTGGACTGAAGTTCAGTGAGAGAAATCTGTCTGACTCCTATAGCAGTCTGGTTGGTTACTTTTTTTCTTCAGCATGTAGACAAAGAGGGAAAGCAGATAATTAGCTATTTGTATAAGTAGGAGTGATATTTTTTAGACACGGAGACTTTTTTAGCATTGCAATCCCAGCTAGAGTGGCGTCATTTGGGACATGTTGGCAGTGCTGAAGAGAACAGATGGGATGTGAGTGTGGTGGGGAAGACAAGGCAGGATAAAGGAAAGAAGAGAAGAGCTAATCAAAAGTCATTGGGAATTTTATTCAGGGAATGGAAATGGGGAGAATTCAATCTGAGATCTAGCAGGAATAAACCATAAATCCTCCAGGGTGACAACTCTTACCCAGAAGGGTCATGGGCAATCAGGACTTAAGAAATAGAAATTTAAAATATGGAAATGAACTAACTGAAATGGCGATCAGTTTCCTGATAGCTCTAATGCCCTGTGTATCTCTTCAGCAGCAAACGAAGTGACTTGGAAGAAGTAGCTTTTAAAGGCTTTGGACAGATTAAAAAATAATTCTATCTAGATTAGAGCAAAGATAGGTTCTGTCTGGAAAGCATCTTCCTTTGCTTGAAAAAATCAAAGTGCCCAAATTGCATGTCCCAAATAAGAGGCTAAGGAAACAAAAGGGATAGGAGAATAATCTGAATTTTGAAAGCTGCCCTGTCTCACATTTAGAGCTCAAAGAGGCTCAGTCTCTCTATATTGCATTTCCAAAGTAGAAATTATTTTGTAGTGGGTGTATTATTAAGATAAATATTGAAGGTTTTAGAATTACTAGGTTATGATGATCAACAGTCTATGCAAAGATTATTTTTGTGATAAGGAACAGTATTCTAATATTGTAGAACGGGTTGAGTTTAGACAAATTTAGACTAAAATCAGACTCAGTGTTTATATTTCAACACTGGAAATACTGATCTAGAGACATGATAAGTTTGCTATCACTTAAACTCTCCGGTTCAGTCAGAAGCCATAAGATGCAGAAATGGCTAAGGGACATTATCTGGTCAGAAGGATTCCCAAAAAGTCATAAAGGCAAAGAATATTCTTTCTGTATATTAGAGAAATTTTAGAAAGTGTTAGAGTGCATTTTACTTTAGAGAAAATAGGCAAATAGGGACAGAGTAAAAATGACTTGTCAAAGTTCACACTAGACATGCTGCGGTGGAGTGGGACCACAGCGTTGGGGCCACTTTGTGCTTACCAGACTATGATACCTCTTGGAGTCAAGTTATACCACTGCAAAGCAGGAACTCTCTATTTTATTTGTTTGCCTTATATCTGTATATGGATGTCTCTGACTGATAATGAGCTTAATACTTGTGTGTACCAGCACTGATGGGTCTAAAGAGCTAACATGTGGTAAAAAGTAATAAAGACTCCCACCCACTATGTTGATGATTTGGTATTTTAAGTTTTCATTCAAGGGAAATATACCTTGCTTTCACAAAGAGTTTTAGTGTGGTAAGGTGCTTTTACACAGAAAATTAAAGCCATCTATAAAAGACATGGATATATCACTTCCATTTAATTGCATATAAATAGACTCGAATATTTTCCTTCTTCTGCTCTGTACATACAAGATTATACAAAGTGAAATGAAATGAGTCTTAGTGGAAAATTAATTTGTAAAAAAAAGTAGTTTTAAAGGGGGAGGGCGGATGGAGATTGATTTGAGGATGATTAAAAAAGGGCCACCAATATATATTTCCAAATTCATATTATTCTATGAATAATATATGCAACGGAATTATAGCTGATGAAAGGATGAGTCAAGAAATAAATGGGCTTATGCTGCCAGTGGGAAATATCAAGCAGAGTGTTAGACTACTGTATATAGTCTGGATAACTTCATACTGCTCCAGATAGTGTTGTGTGTTCTGAAAAAAAGATGCTACTTACAGGAAAGAAATCGTAAAACCTAGAAAAAGTAGAGTAAAACGATGAGAGTTGGCATTTTCTTTATCATTTTGAGAAGTGTCTCTCGTAAGAGCCATCTTGCAACAGTGTGCCTCCGCAGTCGTGAGCAGAGCTACACTCGACCAAATGCTGTGTAGGAGGAGACACCAATCCTTAAATATCTGTTATTAAAGATTTTGTTGTATTGAACCACCACAGAGACACTAACACATAGTGTGAACCTAACTGGCCTCTCAGGAAGATTTTCTAGGAGAAGTTTAATCCAGTGTATTTTACCTTGCAATTAAGGACAGCTGGAGAAGGAAAGGGGGAAGAAGAGGGTTCAGTATCTCTATATGAATTCCTCTGCCATGCAACCAGGAGCATGTGTGACACTGCAGGTGTCCCCAGTGGAGGACTACAGTCCTCTTGGTGAAGCACCGTGGTCAATATAGTACCGTATTACTACAGTGGACACAGTCCTGCTGCCCTCCTACCCTCTTGTTCTCACTTTCTTTATAAGCGTTAGCACAACCATGCCATAACCAAGATTAAGGAGTTGATTTGGTTTAAAACCAAACACCTCATTTTTTTTCATTTGTTCTGGGATAGCTAAGGTGACCTGATTCATTATGCTTTTGCGTGGTGGCCAGGACCAGCACAAGGGAGGAACAGAGGTGAGCACTATTCGGTGAGGAACACTGTTTCTTCTTCTTAACCTGTGCACCATGTTAAGATGACTTAAGTATCAGTGAAACTGTACCCTTTTTTTCTAGTAGCCTGAGAAATCCATGCCTCGGCTAAACCTGCACACAGCAGTACTAATGGTTCAGCTGCTAGATGGCAACTTTGAAGGCACCAATAACTTTATCACATTCAGATATGAAGCCATGCCACTAGTAGTGCCAGATTTGACAGAGAGACTTTCATTTCTCATCTATGGTTGCGAGACTGAAGCTAGATCAGGCTGGCTATGGCAGCAGGAAGGCAGAACATTCTTGCTTACATCTTATTTATACAATTTATTTCAGTATCATGAGATCTGACATGCTGTAAAAGAAATCTGGCAAGCAACATGTATTTGCATTTGGAAAGAAAGGGAAGAGGAAACAAATTGAGGAAACTGAAATGCCAGTCCAAAGACTGTGATTACGTTGTAGTCATCACTTTAAAAGTTGGCACAATGCAGCTGGTATTACAGAGTCACCTCAGGTAATTCCCATCCCAAGCGTTTGGGAGAAACATTGGCGCTTCAGTCCTTGAAGAGCTGCTGATGCTGAGGTTGTAAAGTCAAGGCTCTGTGCTGTTTGCCAATGTATGTGGTTATATTGCAGTGTCCTATTTTTTTTTCTTTTTATGTTAAGTTGGCTAAAGACACTACAGGGACTCTCAGACAGGTTGTAAGGAAATTGCACCAGTCATAATGCAAGTGTCTGATTAAAAATTAACACGCTGCCCTCAATTATTGCGAGAAACCCATCCAAGGCCTCTGAGGCTATGCCTCCCCCGCTGTTGAATCACTGCTGAGAACCGCCCTGGGTTACAGTACTTGTTCTGTGTCCAGTCCCAGCTGCTGGGGTACATCCAGGCTTCCACCATCACTTCCAAGCTGCAGCACGTGGCAAGCTTCGCTGGGCACAAGGCCTCTTCCACAAACCCTTGCAGTGCCACTGTCAAGTTATTTCTGTGCCCCTCCCTGGACCAGCCACTGGAGAGACCTCTTTGTGCACGTGTACATCTGTGTGTTTGCTTATGGGTGAGGCAACTGGGAGATCAGGGGTCCATGGGCAGTTAATGGGTAGACTGGGTGTCTTAAAGCCGGTTACTGGTCAAACCAGACTGTTCATATATATATTAGAATCATAGAATCATAGAATGGTTTGAGTTGGAAGGAACCACAAGGATCCTCTAGTTCCAACCCTCCCACCATGGGCAGGGACACCCTACACTAGACCAGGTTGCCCAAAGCCCCATCCAACCTGGCCTTGAACACTTCCAGGGATGTGTGTATATATAGATGTATGTCCATTTTCCCATAAGAGTCTTTCATCCTGGTCAGCCAAAGAGGTCCAGAGGATGAGGCTGTTGGTGCTGTTGGAACTCTGTGGGTGCAGTATTTTTTGTGTTGATCTCTGCAGATGGTCAACCACATATGCATATATGCATATATATATTATATAACTATTGTGTATATGTGTGTATTGGGAACGTATGCTCAGCTTCACTACTGTTTAGACCTGAGAACATGGAGCTGTGGTAGCCATACCTCTATTGGGCTACCAGATTTGGCAACCCCTAACAGTTTAGACAGACTTGCACAAAACAGGCAAAAAAGGATTCTTTACCCTAGTGGAGCTGTTCCCTCATATAATGTCATGCTTCTGATTTTTTTTCTTGGAGCAGATCAATTATATGTCTCTGAAATATGAATATTCATTTTCAGGAAAATTCTGGCCTACTTTGTAGTTTCCCTTACTTCACCTTCTGAACAAAAAGGCTGGTTGTTTTTGTGGACTACAGTGGACTGGATCACCTGCAACATTGAGGGGCAATGCACAGATGACATGAAGCCCGGTTTGACACTGACTGCTAACTGCCTTCTAGAGGACCATTCTCTGGACGAGGCATAATAATGTGAACCATGCTGACACGTTCCCACCCGTTACAAAGTACCACGAGAGCTGGGGAAGCAGAGCAGGGGAACCATGTGGCGCCTGAGGATCTTGGCACTGCTCTGCTTCACCATCCCACTACAAGCGTCTGTGCTTCCTTCCATCCCTTTCGTTCTCGTTTATGGTGCTGCACAAACTGGGTGCTTAGGAAGTGTCAGATAAAGGAAACGAGAGATGGAGACAGTAAAGGTATAGTCCCACACAACCAGTCCCATCTAAGGGACAACCAGTGCCACTTTCTTTGCTCATACCCCACTTAGTTGAAAGTTTCGAGGTTACTGCAGCTGCTGTGGTTATGAAATGGTTTTAATATTCCCTCTATCAATGTGATTTAGAGCAGTTTTCCCCCTTATTTTCAAAATGCCTTCAACACTTCTCTAAGATTAGGGGAAGAGAAAGGGTCTTCAGCTTTTCCAGCTGAAACTGTTCGTCTCTACATCAAACAATTTCAGTATCTGTAGCCTTTTGGAGAAGATGCAGTTGGATACCTCAGTGCTGCTTAGCGTGCTCACTTGGGTGCAGAGGGTGTGGCAATTGCACATAAGTGTTCCTGAGTCCTGCAGAGGATTCAGATGTAACAGTCCTGAGCAGAGATCACTGCGGGTGGTGTAGGGCCAAGTGCCACTCCTCTCTTGGAGAGAGCTGCTGAAGTCCTGGATTTCTATTCCCCCTTTGCTGTGCCATCACACTGCGAAATGCCTAACTCTTCCCAGAAAATCTATATAGCTGCTGGTGGCTTTGACCCCGTTGTATATAAGTCTGGGGCACAGCTCCTCTACCACAAAGCCGAACCTGCCGGGCAGCCCTGTAACCCACTTTCCCAGTCAATGAGCCTCACAGAAATATTCTTGTTTTCTGCCATTTCAGAAAATTGGGTAGGATGAACTAACAAGTGCTGAGCCCAGCTTATGTTTGATCGGTTGCTGATGGATTGCAACATAAAGAGCTTTATTCCTACTGGAGAAGGAGATAATGGATAAGCTGAGCACGACACATCCCTCACGATACTGAAGGGAGGAACTGAGTGTTGGAAACTGTAGGAATCTGCGCAGAGGAATGTGAGTATTCTCTAGTTGTGCCTCATTGTAACCCAGTTATTGACAGAGCAAGCTAACCCCTGCAGACACTTATTTTGCACCTCTGTTGGAAGGAAATTATGAGTTTTGGCGAGGCTTAGCTGGGCTGAAATTTGGTCAGATATCTGGTCTAAACTCTATCACTTTTCTTAGTCAAGCCAGGCTCTGTTTTACACCAATCAAAGTCAGCAATGACGCTTCGTAGGTGCAGGAAAGAAATTCTTGTTTCTTAAAATAGCTGTCCCCACATGTGTCGTTTCGCCCCTTTCTGTCAAACCAGGGCAGTTTCTGTTTTGGCTAGAAATATTTGTTTCTCATTCAGATTTAGGTCTCCAATGCTGTCTAACACTGCAAAAGCCAAGGTGTAGATGAGACGCGATGGTGCGTCCTCTGTGCTTTGCAAGTAAGGAGATACAAATGCAACCATGTGTTGCATGGGGGAAAAAACCCCAAAACACTTGCTGGAGTGTCTATCCTGTGTTACCTTTCTCAGGTTCATCTTTGCCATGGTTTGCAGCTAATGGAAAAACATCACTTGAAGTAAAAGATATTACAAATGTCAGCTGCTCCAAAGTTTAATAACTAGTTTCCCCTGGAGAGAAAGATAACAAGCAGATTAAAATGGCCTGCTGTGGAGGTAGCTGGACTGACTCCATGTGCGCTGTAATTCTCTGACTCCTGTGCTCTGCAATTCGATTCTTCTGAGTCTGAGAGATTGTCATTATTGAAGTTCACAAGGGCATGTAATATATAAATCACATCTATGGCAGCAAAGTGATAATTTCTTTTGATGAATAGAAGGTAGCTACACGTGGGTGAGAAAACCACCATGTTTTCCTGTGATTTTTTACGATTTGAACAATTACAGCAGCTGTTATTGCAGAAGTGCTGCAGGAAGGAAATTCAACGCTATGCTAGCTGTCTGCATCAAAGCTTGTCTTGATCGCTGTGTCACAGAGCGAGCTTTCTCCTCCTCCAGCATTAAGCGAACAGGTGAAGACTAACCATGGGCTCTTGCCAAGTTTCAGGGCAAAGTAATCTTTCCTTTAAAAACCCACTACTGGCTTGCATAACATGCAGTGTACAAAAGGATCCATTCTACAACTGCATTGGCTGAACTAAAATCTTGCAGTACAAGTGATATGAAACAGACACTTTAAATGGGGCTGTTTGAAGTAAACCTCCTATATTATTGATTATTAAGAGCAGGATGGGTCATTACAAACATCTAGCCTGAATAACGGCATGGCAAATGAGATTGTCAACTACTGTGTTTGACATAGAATCCAGAAGATGACTGGTTAACCTTCCTCTTGCCATTCACTTAAAGCAAGGTGGATCAGCAGCTCTGTAGGTTTTATACACGCTTAATCAATAAAAAGGACAATTATCTCCAGAGCCTGCTCTTTGTCCTTATTTCTCTCTGCCTCTGATTCTGTAGGATCTATCTGTGGACTGCCAGAGGATTTATTTAAGACTGTGGATTACTTTAGCCATAGATGCAACCTCAGGTTCTATATAGACTCAGCTCCTGTCTGTCCAATGGGCAAAGTAGGGAGGTCTTCTGGAGGAGGGTTGCTGTAACCTATACTCCTTTGCTTTTGCTTCTGGCCACCACTTTAGTCACAGTTTAGATGGACCTGTGGTGTGACCCTCCAAGGCTGTTTCTGCATATCTTTGGGCGTTTTGCAACCACAGTAACTGCCCAGCCTTTCTGAAATAGATGTCACAGTCCAGATTCAGCATCTCAGTGTGCGATCTGCATTTCAGCCCCAGCCACAGCAATATCTAAGGAGAGATACTGGGGAGCTGTGTTTCTCAGCAACACCCCAACCTTCCCACTTACACTCTGTTTCCCATGGTTATATTTGTGTGGTATTTTGCAGTAGATGTGAACTCACTCTACCCACATGCTGAGCCCACTGTGCGTGAGTCAGCTCCATCAAAGCAGCTGAGCAGCTCTGGTTAACATGCTGCAGAGCCTGAGAGGTTAAGAGGGGAAGGTTAGCTGCTCTGGTTCAGTGACAACCGAGGTCTTGTGGTAACAGGAGTGTGTACCCTCCTGCACATTTGTACACATCCCCACAGGGAAGCAAAATTAATACAAATCCATTCCTACTTTCTTTTCTTAAAATCTCTGTGCTTGAGTTTCCCGCCCCTTCAGTACTGATCTGCTCTGTATTTCATACTTGTCATAGGAGTTTGTGTGTGCCAATAAAGCTTGTGACCAAAGTCACTCCTGGCCCACCCTCACACGAAATGCTCTGCCGGAGAGCAGTTTTCTTCTTCTGATGTCCCTCCTGGTAAAACAGAGCTGGTTTCTGTGACAGCAGCTGCTGGTAACGGTGATTTTGTGAAGCTTCAGAGAAGGGTGAGAGCTGGGCTCCCTCACTGCCGCGCCGCAGAGCCTGCTGGTGGGATGTAGCTGTGCGTGCTGATCAGGGCTCTGTTCCTGGCCGGGGCCATCTAATCCATGCAAAGCAGGGAGAAGGGTTCTGACAGGCAACTGCCACCCAGGACGCATTGCAAAAATGTAAATAATTCCCCTGAGGGCTTTGGAGGCGGGGAGGTAACTTTCCCAGCCTCAGTCTTATTATATACACAAGTACTGGGTCATGTACCTTAAACATTGCATATATTTGTATCACAGTATGTATGTACAGTATGTAATTCTGAACTTGAATTTAAATGAACCCTCTGTGCGAGGAGTTGTGCAGAGATAAAAAGAAGTATTTTGAGTGGATTTGTCCAATCAAAAGATGAACAGGTACCTCAGCAGAGATGTTTGCAGCTGAGCTGGTCACTAGTCAGTGACTCTTCGACTACAGTCTCTACTGACTGTAAGAGTGCACAAGAATAGAATAGAATAGAATAGAATAGAATCATTAAGGTTGGAAGTGACCTCAAGGATCATCTAGTCCAACCATCCCCCCACCACCTATCATCCACTAAACCACGTCCCTAAGGAGATGTCCACATTGTAGCTTGAGAAGAACACAGCTTAGCCAGTGCTGGAGGTGTGTTTCCTTAGAGGGAGAAACCAGCAGTTCCGCTAACGACAGCTCTGACGCAGGCCTGCGTGTTCACAAGCAGTTAAAGTGTGAGCAGGTCATCCGCTCCAGTGCCGACGCTTTCACTGGCCCAGGTGCCAGGGAACAAGGGAGCTCCCTGGGACAGGAGGGCTAAGGTCTAAGGTAATCTCCTACACTGAGTTCTTCACTATTCATAGCACTACAGATAAAATGGTTTGGGGAGGGGGGTGGGGAGTGAGAGGGCAGATCTTTGGCTATTGTGCTACTACTAAATAATGACCATATTTAAGTGGTTCTCCAGCTGTCCTTGGCTTCCCACTGCCACCGCTGTCTTCTTCTGAAGTATTTTTTTCCCTCTTTATCCATCTTGCACGCATTCAGCATATAGTCTGACTGAACACAGCCCCCACTGATACAGTCTCATCCCTCCCATCTCTGTTGCATGGTGAACAGAGTTCAATTTTTTTTTGTGCAAAGGCACTTTATAATGCAGATGTTTAATTCCAAAATACAGCCTAAAGGCTATGGACATGCATCCTCAGTAAGGAATGACTGTCACACCCACCAGCTTCCACGAGGTTTCACTCAGCCGCCACATATCAAAAGATATATTACAAAATGCAAAAGCTTTCATGAGGTTAAGTAGTGCATGGGAGCATTAGGGCCTGTCCTGCTACACATGATCATCTCAGCTCTGTTCTGAAAAAAGTGCAAAACATCCCTAGGTCAGGAGCAAATCCCAGCTCATAAAAGCTGTACTTGCTTACCCCTGGGCATAGCAGTAGCTCAGTGATGTTCATGCTTTCTCTGGGTGGAAGGACCTTACTCATGCGTCACCTTCATGCCAAGGACAATTATGGAGGTGACTTCACCTCACCCACGGCCTTTACGCAGACACTTGGGAGGATACAGTGCTGGACACAGAGAGTAAGATCCTGAACTGACGCGATACAGAAGCACTGTGGGTTTACTGTTACTGTGGGAGGAGGTATATTGCTAATGGCAGCCTCTTGACCTGCCTTTGTCTAACAGATGCCATGCAGCTCCGAGACAGTTCGTTCAGCTTCAGAAAAATACAACTTTTAGGCTGTGTCATCATCTTTTGCAGACATAACTCAGAAAGCAATAAGAGTCTTGCTGTGCCCATATCAAGGGAGAAAATTCATCATATGCTTAATGTTTATGCAGTGACTTCCCCATCTTTACACGGCTTTATTATTAGCTGATATGTCATTGTATTACAGCCTCCACCTCAGCTGTGCTTAAGTCGCTTGTTCTAGTATCTGAGTTTCCATATACCAAATGGGGACAACACTTCCTTGGCCTGATGCCTTCTCTGTGTTGTCTCCCACTGGAGACAGTTCAGGGCAAGGAATGAATCTTATTTCATGTATTAAACAAGTCTGGAAACCTAGTATTGCCTTACAAGAATTTCTAATCATTCTTTTTGGATGCTTTCACTCCAAATGTTCCAAATCCTTGAAGCAAATAATTTTTAACTGCTAAAAAAAAGTTCTTGTTTCCTGTCAACATTTCAAAACAAGAGAATAACTTGGTTTTTCTCATGCCATTTTTTGGTTTAAAAAACCGGAGATGACATTTAAGAGAAAAGGAAAATGCTCTATTTCAAAAACAGAGTAAAAATAAGAAGCTTTTATTTTGACATCTCCTGGGAGTGAAAAACCAAATTTCCTCTTGTTAAAGTATTTTCCAACAAAATCACTTTTGACATAATGCTAACAATTTCTTCTTTTTTTTTTTTGGAGGGACTGGCATGAAGGTGAGTGTATTGAGTCCACAGGGACTGAAATTGTCCATAAAGTTGGCTTAGAGAATGGGGTGTTACTGGCATGCAGACCAGGGTGTGTAGATTTGGGGTTCTGATATGTTTTTGAACAGATTGTTCCATATACACTTTTCACAGTTTAACACTTTACTGATAAGCAGTGCGATAAGGAATGTTTTATTGTCAGATCCTCAAATAAGCCAGAACCTGGCATTCCGTAGAGCTCCCAGCTCCAGCTTGCCACTGAAGCAGAAGGGGTTATTTTAGCATCCTGCAGAGGAGTCTATGGCAGCTGATGCTGCTGAGCAGCACGGAGACGTTTGCCTTGATTAGGCAGAACTTGTGGCATTTTCATGGGGCTCTGAAGCTGATGTGTGGGAGAGTTTCTCCTGCAGCTGCCTGGAAGTGTGCATGTGTGTAAGTGGCTGTAAATGAGTGTGTCCACTTCCTATGTCACTTTATGCTTGACCTAGATTACTTTTAGCAGAGTGTTGTGCACACACACAAATACACACACTTCCCCACACACACACCCCTGAAAGTTTTTTTCTCTTCCTTTCAGTTCATGTGGCCCCATGGAGAGAGGAGCCCACGCCAGAGCAAGTTTGCTGGCAGGACTTGTGACCCCTTGGGGACCCACGCTGGAGCATTTTCTGAAGAACTGCAGCCTGTGGGAAGGACTTACTTTGCAGAAGTGGGTGGAGGACTGTCTCCTGAGGGGGACTAGAGGCTGGAGCAGGGGAAGAGTGTGAGGAGTCCTCCTCCTGGGGAGAAAGGAGCAGCAGAGAGAACTGACCACAACCCCCATTCCCTATCTGCCTGGGAGGAAGAGGGAGAGAAATGGGGAGTGAAGCTGAGCCCAGGAAGAAGGGAGGGCTGGCAGGAGGTGTTTTAAGAGTTGGTTTTATTTCTCATTGCTCTACTCTGTTGTACTTGATAATAAAATAGATTAATTTATTTAACTGTTTAGTCTGTTTTGCCCGTGATGGTAATTGGTGAACGATCTCTCTGTATCCTTACCTCGACCCACAAGCCGTTCATTACACCTTCTCTCCCGTCTTGTTAAGGAGGGCAGTGATAGAGCGGCTCTGATGGGCACCTGGGCTCCAGCCAGGGCCAACTCACCTCAAATACAAACAGACTGGAGTAGCGCTATGCAGCCATGCAGTGGGACTGCAACAGTCCACTAAGTGAAGGTTTCAACTTACTAAGGCTGAAGGAGGAGTGGTGATTGAATCTGTAGATGTGTAGGGTGAGCAATTCCCAACTAGGAGGAACATGGAGGGACTTGTCTGAGTGCCAAACTGATGTAAGATAGAGACTGACACCACAAACTTATTGAAGTGGTGACTGACTTTCTTAGCAATGAATAAGGAATGATTCAGGAATGGGCAGTGAAGGGCCTCGAGAATAGAGACCAGCAGTTCATCTGGTGTGACAGAGAGCAAAGAAGTGGTAGAAGGATATGAACAAAGAGGAACAACGGGTCAGATCATTGGGTTAATGCAATGACGGTTGTAGCAGTATTCTGAGCTGTAAGGTTATCCCTGAAAGCAGGAAAAAAGGTTCTGTAGTGGTGGCACCACTAGAACTGGCAATATGTGTAGCAGTACAAGTAGTCTTAACAAGTGTAGATTTTAGAGATGCAAGAGTCTGAAAGTCTACACCCTATTGAGTTTCTCTAGAAAATCAGTTCTAAAATGCTTGTTTTAAAATGAGGATCTTTGAAAGTCATCCATATTACTGTAACAAACCATGTCCATTACTGCAGAACTTAGAAACAAGAGGAGAACTGCAGCCCTATTGCATTAGCTGCCATGCAGATAAAAAGTAGTATGGAAATCTTTAATGGCAACTTGTGTTCCCCATTGCTATGGAGTTTTTTATTGCAGTTTGAGAGGGGAACTGTTGGGATGGGATGTCAAGGAAAGGAGAGGTACAGAACAAATGAGATGAAAGCTTGAAGAAACATCCAAAGGGTAGAACTGCAGGGAGAACAGCTGAAAATATTTTGTGGCTATAGAGATGGAGGTGCTGAAAAGTTGACAAAGAGGGAAGAGTTCCTTTTCAGAGCAAAGAAAACACCGTAGTGAGCTCAAGTGGGACCGTGGGCCCTTGCTTTCACTGATTATGCAGCTGCTCCTTCCAGCTTGAGTGGGTTGACTCCTCCCTTGTTATTCCCTTGTGCTGACTGTAGAGCATATCTGAATAGCAAAGAGATTTGCAATTAAGAGAAATGCTTCACAGAGCTAAAAAAGCTCTCATTTTTGCTGAATGTATATTTTGTTGCATCTTTTTTCCCCTTTTTTTTTTTTTAAGCCATTCAATTAACAACTAATAATTTTCAGGATGGTCAACTGCTTTTACCAAGCACTGCAGTCTGATTCCTAGGTCTTCTAGCTAGCGGATAAGAAGGTAAGGAGATTGATTTATCAATACTAAGAAAGCTGTTGCCTGGGTACCTTCATACTTCTGCATTGCTGAAGGAGAATGACCTAAAAAAAGAGGTAGTGTTTGTAAGCAAATGCTTTACCTTTCATCTGAGCGATGTTCTCAACTACACCCCTGCTCAGTCCATCCTTCCCTCGTTTTGTGCATCAGGCCTGGGTAGGAAAGGCTGGGGGGTAGCAGATGGGAGGCTGACTGTTGCTCAGTTTGGAAAGCAGCTCCTAACATTTGGCTCACACCTGTCAGCAGACTCCGTATACACTTGTTTATCCTCCTCTGTACCATATGTTTCCATGTAAAATCAGTTCCAATGATCTATTGCCTTACTTCTATCACTCCTATTATGGTCGTAACTGAGCATTTCACAGTCGTTAATGCATTTACCCTGACAGGGTCCCTGTTGCGTAGGCATCTAATATCACCCACTTTACAGATGGGTTAGCTGAAGCTCAGATCAACAGCTCCTCAAAAATCTTGAAATCAATGGGAAGGAAACACATCTCCAGGCAATGTGAGTTTGGGAGAGCAAACTACACACTCAGTTTCACCCAAGGAATTTGCAGTGGAGTGAGGTATCTCTCTTCTGGGTCCCACATGGATACTCAAAGTGGTGGACCATTCTTGATTTCTTGACACAGAGTAGTTCCCTGCCTTTGCAAGACCCAGTAGAGGTGTGGTTGCTGGTATCCAGTCTTTTTATACCCTTTGCCACTAAACTCCCACCTCACAACTCTCCACGTCCTCACCAAGGCCTGGAAGAAATGCTGTCCTCAGCAGAAGATTTAGTTAAAAAGTTAGTCAAAAAACCATTGGCCCAACATAGTGATAGCAATCAGCTCAAAAGTGTTCTGCCCAAATAAGAAAAGTTGATATAGAAAAAAAAAAAAAAAAGAAGCTTCTGCTGCTGTGGAGACTGTTTTTCCTGTTTCCTCTATTCTTTGTATTCTTGACTGCCTTTCAGAAAAGAAGAACTTTGCAACCCTTCAGATTTAAAGTCTATGTAGGAGAGGAACAGGGATTTTTTTAAATGTACTGTATGTACCTATCAGTCACCTACTTATTAATTATAACTAAAAGCATGATTAATCTGTCATGGATAAGGCTGCTAAGTAACCCTAATCATGCTAATGCATTTCTGTCACTTATACAAAAGGTAGCATTGTTATCAGTTTTTACACCCATGTGTACTCAAGCCCATATACACAACAGCTGCAGAGCACTGGTGACATTCTTCCTGCCACAGATGGGATGAGGCTGCATCATGGGTATCTGTATTGCCCCCACAGTGCTTGCGCAGTGATTTATTTCCTCAACACTAGTAGGATTTAATGATGTTATCTTTTGCAGATAGTTTTACCTTCTAAAATGGATAAGAACTACAGTTACAAAAAGTATTTCCAGGGGCTCATAACGACTATGAGTGAAATTCCTCTGTGGGAGGGGTCAGCACGAAGACCAAGGTGCTACTCAGAGCCCTGCAATGAGTGGGAGCTAAGAGATGCGTAGGTCTTACACAAGTATGAATGTCTAAGGAAAACAATTCTTTTGATAATGCAGAGCATAATGCTTTCCCTTCTGTGTTCCTTTTCTCCGAATTTTCAGTCGATCCATTTTTTAATAGCCTATATGTTGGAAAGTTAATTTCCAGGTGCCGAACTCGAAATTTACAACCACACCTGAAACCCATGTGCAACCATCCTGTCAAGCAGTCAGTGGGTGAATATGCTAAATCACAGCCAGGCTACAGTGTTTAACTTTTTAAATGTTCCACAGAAAAGCTTTTCACAAAGAATTACAAAACTGACACCTCCAGAAGGCTAATGATACCTGACGGTATTAGAAGCAGAAGACTGGTGGGTCACCCTTTGAAGGAACCATTCCACTGATGCTTGGGTGACTTGCTTAGACTTGACGCCTTATTTCTGGATGAGTAAAGTATGAAGAATACAGCTATTGTGCTAACTAAATATATAAACTAAGGGGAAAAACCCCAACTTCAAATTTGTCTTTTACACTGACTAGCTTTTTGGTTAAATACTATAAAGTTGTATGTAAGGTTTTTGGTGTGAACTGCCTAAAACTAAAGAACTTTGCTACAAGATGATGTCTGCAAGATATAAGCTGCATCCTACCTGTGTTGCGTGCCTCAGTGACCCAAATAAAGACACCATTTTGGTTTTCGTCCCAATGAGCACCTTGCTGCATGCAGGCAGGGTCTCAGTCAGCAGGTTTCTGAGCGTACAGATTTATGAAAAAGTCCCAAAAGTTTGTACAGGGTTCTTTTGTTCTAAGCATTGCAGTAGCCAAGTCATGGTCATTACATGCATAATCAGGAAAACTGGTAAGAAAATATAAACTCCTCCACAGTAAATTGTTTGTAGCCATTTGCATATAGTATAGGGACACAGAAATTGTTAAGGTTATCATTAAATCTTGGAATGCTGTCCTTAACGTAGCAATTTCACTCTTTTCTTGCAAAACTGTGCTCCCCTACGCTTTCTTATTAATAAACATGATATCCTTCTGTTTGCTTTCCTTTCATTCTGCACAGCTGTACTCTTCTCTTTCATCAAGAGACAGTCACAATTTTGTTTGTCACACTGAAATACAGATTTTTTTTCTTTTTAATTTATGAATAGCACGCTCGGGTTTTCCTTATGGAATAGAAATTAAAACAGCACTGACATTTAGAATGTAAAGGAATTGCTCCAACGGATTATAGTTGTGTTAAAATGAGTCACACACTTTTGGTCCATACTTCCTGACACACACATCCATATATATTAAACACTATGACATCAGTGAAGAACTATTTTTACCTTGATGATAAAAGCCAAATGCATTTGTCAACTTCTCAAATTGTATTTTATCTAGTGAACATACAGGCAGGTTAGGAAAGACACTTGCTTTCAGATAACAGCAGAGGTCAGTTGTACATGCTGAAAATGCTGTGCATGTGAAGGCATGTAAAATATTTGCAGTTTTGAAATGTAGGTGAAAACCACACGGTAAAAACATAAAATAAATTAGGTTTACTAAGGAGAGTTAAACTCACCTGTCAACAAATGCATGGTGTAGTACAAAGACAGGATCATTTGCAGAGCCTTGAACTTGGGACATGGAGCCATTCATGTAGATGTGCAGTGCGTTATGCAAACCGCTTTGAGATATGTTTGATATTGCAGTCCGTGGATCAGCAAAGCCTGTACATTCAAGAGCAAATCGTACGCTGATATGACAATGCGTATAATTCTTTTTCCAGTAAGACTGAAGATCAAAGTATCTACTTTCACTTCATTTACGTTCAGCTTTTTAGACAAGGGCTTAGGAAAACACGTAAAGGAGTCCTAATATATTTCAAAGGCACAGCAAAGATGAAATTAGAATAAGCTAAATTAAAACTCCTGCCATGTAGCTAATGCAGCATGTCAGCAAATGTACTGCTTAATTGCTTTATATTTTTAAATTTCTTTGTCCATTTTGTCTGTCTGTTAAAAGGCAACGTAATCCCTGCAGACATTTATGCGCATACATTTATTCACGTTGAGAAAATGTATTCACTTTATTTTCATTTTTGATCTCTATACTTCTAGGTTCCTAAGACAAAACAGGCTATTATATCTCATCATATAATCAGTCATTTAATATTGTCTCTACAGAACATGCTCTTTTAATGATAGGAGCCAAAACAAAGCAAGTTATGGTCTTTACAAAAGGATTTGGTAAATAATCAATAATCACAGAATCACAGAAACATAGAGTCATTAAAGTTGGAAAAGACCTCAAGGATCATCTAGTCCAACTGTTCCCCTCCCACCTATTACCCACTAAACCATGTCCCTAAGTACCACATCCAACCTTTCCTTAAACATCCCCAGGGACGGTGACTCCACCACCTCCCTGGGCAACACGTTCCAATGCCCGACCACCCTTTCCCAGAAGAAATTTCTCCTCATCTCCAACCTGAACCTCCCCTGGTGCAACTTGCAACCATTCTCGCTTGTCCTGTCACTAGTTATCTGCGAGAAGAGGCCGACCCCCAGCTCACCACAACTCCCTTTCAGGTAGTTGTAGAGGGCAACAAGGTCTCCCCTCAGCCTCCTCTTCTCCAGACTAAACAAGCCCAGTTCCTTCAGCCGCTCCTCATAAGACCTGTGCTCCAGCCCCTTCACCAGTTTCGTTGCCCTGCTCTGGACACGCTCCAGGGCCTCGATGTCTTTCTTGTGGTGAGGGGCCCAAAACTGGATACAGGACTCGAGGTGCGGCCTCATCAGGGCTGAGTACAGGGGGACAATCACCTCCCTGCTCCTGCTGGCCACACTATTCCTGATACAGGCCAGAATGCCGTTGGCCTTCTTGGCCACCTGGGCACACTGCCAGCTCATGTCCAGGCGAGCATCAATCAACACCCCCAGGTCCTTTTCCTCCAGGCAGCTTTCCAGCCACCCCGCCCCCAGCCTGTAACGCTGCCTGGGGTTGTTGTGGCCAAAGTGTAGGACCCGGCACTTTGCCACATTGAACCTCATCCCGTTGGCTTCTGCCCATCAAGCCAACCTCTTCCACATTCAGACTTACAGGATGAAAGCATGTGGATTGCTAGGCACTTAAAATACATGCTTTGAGAAGAGGTCACACAGAACAACTGCCAAATAGTAAATACTGAAAGATGAGTCTCTCCATTAGTTTTTATTTTGGTAGCCTGTCAATACCTCTGATGCTGGTAGCCCTTCTCAGCATCCTGACAATCAAGCTTCCTCCTTGCTTGTAAGGACTCCTAGTAAAAGTCAACTCTAGGGCAACAAAGCTGGTGTAGGCTCTGGAGCACAAGTCTTTGAGGTATGGCTGAGGGAAGTGGTGGTGTTTAGCCCAGAGAAGAGGAGGTTCAGGGGAGACCAAGTAAGTCTCTAAAACTACCTGAAAGGAAGTTGTGGTGAGGTGGGTGTTGATCTCTTCTCCCAAGCAACAAGAAGGAAATGGCCTCAAATTGCCCCAGGGAAAATTTAGGTTAGATATTAGAAAAAATTTCTTCATTGAAAGAGTGCTCAGGCATTGGAACAGTCTCCCCAGAGTGGTGGTGGAGTCACCGCCCCTGGAGGTGTTAAAAAAGCGTGTACACATGGCACTTCGGGACATGGTTTAACAGACATGGTGGTGTTGGGTTCATGGTTGGACTTGATCTTAGAGGTCTTTTCCAACCTTAAAGATTCTATGATTCTGTGATTTAACCATCTGATCCTTCTCTGGGATTTTCCAGGAGAATAAAAGCAGAAACATACTTTGTCCGTCCAATCTATTTCTTAACCTGATAGTCCTACTATTTAATCCATCCTATAAAACCTCTCTGTTGTCTCTCTTTGATTTGATTCTGAAGATGTCTTGTTCTCACAATTTCTGTAAGCTGTAGGATAAGGAAGTATAGTGGAGACATATTGAAATATCCTTACAATTTAATAATCAATAAAAAGGGCCATGAACAATATGCTTGTTGTGCTGATCCTCAGTGTTTTCATAATATTGTTGCAGTTTATCAGGTCTGCAAGGTGAGGAAAAGAAAGATCTTAGCTCTTCTCTTTGGGAAATGCCTCATGCACTTTAAACTCTTGGTTTTTTATTTATTTCAACCAAGAACTATCTTTTGAATGAGGATCAGCAATATACTTCTGAAGTGAATCTCCCAACAGTCCTGTTTCGTGCTGTGAGTCACATCACAGGGCAATTTCTAACTTTGCAAGCTGGCTTCCTTTTGGAATAAATCTAAAATGTGCCAGCCGTCAGTGGGTGTTCTGTTCATGGGACTGAACTAAAGCTAGTGTGAAAGAACCCCTCCCTTGTCAAATCCCTCATATATAACATGGAAGTTGGGTCCTCAATACCAACTGTTTTGGTTTTTTGATTTTCTCCTCTTTGAGTTACACAAGGTATTAATTTAGATGTAGCTAGAGATGCCTTATGAGTAGAGTCATACTCTGTGAACTCGGAAACCTGATCAACAGACCCCACTGAGACTTTGATTTTCTGCGTGAAATGATTGCATCGCTTTGTCACTCTAAATTCCCTCATTGGCCTTTGCCTTGTCTGTTAACCTCTTCAAACAAGGGAAAAGCATCTGCCGTAAAAACACTGATAATTATAATAAGGATGAAATCATAGCTGTGCCACCTAGGATCCAATATACAATAATAACCATCCATCTTTCTGACTGTAATAGCATAATAAACATTTTGAGAAATTCCAGTAAAGTCAGAGTAGAAAACATCATCAGGACAGTTGGAGGAGGTAAGTTGGATTATGATGAAAATTGTAAGACTGCAAGATGAAGCAAGTCTGGATTTAGGGGAGAAAGAGGAACATGTTAACACCTACAGATAACTGCAGGTTTTAAGTACATCACATGTGGACTGGGATTATCGAAGATGCTACATGGTGACATAAACAGCAATCGACATAAGTTCTTAAAGGAAAAATCTTGCCCACCAAAATTTGCTTGATGGTGAGTGCTATGTTACCTAGCTGTCAATCAGGGGAAACAGCAGAATAAAATATTATGATGAAGAATGATGCACATTGTCAGTCTGGCCTGAATTTACACGAACCGATGGCAACAGTATTGGACACCTTTACTGATGACCACAGCGTGTGATCATTGGGATCAGTTGATGTAGCAATAATAGGAAATTTCTGTGACTATTAACTGAAAATTATACATCTGTATATCATTCTGAATCAGCTCTCCCACTTCTATTCAGCTGCCTTATAGGTATGTTTCAGGGAAGATAAACTTTATGCAGAGTCTAGGCAGAAGACTAGATGTTTTATATCAGACTTGGGATACTTTTTAAAATTTCTTAATGTGTTGCAAACACTTGATCTAATCATTCGTAAAAATATATACATAATACTCATTTTGGCTCTGGACAACTTTTCATGGAACATCTGCACACAAACAATTTATCTTAATAATGAAAAGTTCTATAACTGGGACAGCTTTAGCAACCTCACCCTCCAGCTCCCAGATAATTGGAGTGCATTCAGTCAGTGTCAAAGGTGACATCATACTTAACCATGTGCATGAGAAGTTCTAATATCTGATTTCTTGTTATGAAAGCTCCATATAAATTGTAAAGTCAGCAGGAATAAACCCAAAATGTAGTGTCATTTATTTTATTAGTCTGTGTCTTACTCTTTCCTCTAGGACTTTGTAAAAGACTTCAGGAGGACATGCTGTGAAATGGGGTAGAGCCAATTAAAAACAGTGTGTGAAAACATAAGAAATTTTTGAGATTACAGGAAGATTTGCTGAGGTGGCTGCAGTAAAACCACCTCTACAGAAATTGTGAGGCTACAGATCTACAAGTGCAGTCGGCTGAAATAACAGCTCCCTGCCTTTAGATAGGGAAACTCCGTTTTTCCCACCAGACTTGCTCCATGGTGTGCCTTCCTCTCCCATGCATTAACTACCTCATCAGTCCCTCTATGAACTGGTTTAACCCATCAGTCTGGCAGTAAACTGCTCTGGAGTGTGGGATGTCTGTTTCTTTCCAGGCTACTGAGATGCGGTATCTCATGTCGGCGTATGATGAGAACCAGAGTTGGTACCAAAAGTGGTGGGAGAGCGACCGACAGTTGGATGGAGAAGATCACAGAGAGAAGCAGGACTGTCCCTGATGGCAGTGAGCTGTTAAATCTGGCCAGTACAGGAACCTGAAGCATTCAGACATCCCCTGTTTAATTACGGTGCATTAGAAAGAGCCATTAGGGCATACATCTCTGACGTGAATGCAGATATTACCAGTGATTTCAATGAAAGAAAAATCAAATTTTTAAGAGATTGCAAACCTGATTCTTCTCCTGCCTATAACACTGTAAATCAGTAACAGTGATCCAGTGGATTTGAAGTAGGTTTACTGGAGCGAGGCCAAATGAAATCAGATGGGAATTTAGCCAGAAGTTTATTATAGGAGGAGATAATGATGTCACTCAAAATTAAGGCTGCCTGGCAGTTTTTAGGCTGGTATATTGGTGGTTCTCATTGACCATGCAGTTGGGTCAGGTGTATGTCTTTTAATAGAGTACTTAATTATATTAACTGCAGATTTTACAATCTAATAATGGAGACCACAGAAGTCCATGTATAATCAGTCAAGTGCAAAGCTTTATATATTGAAAGCAGGTAATGTTTTCCTCAGTTGCTCATTTGCTACTGACTGAAACACCGTAGGGACACTTAGCAGAAACTATGCAGAGTTCAGAAAGCATTAACAATGTTCAGTGCTACAGGCATGGATGAACTATTCCAACGGTCATAGAATCATAGAATCACAGAATGGTTTGGGTTGGAAGGGACCTCAAAGATCACCTGGTTCCAACCCCCTGCCATGGGCAGGGACACCCTCCACTAGACCAAGGTGCCCAAAGCCTCATCCAACCTGGCCTTGAACACTCCAAAGGAGGGGGCATCTACAACCTCTCTGGGCAACCTGTGCCAGTGCCTCACCATTCCCATCTAAAAAAAATTTCTTCCATACGTCCAATCTAATTCTCCCTTCTTTTAGTTTAAAACCATTACCCTTTGTCCCATCACTCCCTGCCCTTGTAAACAGCCCCTCTCCAGCTTTCCTGTAGGCTCCTTTAGGTACCGGAAGGCTGCCATAAGGTCTCCCTGGAACCTTCTCTTCTCCAGACTGAACAAGCCCAACTCTCTCAGCCTGTTCTCGTAGGAGAGATGCTCCAGCCCTCTGATCATCTTCATGGCCCTCCTCTGGAGTTGCTCCAACAGCTCCATGTTTTTCTTATGTTGTGGACCTCATAGCTGGACACAGTACTCCAGGTGAGGTCTCACAAGAGTGGAATACAGGGGAATAATCCCCTCCCTCAACCTGCTAGTGACACTTCTTTTGATGCAGCCCAGAATATGGTTGGCTTTCTGTGCTGCAAGGGCACACTGACAGATCATGTTGAGCTTTTCATCAACCAGCATCCCCAAGTCCTTCTCCTCAGGGTTGCTCTCAAATCATTCTCCACTCAGCCTGTAGTTGTGCTTGGGATTGCCCTGACCCACATGCAGGACCTTGCACTTGGTCTTGTTAAACTCCATGCAGTTCACACAGGCCCACCTCTCTAGCCTGTCCAGATCCCTCTGGATGACATCCCTTCCCTCCAGTGTGTCGACAGTACCACATAGCTTGGTGTCGTCAGCAAACTTGCTGAGGGTGCACTCGATCCCACTGTTCATGTCACCAAAAAAGATGTTAAACAGTGCTGGTCCCAGTACTGACCCCTGAGGAATGCCACTCGTCACTGGTCTCCACTAGGACATCAGGCCTTTGATCTCTACTCTTTGAGTGCGTCCATCCAGCCAATTCCTCATCCACCAAATGATCCATCTGTCAAACCCATGTATCTCCAATTTAGAGACAAGGATGTCGTGCAGGACAGTGTCAAATGCTTTGCACAAGTCCAGGTAGATGACATCAGTTATTCTTCCCTTATTCACCAATGCTGTAACTGCACCGTAGAGGGCCACCAAATTTGTCAGGCATGATTTGCCCTTAGTGAAGCCATGTTGGCTGTCACCAATCAGTTCCTTATTTTCCATCTGCCTGAGCATAGTTTCCAGGAGGTTCTGCTCCATGATCTCGCCAGGCACAGAGGTGAAACTGACCAGCCTGTAGTTCCCCACGTCTTCCTTTTTTTCATTTTTAAAAATGTTTTCCACTTTTGCAGTCAGTGGGAACTTCACTGGACTGCCACAACTTCTCAAATATGATAGATAGGAACTTAGGAACTTCATCCACCATTTTCCTCAGGACCTGTGGATGCATCTCATCAGGTGACATTGACTGTGCTGTCCCTCCAGCAGATATCCGGGTGATTGAAATCCCCCATTAGAAGCAGGACTTGTGAACATGAGGCTGCTCCTCTTTATGGAGGACCTCATCCACTCAGTCTTCCTAGTCTGGTGGCCTGTAGCAGACCCCCACTGTAGTGTTATCTGTCCCTGACCTCCCTTTAATCCTGCCTCATAAGCTCTTGGTCAACTCCTCATCCTTTCCCAGATGCAGCTCCATGCACTACAGCTGGTCATTGACATGGAAGGCAACACTCCCTCCTCGTTTCCCCTGCCAGTCCTTCCTAAAGAGCCTGAATGCTTCCATTCCAACAATCCAGTCACAGGAGCCATCCCACCACGACTCCATCACGTCAATAAGATCATAACCCAGCAGGCATGTGCACTTCTCCAACTCCTCTCATTTATTCCCCATGCTACGTGCGTTTGCATAACGGCATTAAAGTTGGGCCCCCAATGAAGCTGACTGACTGGCTGAAGTTCCTCTGTGCTTCACTTCAGATGTTCTCCTGCTGACCTGTGATCCTTCTCCTGGCTCTGGACATCTATTGCTGGCACTGATATCAGACTGGTGGGAGTGGGATGGATTGAGGTTCTCCTCCTCCAGCAACTTTAGTTTAAATTCTTTCTCCTCTGATTACCTTAGTGGACTGTTTAATTCCTATGGCATCTCTAACATCACTGAGCTATTCATAACAGTTTTGCAGGTGGTTAGTTTCAGTGCAAAACTCTTTATCTTACAAAATAAATTTTAGGTTTGTATTAGTTTCTCAGCCAGTGATTATTACAGCTGGTACTTTAAAGGTCAAATTCTGCTTTGTATGTTGCATGTTGAAGAGATCGAGTGCACCCTAAGGGGATCGAATGTACCCTCAGTAAATTTGCAGACCACACCAAGTTGTGCGGGAACGTTGATCTGCTTGGGTTAGGAAGGACCTACAGAGGGATCTGGACAGGCTGGATCAATGGGACGGAGCCAACTGTATGAGGTTCAACAAAGCTCCGTGCTGGGTCCTGCACTTGGGTCACAACAACCTCATGCAGCCCCAGTGTGACTGGAAAGCTGCCTGGAGGAAAAGGACCTGGGGGCATTGGTTGAAAGCTGTCTGAACAGGACCCGGCAGTGTGCCCAGGTGGCCAAGAAGGCCAACAGCATCCTGGCTTGTATCAGGAATAGAGTGGTCAGCAGGAGCAAGGTAGTGATCATCACCCTATACTTGGCACTTGTGAGTCTACACCTCGAATAGTGCGTTCAGTTTTGGGCCCCTCACTCCAAGAAGGACATTGAGGTGCTAGAATATGTCCAGAGAAGGGCAACAGAGCTGGTTGGTCTGGACCACAAGTCTGATGAGGACTGGCTGAGGGAACTGGGGTTGTTTAGTCTCGAGAAAAGGACACTGAGGGGAGACCTGATCGCTCTCTACAACTACCTGAAAGGAGGTTGCAGCGAGATGAGTGTTGATCTCTTCTCCCAAGTAACAAGTGATAGGACAAGAGGAAATGGCCTCAAGTTGTACCAGGGGAGGTTTTGATTGGATATTAGAAAAAGAAGGGTTGTCAGTCACCGGAACAGGCTTCCCAGGGAAGTGGTTGAGTCACTGCCTCTGGAGGTATTTAAAAGATGAGTAGATGTGGTGCTTAGGGACATGGTTTAGTGGTGGACTTGGCAGTGCTGGGTTAATGGTTGGACTTGATCATCTCAAAGGTCTTTTCCAACCTAAATGATTCTATGATTCTATGAGTCTATACCCAAGTCCAACTAGCTGATATACTTAGTCCACTCTCTCAGAGGATTATGTTTTCCTTAATAAGGATTTCACATTTTAGAGACGTTCGTCAGATAGATGTATTTATTTTAAAATAGAAAGGAAGATATAGATATAAGGATTTTAAGGCCGTATCCTTGCTGGTCTTGGAAGTTACTGATCTTCTGGCTTATGTATTTGTGGATTTTTTCCCCCATTGGCAATCTCAGGAAATTTTTCGGCATTAAATCTTACATATTTTCTCAAGCAATATTATTACTGTAATCTCTCTAGAGTGCTGCAAGATCTGCAGAATTTTGCTGGGGGGGACTGTAGTAAATGAAAGTTTGTGACTATCTAATTTAGACTATGTCAACATCTAGGGTTTTTTCTTAAAATGAATCTTGTAGAACTTTACTGTGGTCAGGGCTGAATAGTCTTTCCAGTTCTCTGCTAATAACTCTCGGCATCTTGACAGCACTTCCTCAATGTGCAGCATAAATTTACTCAGAGGTTGAGAGTTTGAGGTGGTTGAGGGATGTTTGCTGTAGACTAAAACTTTTTTAATTAGAAGTTTTCTGTTGGCAAACTTCATTTTGAGAAACTATTTTTCATTAGCAATATTGACGACTGTGAAAATATTGAGAAAAATTTTCCAGATTAAAAACTCCTATTTCAGAAAAAAAAGAAGGAAAATGGAGAATGTCATATTAAAATGAAATTACATTTTGAAGTGTTTGCAGTTTTGTTCCATTATTTCATGACAGAACAGCAGTAATGATACAAAATTGGGACAAACAGTGGAATGCTATGACATGGCTTGACTTGATGCCATGTGTCATGAGTTCATGAATTGTGAAAGTGATATAGTTTTAGATTATGTTTTTTAAAATGTTCTTTTGTCACTTTGTGCAAAACTTAGAAAATACTGATTTTCATGTGAAGTTGCCATGAGTAAAATAATTTCAGATGTGGAATTTGCTGATAAAGAAAAAGAAATTCTAAGTTTTTCAGTCTTATTCTTAGGAGATGGCCTTCAAGATGTTACGCCAAAACTGAACTGCACAAAGAAGAAACCCCACTATTTCATTTGCAGTCAGCAAATCCATTTCTGATCTCACCTTCTGCTTATAAGCCAGACTGTTTTCCTGTTCTCTTCTTGTATCCATGAAATGTCCAATGAAGTCAACAGTGTTCCCCAGATAGGGCCACAATTCAACAAATCTTTACTAAAGTAATTGCTTCCACTTCAATGGGCAATGTGTAAACTGCTTTTAACCTGCTGTTTTTCAGTCAGAACAGAAACTGCTCTGTCCCAAAATGAGAGGGCAACCCATGTGCTCAGTCTCAGGAGAGTGTTGTTTTTCTGAATAACATTGAACTTTGCTGTTTATGGTTGTTGTGGTTGCTCTTCAGTGCCATAATTTCTGTCTCTATAGCAGCATTTTCTATGAGTCAAAATCGATACAACCAGCGTTGTTGGCATCTGCTCATAATGACACTGATGCCCACCCCTTCGAAGCATAAGAAGGTGTTGTTCCAGTGCACTCAAGCATGGAAGAGCATAACATTTTGCCCATAAACAGTTTTTCTGTGTGATTGGTTCTTCTAAGTGATCACAGGTGTTTTCCATTACAGAACTGAAACTGAAGAGTAAATTTCACATTGTTGTAAATCAGAACCTACTCAATTACAGTCACTGGCATGGTTCTGGTCATCTTTTGTAAATCTAGAGTAACTCCAGAAAAGTCAGTGAACTTACTCTGGATTTACTTTTGATCTAACAATTTTTACAATTTGACCTTATGTGTATTGGCATAAACTTGTGTGAACAAGTAAAGAAGGATTGAAGCTTTTTGCTTAGAAAAAGAAATAAATGTTAGGAACTATAGAAAGTTAGCAGGTTTGTGAGAATCCTGTCATGCGGAAGTGGGCACTGGCTCAATAAATGCAGGCTGGCAATTAAGCTTGGCATCTGTACACAACAAAAAAACTAAGCAGGCCATTTGTAAGAAAGGAGCTAACACAATATGGGTTTTTTGGCAGAAAACTTAGTTTAAGAACTTTCCACCACCTTTTTCAAAATGAGCCATGTGTTCTTGGCTTCCCATTGCAGTTGACTGTCTTTTTGGCTAAATAAGTAAGCTAGTTGACAGAAATGTTTATGGTCCTATGGTGTAAAGTTGAGTGTTGAATTAATTCAGGTTAAAAAAAATATCCTCAATGAAAAGAAACAGAAAACCTGTCTCAGAATAGGACCGTGTCTAATAGAATAAGTGCCACCTCTCTAGTAGTATAGGTAAATGCTTACTGAGCCACATCTGGCTTGCATTCAGACAGACTCATCACCAGAAAGCCCCTTACCGTGGAATGCTGTGGACACAGTTTCACTCCAGCGATCTCTGACTCTAACAAAATGTTTTTATGGAAAGAAACATCACCCTGTTGACCTTTACTCTCTTCCATATTAACTCTTGAGCACTGTAGATCTCCTTTAGCTAGACTATAGAAGATAGACAACAATATAGGCTCTGGTAATTGTACTGGGAGCTGGATTATGAGCAAACACGGTGACTTTCTTAACAGTCCTTCCCCTGGAATAGAGGGGATCTAACGTTTTTTTGGGGTTTTTTGTTTCAGGTCTACAGAATGTCTAAGGAGGGGACATTCATTGCGCCAGTCTTACCCTACTGAGCTTTTCCTCACTGTGCTACAGTTTCCCAGGCACACTCCACATGGATCCTAGGACTTGCAAAGGTCCACCTTCACTGTCAGTAGAAAAGGAACTGCTCAGTCTCTTTTCTTCCCTTTTTTGAATCACATATGAGGGATCCTATGAAAGCTCTGAAAGGGCTATGAGGTGTGTCAGGGGGCACATCTGGATGGACTGATAAAACAGGCATGCTGTGCCCCAGCATTGAGCTAACTGGATGCATCCAGAAGCCTTGCAGCACTATGACCAAGATAATATACGCTGCTTCTTTTCCTACCTAAGCTGTATGGCTTCTGAATCATATCTGCCTTCCATACAACCTCAAGAGCATGTAGTTTCTTCCCCAGTCTATTGGAAGAACTATATAAATCACATGAAAACCATCAGAGCCTAGTGGTGGCAACTGTGATATATCTCTTGTGGCATTCAGAGAACTCCAAATTACCACAGTGGTGAGCTGGAGCTTCATAACCAGGAGAAAAATGAGAACTTTTCAGCTTCTGAAGGGCTATTACACAACGAACTCACTTGGAGGAAAATTTGATCCAGAAGAGCTCTTTTCAGATGCAGTGACATTGCCATTATTCACATTAAAGCATGACCCTCTTCAAGTGTAGATTGGCAGATGACACTATGATGTTAAGAAAGACCAGCTGTGACTGCGCTCACTAGTCATGAAATTAATGTGACAAAGAGACAGCAACAGAGAAAGTTTGATAGACTAATCAGGCAAAGCACCAATTCTGGGTTTAGAGTTAAAATAACTTCTTCCACGTTCGTTGGGAACTGTAGGTGCTTTCCTGATGATTGTGCAGTTCTGTTGAACACCTATGTTATTGCCTTTTTTCAAATAACTGCTGCTATTTTCAGTTGGAAAATGTATCCATTTGTACCAAAGGAGTATACTTGATCTATGACACTGTTTAGCTGTCAGTTCAGACTTAGTATTGACAAAAAGTAGGGTTTTACCCTTTTTCTGTGAGTATTCACAGAATTATTGTTATTTAACGAGCAGGCATGATACCGAAATTTAGGCTTTGTAAGTAAGTGGTCCATTTTGACTCTGCTTCTCATTAAACCCCTCTGTGACTCTGCATAACTTCCATCGACTGTGCCTTTGCTTTTGTTTACACCGCTAGCAGGGCGATGGTAGACTCTCATTATTTCATGACTTGTTTACTTTAATTGCCCTTTCTCCCCTCTTCTTATTCCACCCTTCACATCTATTCATATACTTTACAGAGAAAAAAAGCGAGCAAACCTCTACTCAATTATGTCACCTTTTTCTTTCCCATACTTCACATGGTTCCCCTGTTCAAAGGTAGAAAGCACAGCTATGTCCGCATTAATGTCTGGATTCTGGTTGGTTTCAGAAGACAAATTCCACAGTTTTGACTGTTTTAACACCAGAAATGGGGGGGAGTTGTTGGGGGGGAGGCTTTTGGAGGGTTTGGGTTTTTTTGTTTTGATGTGTTTTTTTTACCCTGGAGAAAATTGTATGGCATTTCACACTGCATTAAGATCATAGGGACTGGAAAACAAGTCTTATGAGGAGCAGCTGAGGGAACTGGGGTTGTTTAGTCTGGAAAAGAGGAGGCTGAGGGGAGACCTGATGCTCTCTACAACTACCTGAAAGGAGGTTGTAGTGAGGAGGGTGTCGGTCTCTTCTCCCAAGTAGCAAGCAACAGGACGAGAGGGAATGGCCTCAAGTTGCGTCAGGGGAGGTTTAGGTTGGATGTTAGGAAAAGCTTCTTCATGGAAAGAGTAGTGAGGTGTTGGAACAGACTGCCCAGAGAGGTGGTTGAATCTCTGTCCCTGGAGACATTCAAAAAACATGTAGACGTGGCACTCCAGGACATGGTCTAGTAGGCATGGTGGTGTTAGGTTGGTGGTTGGACTTGATTTCGGAGGTCCTTTTCAACCTTAGCGATTCTATGGTTCTATGGTTCTATGATTAGTACTGAACATATTAAAAGCTTTGCTTTCTTATGCTCACACTCCTATATTGCATTGTTTTGGTCCTTGCACAGTTCCCTGCAAGCAAAAATCTCTGAGATATTAAAAGCAGATCATATTTGATTCAGCTGATATATGATACCGTAGCAATATTTATTGATAAATATACAACATGCTATCCCTGTTTATTATAAATTTAGCAAGATTAAAAGAGGTTGTGTAGACAGATAACTAAGAATATCTATTCCTTTTAGGAAAAAACCCTTCTTTACTCATGAAATAGGAACATTCAAAACAGGTTGGATTGTTAGATAATTAAAATAACTAACTAAATAATTTTTGAAATTATACTAAGGGTCAGTTTTAGAGCTCTAACTTAATCCCTAATCCCTGAAGTTTGGGGAGAAGTCTGCTGTGGAGTTCACAGTGGCAGAATGTAGACATAACGTGCCAAATGGCAGAATCCTTTTTCACCCTCGTTGTCCAGCCTGCCCCTGGAACGCAGTGGATCCCAGGGCAAACCTGTAACCCCCGTGAACATGTTATGGTCATGTGTAAGTAGACCATTAGATGATCTCCTTTTATGCAGTGTTACATTTCTTTACTGTGTCTGGTGCAGGAGATAATATCTCCTAACAGATGGATTTAGGATCTGATCTAGTTTGCAGTTTCTATTTTCTTATCAAATGCCTCTAACATGGTTCTTTCTGTCTTTTGCTATTCCAGGAGAAAGCATAACCTTTTTCTTTTTTTTTTTCCTTTTTGTGTGATGCTTTATGGAATCAGATCAAACTGCCCAGAGTTCAAAGACACTAAAGCCAGAGAGCATCAATTTAAAGATGGAAATGGCATAATAGAATAAAATACCTTACCTTCCAAAGTGTTTCGGAAACTATAATTGGCCATTTTATCCATGGATCCAGATTCATACTGAGTCAGTGATAGGCAAAATTCAACTTCAGCTGAAGATGGGAGCCTTGGGGTTCTTGATTTATCGTTGTTCCCAGGATTTCGAAGTATAGGCCCCTCGCTTGTGGCATTGCATAAAGCCTGTTGGCTGTTGTACTCTTCAGACCGAGTACAAATTACCTGAATAAAACACTTTCTGTTAGTAGAAATGCAATTGTAAAAAGTAAAAGAAAACTAAAGAGGTACTTTGAATAATATTTTTAAAGGAGCAAGGAAAATGTACAATGTAAAAAGTTTGCTACAAGAATATATATTAATTATTAAATGTTCTTTGTATGATTTTAATATAAACTGGGTTATTTCATAATAGACAGCCCTCTATTACAGTGCACATTTTGAAATAATACACTAGTCTGTATCTGAAGAATCAGTTCTCATTTATGCCCTTGGAGCAAGTCCAGAGGAGGCCAAAAAGCTGATCAGAGGGCTGGAGCACCTCTCCCATGAGAGGAGGGAGACAGGCTTGTTCAGCCTGGAGAAGAGAAGGCTCTGGGGAGAACTAGTCACTGCCTTCCAGTACCTGAAGGGGACCTAGAGGAAAGCTGGAGAGGGGCTGTTTATCAGGGAGTGCAGTGATAGAACAAGGGAGAATGAGTTCAAACTAAAAAATTTAGATTTAGATTGGGCATTAGAAAGACATTCTTGACTGTGAGGGTGGTGAAACACTGGAACAGGTTTCCCACAGAAGCTGTGGAGGCCCCATCCCTGGCAGTGTTCAAGGCCAGGTTGGATGGGGCTTTGGGCAGCCTGGTCTAGTCGGTGACGTCCCTGCCCATGGCAGCGGGGTTGGAACCAGATGATCCTTGTGGTCCCTTCCAGCCCTAATCATTCTATGATTCTATGAAATTCATTGAGGCTAAATTCAGTGTTCCCTACCAGTGCAACAGGACACAAATGGAGTTAAATTCACTGCTGCCATTACTAAATGGAAGATTTTTGGCTTCTGCAGACTACTGAACAAAGCCATAATCACAGATTTTTCTCCCCACACAGTGAAAGGGGGAATTGTTCACTCAGAGTATGAAAAAAAGAATATTTTATTCTGAAAATATATATCTGTGCTTTACCAGACTAAATGGGCACTTGGTTTCACTATGATTTGATGATGCTATATGTGAAAAATGGAAAAAGACACTTCTCTACTTCCTGGGAATGTTGTGAGGATGAACATATATCAGTAACTGAGATACTGTAGTGATGGATATTGGGAAAGGACCTTAACAGAGAGATGGATACAAATACTAAATACTATCAGAATCCAGCATCATTTATATAAATGTTCTGTGTTCACAGGCAAAGTTCAGTTACCATGGCGTAACAAGTCATTTGTCAGATGATCTGTAGAAGCTGTCAGTCCAGTTTGAGACTTCTGGAAGGGCAAGGTGGTTTGATGTAACTTCAGGTGATAATCAGCTGATTTTGGCTGAGTCAAATTCCTTCACATTTTCCATGGGTTAAAAGTGCACACACAGACTGTAAGTGTCACTAAGGGGCTGCTTGACTTTTTTTAAGCCACAATAACTTATTGGTTACCTAAGGATGTAAGTCTTTTGATGACCTTGAGCTTTTACAGTAGTTCCCACTGCACCCTCTGGTCAGAGAAGTGATGGGAATGAGGGGAAGGATTTTTTTTCATATTCTGGTACAATAAACCTTCAGGGAGTTAGTACAAATACTAACTCATGTTTTTACTTTATGTTCAGGAATTTGCTTAACATGGAGTCAGGATGGAGGGTGGAGAAGAGTGTAATGACACAATGACAAACAGAAGATCAGAGTAGAGGGTTTGGTGGGCATGTATAGTGGTGCAGCCTATGGAAAGGAAACAGCAACAGTAGCTCAAAACTCCCAGAAGTGCTTTTGTATCTCTTTCAGGTGAGGCTGAGGCTCAGAACCAGAACTGCTGTCTATTGTTTTGCTTCTTTTCTGAAAAACTCACCAAAACAAAGAAAACTTCAAACCTCCAGAGATCCCTTCAAAATATAGGACTCCATGGTTAGGAGGTAATCAACGCAAGAACTTTGTGTGGAGAAAGAATAGGTCTCATCATTGCGTGAGACATCGTGGGGGAGAAAACACATAACACTGAAATCTCCAGACTTCTTTCTTTCTGCTGTACTTCGATTTCACGGACTGAAACAATGGAAGAGAAGGTGAGTGAAAGCAATCAAATTTGCTGTGAATGGGATGGGAGAACATGAGATTCTCTGTTAGTGCAGGAAGTGAGTGGGAGATTCATTTCACCAGCACTAGTTATGTACAAATCGCCAGATTGAAGCAACACTTTAGGACCATCTCTGCAGTCAATAGAGAGGCATCTCCTGAGTGTGATTCGGCCCTCCTAAGCCAGATGTCTGGTAGGTGAGATGTACTTACCTCCAGGGGTGCCTAACTCTTTCCATTCTCTAAGTCAATGAAATAAAGTGTGTAAAAATCAATGCAGAAACTGTCTCTGGACTGGAATTAACAAGGGAAGCAAAATTAAGACTGTTTAACTTAATGCTCTGCTTCTGCATTAGGATGGGATGAATCACACCCTGGAGGCACGGATGTGCCTCTGAAGTGACTAAAGAGAGAGCCAAAGGCAAGTTTCTCTGCTGCCTAACTAACTTTTGAATGAGTGGAAGAAGATGAGCTTAATCCTTTTCTAAATGATTTGACCAGAAATTCACAGAAAATGTATGACGGAGCTGGTGATACAGCTTAGATTTCTTAAGAATCTGGAGTTCTTAAATGATAAGTTTCCTATGAATATGAATCTCATGAATAAATTATTCTCATCTTTATTTTTTTGAGAAGATAAGAAAGCTTATCAGAGAAATTTATCCTTGGAGACTTCTCTATTAGCTGAAATCTGCCCTAGTCTGTTAAAACTAAGGTTCCCCTGGAGATTGTAGGTAGTTGTCCAACAAAGAGTTTCGTGCGCACATTCCCCCTCAGAAGCTCACCGAGTTGGTCAGGACTGTGCCTCTGAAAAGTCTTTCAATGATCACCACTGAGAAGGGAGAGGTAGTGGCAATTGTAAACACAAAGCGTAGCTACGGTGCTGTTTTTATGATTGTTTTGTCATACTGAGAGTTTATTCCCATTAGGAGGATAATATGGGAATAATTCATCCTGAGGGAGATGCTCTAGTAATTTCTGTGTTTATAAAAATGCACGGTCCCTAGAAGTGCGTTAGTGAAGAAAGCAAGTGTGTCTTGGCTGGTGGAGCTCAACCCACTTCCGAGTTGGCACTTCCCTCAGAAACTATATACATGTGGCTTTTCTGTTTACCTCTGTTTCCCATGGACCTTATCTAGGTCCATATCTTCTGGTTTCTCTGCCCTGCCATCTTCCATCTTTTCATCCTCTCCCCACTGCTCTGGGGAGCCAACTCCCTGTTGGCTCCTACAGATGTATCACATGCTGCCTTCAAGACTGGCAGATATTCAGACAGGGAATCTTCAAGCATCTGCTCAAATATATCTAAACAACGGAACGTTTCCCCTTCGTTCTGTTTATCCATTTCAGTGCGATTTACTGCAGCCGTTAATGTTATGAGGCTTATAAATGTTGAGAGTGCTAATTTTTTATTTCATTTATGTCTCAGTGTAGCCCTCATTAACTGTCTAACTGAATTCATGCTAAACAGAAGCCAGATGCTATGAGGCATCTGGTAACTCACGGTCAAGAAATGCCAACATCAGGGGCAGGAATGAAAATGCTTGTCTGTGACAACTATTTATTCTGAACTAAAAATTAAAGTCTGGCCATAAAATTAGCCAGGATGTTTTTTCCAGAAAGGTGTCATTTAGGTAATACAAATTACGGGTCTATCTGAAACTAAAATTTACTATTTTGTCGATCATGTGATGTGTGGCAACAGAACATAGGTCAGTTAAATGGTTCTTTTTAGATGTAACCTGCATAAAGCCCACACAAAATGGGTCACATCATTGCCTTCTCTTCATTCAGCAAGAGAACTTTTTATTAGAAACATGGTGTTTTAACACATGATTTTTTGTTCCCTTTCAGAACAGTCCTGAGCAAATTTCTCAATTCACTCTGGACAAAGCTTAATATTCAAATTGCACCCGCTCCTGCTTGTGTAAATTCACCCTCTCAAGGGAAATTGTCAGGAAGATACTCTGAGGAAAAGCTTATGTAAGTAGTCACCAGAGCAAATGCCAGTAGATGGCAGTCCAGAATACGCAGCATCGCTCCTAGGCTCTGTAGCACCCAGCAGGAGAATCCCTCCTGCACTGCAGCTGAGACCTTCAGCACAGCTCGTTGGACCGTTTCTTAGAAAACAGTTTGTGTATGAGCGGAAGCGTTGCTGCTGTCTCGCACCTTTTTGCAAATGGGAAGCCCTTCTGTCTTTTGGTTTGCAACTGCTTGCACAGACTAGCCCCTGTGCTTAAATAAAGTGAATTATTTTACAGGAATTCTTCAGCAGTGTGCAGTCCTTTGTCTGCTATTTTTAAATTCAAAGCTTTTTGGGGGTTGCTGACAAATTCTTTGTGGTTGCTTTGGACTTATTAGATCTGCGCTCACAGGGACATGCAATAGAGGTAACATACACCTGAACACCTGGAAAAAGGTGATTTTTCTGTGGTATTGAAATAGCTGCTCACTTACAAAGTGATCTGAAGTTCCTCAGTTTGCTGGGGAAGTATGGCCACTCAAAGGGTTAATCTGCACCTCTGCTGCCTTTAGAGCTGATCCCTGGCTCTGTTTCTCTTCTGAGCCCACCGAGCAGAAGTCTGCCAACGTCTAGAAACCATATCAGCATGTGTTCATAGTTTTATGCTCTAGGTTAATATAGGCGTAAAGAACCGCTTCAGACTACAGCCAGAGCAACCACATGACTTGCTCTCCTGTGGCACCCATCCCAGCTCTCCCAAGGGTGTTCTGTGGGCACATCCCCGTGTGTCTGTTTGTCCTACATAAAGTCTAGATTCCTCAACTGGAGCCTTGGGTCCCACTATGCAATCAAAAGAGAGTTTGCACTAATTCACTACCTTTCCCTATCTTTCTCCACTTATTCTCATGTTCTTCCTTAGGAATGGCATTAAAGCACAGCTCTAGTGCTGCATTTATAATATTTGGCAATCGTTAAGAGGTTTAATTTTTACTTTTTTGATGGCATCAGGGCCTGGCATAATCTAATCCTAATTAAGTGGCATCCAGAAGCCATTCATTCACCAAAGTAGGAAAATGCAAGGAAATCCCCAAATAACCTGCACCAGAACGAACTGTACTTTTGGACCCTGCTTTTATAGGCAAGGCTTTAAAAGTTGCTGCAGATCAAAACGTTTTCAAGAGACTGTATATATTCGTATCTGCTTCTTCGTGTACTCCTGAATATTAGCAGGAATAGAAAGGTAAAACAGTCAGAGGACTGAATGAAAAAAAAAGAAAATTTGGAAAGCAAAGCTTCAAAGAAATTCTAAGAAACATCTTTGTGCAAGGATAAGGTCATTAATTATCTTTCTGACCCCCATACCACATCCATTAACTGGACGAGCTGTGAAACTCAAGCTAAAAAGAAGATGAGACAAACACAAAGTGACAGCACTGAAACAAGCCCAGGGCCTTCAAGGTATTTTCTCAACCTTCAGTAAAAACTGGCTGATTTTCCTCCCTTTGCTCAGAGGCAGCCCCGAACTGGGGGGTACCTTACATACCATTCAGCACCTCAAAATGATGCTGGGTGGAGTAGGAAACTCTGTTATCAATTACTGCTGAAATATTCATTAACACTTTCTGTTTTGGCAGACCGTGATTCCCTGCTCTCTGGCTGTCTCCAAGCTGTGCCGATAGTGTTGCTGTCTCCATGTCTACCACAAATTCACTGACACATGTCTCTACAGAGACGTGGTAGGCTTCTTTTTCTGATGAATTATTAACAAAATCCATTTTTTTTTTAAACTCCTTAGCTATTAATTTGTAAATTTCTGAATCACAGAATCACAGAATGGTTTGGCTTGGAAGGGACCTTAAAAGCCCATCTAGTTCCAACCCCCCTTCCATGGGCAGGGCCACCCTCCACTAGACCAGGTTGCCCAGAGCCCCATCCAACCCATCCTTGAACTCTTCCAGGGATGGGGCATCCACAGCTTCTCTGGGCACCCTGTGCCAGTGCCTCACCATCTTCACAGTAAAGAATTTCCTCCTAATGTCTAATCTAAATCTATCCTCTTTTAGTTTTAAACCATTGTCCCTAGTTCTATCATTATCTACCCAAGTAGAGTCCCTCTCCATCCTTTTTATCAGACCCCTTTAAGGGGATCTGAAGATGTTTATCTTTTTAGCTGCAAGCCTCCTGAGCAAGCAAGGCTATATACTACAGAGTAGCCAAGCAATCACTGGCCAAACTGCTGTCACCCACCCACGATCCTGTGGAAGAAGGGGAATTACTGTGAGGTAACAGTGATGTAAAGAGGCTGAGGATGCCCGAGTGGCTGCTCCTGCTGCACAAAGATCCTGATTCCCTCAGGCTGTGGTACTCAGTGAGGAGCAGCATGTGGAGAGTCATCTCTTTCAAATTTATAAACCATGTAAACATATCATTAGGAGATCAGTCCTGATAAACTCTTCCTTTATAATTACTTGGTCCATTTGGGCTGCTGTTGTGTTTGGTTTTGTTTTTTTTTGTTTGTTTGTTTGTTTTTGTTTTTGTTTTTTTAATTTACCAGACTGTGGCTCACACCAAAACCTATTAAATTGCAATAAAAAATAAAGTCATTGAGTTCATGAGATACTTATGAGTCCACAAGCAGATGGATGTAGGACTTTGGCTGATTTAAGAATCAGTAAGTGCTGGCTTCTGTTGTTTGTAGTTTTGAAAGTTTCCTGCAGTTTTTAAAGGTGGACATAAAATAGCATTTCAAATAATCCTCTCTGACTATTCAGCTAGGAATCCAGTTTCCTGATAAACTGTGCTTAGAATTAAATAACTGTGTCTGAAAGGCTGAATCTCTTACTTCTTATGAAGTCATATTTTCAGGTAATGGATCTAAAGTACTGTCATTATTAGTTCAGGAGCATTATATCCATTTTCTATTTGTGTAACGCGTTTCCCTTTTGTAGTAGCTTTGCGTTTGTGTAAGTGGTTCTGCTGGGTGATACAGAACGAAGTGCTAAGGGAAATTCTCTGTGCTCGCAACAAAGAATTGGCTGCAGGCTTACACCAGCACATCTGCGAGCAGACAGCTCTCCACGTTATGCAATTAATTCTCACAACTCACTCTGCTTTTTAGGAGAGACAAAATACAGAAGTCTAAAGTTGGGGGTATAGCCTACTTGCCCCAATATCAAACCTAAACCAGCACTTAACACTCTCCTGAATTATTTTCTTCATTGTCTGAGGGGATTCCCAAACTCTAAAAAGCTGAAAAATTCTGCTTTTATTTGCAGAAGGCTTTTTATGCATTTGTAACTTCACTTCAGTTATTTCTCCAAATCAGTTCTGTTGGAGAGGAGAGCAGAATTTCGCCTACTACTATTTAAGTGAGGCATAAGAATTATTTCTTTAGTGAATGCATTATCTTGAATAATTATACAAATGGGCACTGAACCTAAAAATTCTCAAAATGTCATGGTAGAGCTCCATTTCCCGCATAGCTTTCCGTTAAGTTGGCATGGAATTGCAAAATTTGGTAAAGCATTAGTAGGTGTCATGCAGTCCTAATTCTGAATGCAACACTTGAATCATCATAAACAAGTAACTGAAAACATGAGAAAATCCTTCCCACCTACCCTAAAACATGAGCCAAGCAAACAAATAAAAACACTAAAGATTCCTGATAATCTTACTGGTAAAAACAAAGGCAGGAATCAGAAGTTTCACTTAGATGATAAACACGATAAAAAAAAATGTGGACAGATAATTCATTCAGCTAAGTGGTATCAGCAGCATGTTGAAGAAAAAGTAAGGCAAAAGCAAGAATTTCAGCATGTATTCATGGGTATCCATGTTGCCATGGCAACTTCTCAATGGAATAAAGTATTTTCCCCTTTCTTGAGGGATAAAAAAAATAGAGATGCTGTTCTCCAAATAGGCTCTTTACCTTTTTTCTTTTTTTTTTTCTTTTGATAAATCTATAAATATTTCCTAACATAGCAAGCATTGTTTTGTTAAGTCTCTTTGGGAAAGAGACTTAAAATTCTAAAAAGGACACCATATTATAGACGTGTTATTCAAAAGGTTTCTCTCGCCCTCTTTTTATTTTGAATACTTATTAAAAGACTAAATTCCTTCACATTTCTGGATCCTCCGCTTTTTTTTTTTCCTCCCCCCCCCATTGCTCTTTAGCTACAGAGCTTGGATAATCAGCGTATTCTGCAGCAGATCTATGGCTGTTTTCCGGTTCAAGTGAAGGTTATTTTTGTTCCCTTTTGAATTTCTGGAGTGAGATTCTGCTCCCTTATTTTCTGCTACTTGAAAGAACTGCATTGACTAAGTTATTCAATCATAAGCAATTGTTCAAATTTGGATTGAAGGCTATTAAAGAAAGATCAGTTTGTGTGATGTCTTCACCCCAAATTCACTGACTGAAAATGCAGATCTGTTCAATATCTTTCATCCCTTCTCTAGATAAGGCAGCAGAGATATATGTAGATAGAAGTTGTTAAAGGGGAATAATACCCTTTGATGGTAAAGTTATTGTAGTCCTGTTTTGGAAATTTTTATAAAAATGTAACATTTCCAGAAGTGGCTGAAAAATATAAGAGATAATCACCCATTTTCAGAGATTATCTGGAAAACTTCAGCAAAGGACTGAGGTGCCTTTACGTATATATGCTGACACTGAATTTCTTTAAATGCAGCACAATTTTTATTGTTGCACCTACTGAAGTTATAAAAAAATATCAGTTAAAGAGACTTATTTAATCAAAATTTGTCTTTATTTTCAGAATATATTTGTGGGAACTGACCTTAAATGAGAAGTTATAAACCTGACTGTTTCTTAAATATATTCATGACTACTCATAAAGTTGCTGGGTACTTATTACCAGGATTGAAAAATTCTAAGAGTCTGGATATGATTAATAATACCTTTTAAAAAATGAGATAAACATAACTATCTGACCGCTACAGGTCTTTTAGAAAATTCTGCTAACAATTTACTCATTCCTTCATACTACCTGCCTCCTTCTACCTTGGCTATCTCATCCACTATATTGTATTGATAGCTCCACTTGACACAGGTAATCAGTGCAATTCTGGTTTAATTTAATCCGCTTTAACGCTTGTACCATTTTCCATAACTCTTTATTCAACTCAGTGCAGAACAGCATCAGATCCACTTCATTCTGGTAATGCCATCTAATTAAGTTAGTAGAGCTCATCCAGATTCATACTGTTAGACATGAGCAGAATCTTAGAAAATGGGATGAAAATACATGCTTGTAGCTCTATCTATTTTATACCTATGCCTACGTTGGTAACTTAAATGTGGCCAGGAAATTTCCATACATGCCAAATGGCATGTAATAATCCATGTCTATGCCAGTAACTTCATCCCGGCCTCCCGAGCGGGGTGGCTATATGCAAACATTCTCCCCGAAATGTTCCCTGAAAAATACCTTTTTTGGGACACAACTAGTCAATCCATACAAAACGTATGCCAGAGCATGTCCAAAACCAGGTCTGTTACTGTACATGGGAGTGTGTGAATTTACAGATATATGCACAGCCTATATGTTCAGAGGACACAAATCAAGACTAAATACAGTATAACCAACCCAGTTAGTTGCTGTTTTGTAAAGCCAGAATATCAGAGAGCTGCTGGAGCTTGTATCTCTTTCACTTTCCATTAAATCACTAAAACTGCCCAACCTTCATTTGGGCTGTTGCTACAGAAATAAACAGAACAAAGATAGATTTACACCAGCATAATCATAGACTTCAGCGCCAGAAGGGACTGTTGCTATTGTCATGATGGAATGTGTCTGTGGAAGCCAATAGACCTTTGTCACTGTGTTTTAGGCGACATGGCAGTAATGAGCAAGAGACAAAAGAAGTCTAGAAGCTCTCAGTGTTAGAACAGCGCAGTATAGTTCAGCTACATGAGGACATATCACCTGTTTAAATACATAAATTTACATTGGTTTAATTTACAGTGGTTTTAAGTGGAAGGAATAACTGTTGAGTTTACTTCTCAGTTCCTTTGAGCAAGATAATTTATTTCTTCTATATCTTTTGAAGTACTGATGTGAATTAAACAGCTGGCTCTTCTGCACCCTGAAGTTGTTTGGTTGGTTGATTTTTAATTTGAAAGCTGATAAGCTTAATTGGATGGGGTTTAACTCTGGGATGGAAGAAGGCACTGCGAGAGGGGTAAAGTCTCTGAAAACTCTTTGCTTCTATTTCCGTCATTTGATCACCAACTGTCTTGCAGTGGTTGTGTGCTAGCAATTTATGTACATTAATCCTGCTTTTTGTCACCTGACTGCTTCAGCAGACCCAAGCCTGTTTAGCGTGCTAAAGGCCATGTCTGGACACAAAGGCATAATTTTCCTTCTTTCACATTAACTTTAGGTTCTTAATTAAGCAGCCTAAATCCTACAGTCAGGGAGAAAAAGACAAAGCCACAAATGAACAGTTCTAAATGAAGATTAGGTCCATATAAAATCTGATTTGCTCTCTGGTAGTGCTTACTTTCTCTCCAGGAACATCTAAGGGAATCTTTCCCTTTCCCTTTCCCTTTCCCTTCCCATTCCCATTCCCTTTTGACTGTCCTTACCTGCCATGAGGAGAAAAATGATGCTGGGCTTAGTAAATTAGGGTTGGTGGGATGTCTGCCACCCATGTATTCATCAGTACAGACCACACACTCCTCTGCATCTCTCCAGTCCCAGTAAGGGATGGTGAAGTGTTCATCACCTGTTATCTTCTGGATCTCACGTTCCCACATCAGCAGAAAGACTCGATGCCAAGGCAGAAAACCGGGGGCTTCGTGGGCAAAATCAATGTCCCGCCACACATTGGACCCACCTAAGAGTGTGTCTCGAGAGGCGTAATAATGCACCCACACAAAAAGATCATACACGTTGATGTTTCTGAACATGGGATTGGAGCCATTGTTCATCTGAGTATACGTGCCAGTAGCAATAACATAGTCCTGGCTTGGGGTGTTCTTTGCCAAGTTAAGATAGGCAAGAAACTTGTCCTTCTCACTGGTGGTGAGCTGGAAGATGTTTCTTCTTATTCTTAGTTGCCTTTCAGTGCAGTTGAGTCCTGAGAAACCAAACTTGCACTCCCCACAGTTGAATCCCATGAAGTTGCCTTCGCATCTACACGTCCGGTTGAAAAATACAGAGGGCCAGTCCTCTCTGTCATCTACTCCTGAGAAAGGGAACTGTGGTCCCAGGGGAGCCTGGGAGAGAAGGATGTTCTGGCAGGACCCTCTCCTGGAAAGCTCCCCACAAGGGGACCCGTCTCCATCCCAGGGGGGACAGCACTCCTTCCTCAGCAAGCTCTGTGTGTTTGCACAGGCTCTGGGGAACTGCCCGGTGGACGGCTGAAGGATGACTAGCAGAAAACCCATGGCAAACAGCAACATTCTCACTGAGCAGCAGGAGAGCGTGGTGTTACTCTTCAGTGCATGGAATGCTCTCTCTGGTCCTTCCGAAGTCCTGGGTGTGAAAGAAATTCCTCCTCTCCACCAGGAATGCTTCACTGCCGACTTCTGCTGCAGTGCACCCTCCAATGTCCTTCCTCATGCCGACTCTGGAAACATTTACACATGAAATACACTTCAGGGTTAATCTGATTATCACATGTTCTGAGTGAAAGCCAACTGACTTTTTTCCCCACCACCCACAGGTTTCAAAATACAGGCATTTATTATAAACCTTCATCTTCTGCCTAGCACATGATTGCTTTCCTCTGGCAATTGGAGAGGAAGTAAAATTAAAATTTGGACACAGGAACAATTGTTGGCTCTTCAAATTCCTTGTTTGATTGTATGCTTCAGTGTAAATGACTGTTTAAAAAATGACCCAGAAGAATCTGATCAGTTAAATAGACAGTGAACCTAAAAATGAGAAAATAAACAGTTTGAAGGTGAGCTATGTTTTGAAGAGGAAGCAAACATAAAATATGGTCAGACCTAGGGCAGAACCAGGAAAAATGGTTGGTGTGGCATTTTTATATTTCAGTGCAAGCTGAAATCCCAGGCCAGCATATGGCAAAGTAACTTCACAAGTGAAGTGATAAACTTTCCAGAAAAAAATAATGTCTGTTCCCGTCGAATCTACAGGACTTTGACAGTTAATGACACACCGAAATCTGTACCCATATCTTCTCCGCATTTTTGTGGGGAATACAGGCAATCTGCCAATAGATTTTCAGAAAGCACTTTAAGCAGCTGTCTCTGGACCTGGGACACAAACTTTGACTCCAGTTTTATTCCCATCAGGCAGTTTGTAAACACCGTATCTGTGTTCTTTACATGTTACTCACCTCTTTCTTCTTATACGATAGCCTGATCAGAGCTAACAGAGCTGCATGGGTGCCATTAGAAGTTATACACCCTTGAAGTTGCCCTTGAAGCAAAGGGACAGCAATTTTATTAGTGCTGGGCAAATTGCACATAAATTATCCATAGTTTTCTTCAGCTAACACTGTTATTGGTAAGGCTGGTTTTAATGGGTTTATTTTTTTACTGAAAACGTTGTGAGTTATTTTATTATGCTTAGGGAGAATCTCAGCAGGGCAGGAACAACGTATAGGCAAACGAAGTGAGAACTTTGCTGGGAAACGATGCCTTTTTCTGGGATCAGCAGGTCATCACATGACCGTGCTGAGGAGCACGAGGTGCCTTAATCCTGTTGGCTTCTACGCCTCAGGTATTCCAGGAGATTATCCCCGAGTCCTGCTGCTAGAGAGCCTGCGACGGGCGAGCTTGGAGTAAGAAGGACAAAGGAAAAGGAGCTGCTTGTTTCTAACCACAGGCTGATGTTTACTATTGTTTGACTGATTCCCCCGGTTTCCATGCTAGGCTTGTAAAACAGATTTCATCATAGAAACGTTACTCATTTAATTTATTTTATTTTCTCTGTGCCTGGCTGTTTGGGAAACCTTTGCAGTTTATTTCATTTACTGTTCCTCCCATGGAGGCTAGTGCCAAACCACTATATGTGAGGAGAGAACCATCTCTGAAGATAAACAATTATATTTTTTAATTTTTCACTGAAAAGCTACAGGGCTTGGGAAAGGCTTGAGGTAGAACCCCAGAGAGAGACAGAAAAGCCCTCAAATATACATTTAGGCAGACTCATACACACAAATACATTCAATATCCTATTTTTATTTTCAAATGGTATTTAGTTTGATGTTAAAAAATAAGACTCTGAGCTGTGACAGCTGTCATAAGACAAGTTTCTGAAGAAACTGGTTAACAGAGGAATCCCCTGTGAAACAGTATGAATGAGAAACTCCGAATGAGGAATGTGACTGAAGAGCAGCACGTGTCCATGACCTACTATCACGCAGAGTCCTCTTTTGAATAACTGTCAGTAATTCAGATAGCAGCTGAGAAATCAAACCTTCCATATATCAACAGCTATAAGCATTAAAGAAGTAAGAAAATGTGTTCCTATTCCCACGTGTGACTGTAGAGTCACCAAAATATGAGACAGTCACACCTTACATGCTGCACCTGGGCAAAATTATCTTCCTTTAAAAGACCTCATGGGACTTTCCATCTCTTTTGTGCTTCAACCCAGCATTCTTTATTTCCTTCTTCATCTAACAAAGCCATCATGTCTGCATGAAGTTTGTGCATTAGTTGAATTTAGTCTTTTTTACTGCGAACTCTTTCCCTTGTATTCTGCCAATGAGTTGGTATCGTCTTGCCATATGTTCTGAGAGATCCATTTCTCCGACCTGGGCCCCTGCATTTGAGTATGGGTCACGACTTATTCATTTAAGGTACAGAAATGCTACATGGACCGTAAGATCAGCACGGCTAAGGCACACCACTTTCTATATCCAAGAACATGAAAGACAGAGGTTTGTTGGCCTTATCCAACTTTACTTGATTCGAAAGCGTAAATAACCAGGAATCACTTCACAGTTGGGTCTCCATTGTTGTTTAACCTCAGCTGGTAACTAAGCACCATGCAGCTGCTTGCTCATCTCTACCCTCAAGGGGATGGAGAGGAGAACGGAAAAAGAGAAAAAGACAGTTTAATAGGATAACAAAGGAAGAGAATAATAATATAATAATCATAGTAACGACAATAATAATAGTACAAGTGATGCATCAATGCAATTGCTCACCACATGCAAAAGGAGAAAAAAAACCAAAACCAACCCAACTCAATGCCCAGTCTGTTTCTGAGTAGTGATCCTGTCTCCCAGCTAGCTTCCCCTGTGGATGTCCACAGCTTGCTGTTCTGTGGCAGGGAATATCCCTCTGGCCAGCCTGGGCCAGCTGTCCTGGCTGTGCTGTCCAGCTTCTTCTGCACCTGGCTGGGTGTGAGAAGCTGAAAAGCCCTTGGCTTAGTGTAGACACCACAGCTACCTAGCAACAACTACAACACCAGTGTGTTATCTACATTATTCTCATACTACATTCTAAAATACAGAACTATACCCTCTACTAGAAAGAAAATTAACTCTAGCTCAGCTGAAGCCAGGACAGTCCCGTAGAGGCAACCTTCAACAACAAACTAGCATGGGGTTCTGGCTCATATCCCTAAATCTTAACTCCACCCTAAAGTTTGCAGCTGGATCAGTTAAAGTGCTGGTTTCAGTCTTGTAGAGTGGCACAGGAATGTAATATTTAAAATCTAACTTGTGCGTTTGTTACAAAGTCCTTAAGTGCTTTATAGAGATGTCAATGGTTATTGGAAGGAAAAACCACAGACACAGAGGAGTGAGATGTTTTCCTGAAGTTCATGTGCTAGCTTGTTTGCAGCACTAGGATCAGATTTTTAGCACTATGCTGGATGCTAAACCAACCTTTGCATAGACATGGCCTGTGGCTTTCTGATGTGGTTATGGACAAAGAAAAGGATCAATCAAAATAAAAAAAACAATGGCATTGAATGGGGGCTCATACTACCTCATAAAAATAACTCTTGGCTTCTTCAGATCTGACTGGACTGGTCCTCAAAAGATCGTTTTTTCCTTGTGGGAGATGTCACAGGAAATTTCAGTTCTGGGCTGCTGATACTGAAGCAATCAAAGTTTCAAGTAATATTAGTGGGCTTTAAAAAATTCTGATAGCTGGATGACACCGTGAAGAAAGTACATCTCAATATTGCTTCTTAACATTTTTTAGGAAGTCTGTGGGGATTTTAAGGTTCAGTTGTCTATGTTGATTGGGGGAAAAATGAAATCTGGGATGGGAAAATAGAGAATAATTTTTAATTGTAATAATTTTAAAAGTGAAGTATAAAACTGTGAAGAAACTAAGGCTGGATAGAAAAGGTTGATGCCGCTCAGTCCCAGTGGAAAGAAAAAAGTCAAAAGAAAAAGAGGAAAAAAGAAAGAATACAAACCAAACCCATGATTAGAGGTGGATAAGTTCAAGGATCTTTTGGCAATGAGAGAGCTCTGACAAATGGAAGGAAAGGAGGCTTATTGACCAGCCAGGAAATTCAGTCTGACAAACCAGTAGGCTCAGATTGTGCTCTCTGATCCTTACCTGTTACTTGCTCCTCAGCATCAGCATCCTTATGCATTGCATAAGGCACCTAGTTTCAGATGTTTCAGATGTTTTCCTGAGCTCCTGCTGAGCTTGCATTTCATGTAGTAGAAGGACAAAGCATCATTTTTTTCCCTTGCCCCGTGACCCATGTTCCAGATGGAGCTATCAGACTCCTCAGTGATTTGCCAGTGAATGAATGAAAAATCCATCTCCTGGTTACTGGTAAATGGGGAGGAGAAATTTAAGAAGTGTCCTGCTTGTCAGTAAGAGCCATGAAGCAGCTAGGCATCTAAACACTACACAAGGAGGAAGAAAATATTCAACTTCTATTTATAATCAACTTTTTATCCTTAGTTGGAAAAAAAAAATCAAGTTTCTGATCAGAAAGCAATAATTTCACTACGTTCACTCCTGCTAATCAAAGCTCTTTACTAAAAAACAGACTAAAAATTCCTACAAGCTTTTCAGCCTAAGACAAAAACCTCCTCACCTTTTAGTACGATATTTGAAGAAAAGGCTTAAACACCCACTTGGATGTATGAAAGGAGGAAAACCTCAGGCTCAAAAATTATTCCGGATGCTGTAAGTAACCAACTTTTAACTTGGGACCACCATACCTAACATGTAGGCCACACAGTTGATGGTCTGATAGATGTCACCATGGGCATATTCAGCCGCAAATGGGATGTTGGACCCCTAATCGAAAATTCAGTGCAAGGTGCAATTAAGCTTGGTTTGTGCAGCCAAGCACTCCTGCCACCCCACCCAGCCTCAGCCCTGGACTCTTGCAGAAAGAATTCACAAGTGTAGTTGGTTTCCCAGGCTAAAGTTGTGTTATTACCATTATGAAGAGCAATCTTTGCACTAGCAGATCAACGTCCTTCCTGATCCTAATATAACCTGGTGCGTGCATGAATCCCCAGTCTCAGCGCTGTTGAATGAGTCAGAGAACACAAGGCCAGTGCTATTGTTTCATGGGTTTTATAGTGCACGCAAAGAGGATAAACACTTGTTCTAGCAAAAACACAAAGGTGCGGACAGATGATATTTGATCAGTCACAAATCCTGCTGGCACAAAGTTAATCTATCGATTTTAAAAACATTGAACCTGTGAGTGAGTTTTACTGGATCAGTGCTTTCATTATGTGGCCGTGGTATTTTTGATCTGGTACTGGGAGCCCTAGAGACGGACTTAGTGCATCAGAAAATAGGTATTCAAACTGGTCTGAAAACACAGGCTAAACACCGCAGGCAACATCTAAAAGTAACAAACAAACAAAAAAAAAAGTCACTGACCTGCTGTCCAAAGCAAGGAAGAGGTGCTGATGTAATCGGGGTAATAAAAGTATAGAAACAGCAGCAAAAGGCAAAAGGCAGTTCTCCCGTGATAGACTGAAGATAGTATTAAAGTAGTTACTAACCTACCAATCTACATTCTACATGGTTTGGGTTTTTGCTGCAGGCAACACAAAACTTAGCCGATATCTACCAGCCTTGATGACAGGGCAGCATCTGGGGGGATGCTGAAGCAATATTTTCTATAGTTTCGTTACACTCCACTTAACACTTCACCTCTGCTTTCAGCCCTTTGCTGAAAGGCAGCCTGGCTCCAGGCTTTTGGGAGCATGCTGGGAAGAGTGGAAGTTCCGGTAAGTGGTCTGAATGTTTTCCTATCAGCTTTCAGAGGAAAAGTATCACACAATTTTTTACTGCTGTGTGGCTGATACGTGAATTTGGCCTTCATAGCAGGCAAGGGCCCAGGTTTAACTAGGTGGATAATAGCGTGCTGGTTCAGGAAATCCCTGTCTCATCTAACAGCTCACTGAGGCTGAAAGCACAGAAAGTTTTTCAGCAACCCACAAGTATACTATTCATATTTTTTTGCTGGGTTAATGTTCTGCTTCTTTTCCAAGGGGAACTGGCCTGCTGAGGGGTCAGGCAAGCACTCTAACTCATGCAAACCCAGTGATGGAAACAGCTAGAGAGGCAAGGCCAGTCTGCTCTGCTGGAGGTCTCTCAGGTTGGCTCACCCATTTTGCAAAGCTGCGTCCTCTGCCTTTGTGGCAAGTACCCCGCAGCTGTGTCTCACTCAACTGCATAGTCTTACTCTTGCAGTTAAAAACCTGTAATCTTCCTCCTCCTTTCCAGTGTCCTCTGATGAACTTAACTCTCTGCAGGTTGACTGGGGGGAACCTTCCTCCTGGGCTGCCCACTGTGCTTGGCTCCTCTTCAGAAACAGCTGTGTCTGGTAAGTGCCTCCAGGCCCTTCTCACCGGCTTGTCCTGCTCCATTCATCCAGCTCTGCAGAGGCACAGAAGAATAATAAATATTCCTAGGAGCTGTCTGTTGGTTTTGTGTGTGTGCACGCTTTGGAAAACAGATAATCACACAGTGTATTAAAAAACATGAGAGTGACATTTAGCACAGAGCAGGTCTCAGTAGCTCCTGGAGGTAAGGCAAACATGGCTTTGCAGTGTCAAAAACTGAATTTGGAAAAGGAATGAAAAAACCGGCTGGGCCAGATATGTGCACACACACCAGCTGGGACCCTCTGAGGCTGAGGTCACCACATATAACCTCCTCTGAGCCAAGAGCAGCTGGGCTTCCATGAAATCACAGAATCACAGAATATTAGAGGTTGGAAGCGACCTCGAAAGATCATCTAGTCCAAACCCCCTGCCAAGGTAGAACCACCTAGAGCACATCACTCAGGAACGTGTCCAGTTCGGTTTTGAATGTCTCCAGAGAAGGAGACTCCACAACCTCTCTGGGCAGCCTGTTCCAGTGCTCTGTCACCCTCAAGGTGAAAAAGTTTTTCCTCATGTTAACC